>QEPC01004521.1:4484043-4508858 GCA_003113815.1 Sphenodon punctatus
ACACACACACACACACACACACACATCCCCACGAGAGGAAGACTTAGACACCCCGGGGTCACTGTTCCTTCAGGAACAAACAACAGCTAATCCACAAGGCTAAGGCCTGAGATCATCACAGGGAACTACCCCAATGTAAGCAGGACACAGAGGTATGACACACACACACACTCCCAACTACCAGTAGCCAGGGGTTTAAGCTCCAACTAGTAATCATTCATGGCTCTCCTCTAAGAATTTATCTAGTTTTCATTCAAAGTTACATATGGTGCTGGCTTCACCCCTATCCACGTGCTTGTTACTTATGGTGCCAGCTTCACCCCTATCCACGTACTTGTTAACAATCTCATAATATTCAAATAGGTTAGTGAGGCATGACTTCCCTTTGCTAAAGCCAAGCCATGCTGGTTTTTACCATGGGTGTGCAGAAGGCACATCATTTGTTTTAGTTTTCATTTTCATTTCCAAAAACCCCTTTGTTTTTGGTGGCATTTGTAAAGGACTCTCTCATTTTCATTTATTTTTTCATTTTATTTTATTAAAAATAATAATAATTAAATCACTGTGCATGCGCCTATGGTGGCTGGGGCCATTTTGCCCAAGCACAGCCCTTTTCCAAAATGCCACCTGCAGAATCAGTGCCATTTTGGGTGGAATCAGGGTGCGCATGCTCAGAATGGCCCCGGTGACCATTTTACGCATGTGCAGTAATTTTAAAAATAAATAAATAATTTAAAAAATAAAATAAAACAAAATAGAAATAAAAATGAATGAAATCAAACAAATGTCATTTGCTTAGTCATTTGTTTTTATTACCTTAGTTATGAAAACAAATGGTGCTCCATTATTTTCATAATTAATTAAACCTAGTTTTTACTTGTCAAATCGTGCTTGTTTCTATGCCTAGAAAAAAGGTCTCCACCTGTTTGCCCGATACTGATGTCAGGGTCTGTAGTTCCGAAGGTCACCTCTGGAGCCCTTCTTAAAAATTGTGCTTACATTTGCTAACCTCTCTGGCTTAAAGGAGGATTTTAGTGATAAGTTACATATTATGGATAGTAGTTCAGCAGTTTCAGATTTGATTTTTTTTCCCGGTACCCTTGGATGAATAGCAATAGGCCTGGGTGACTTTCTACTGTTTAAATTATCGATATGCTATAAAACCTCTACTGGCATGACACTCATTTCAGATAATGCCTCAGATTCCTCACCAACAAAAAATAGTGGCTAGTGTGGGGTCGCCCCAACATCCTCTGCCATAAAAACTGATGCTAAGAACTGATGTAGTTTCTCAGCAATGGCCTTGTCATCTTTGAGAACCCCCTTTGTTCCCTGATCATCTAGTGGACCAATTGCCTTTCTAGCAAGTTTTTTGCCTCTGATGTACTAGAAAATAAAATTTGCTATTGGATTTGGTATCCTTAGCAAGTTGTTCCTCAAATTCCCTCTTGGCCTGTCTTATCATCTTTCTGTCTGTCTTTACACTTTCTCTGCCAATGTCTGTGCTTATTCCTATTTACCTCATTGGAGTACGTTTCCATTTTTGGAAGGACAATTTTTTGACTCTGAAAGCCTCCTTAAGTTTACCATTTAGCCATGCAGGCATTTGTTTTGGTCTTTTCTTGCTTTTTTTTGGTTTGTGGTATACATTTAATCTGGACATCTAAGATAGTAGTTTTCAATAGTCTCCATGCTTCTTACAAGCCTTTGATCCTGATGATTTTCCCTTTTAGTTTCCCCTTAACTAACTTCCTCATCTTTGCAAGTTCCCCTTCTTGAAGTTAAACACCCTTGTGGCAGATTTATTCAGTAATCCCTCACCTATTAGCATGTTGAATTTAATTACATTGTGATCAATATTAGCAAGTGGCTCTGTATGTATACCATATATCTCCTTCCACTAGGCTCTCTGCTCCAGTTAGGACAAGACCTAAAATAGCTTCTCCTCTTGTGGGTTCCAAGACAAGCTGCTCCAGGAAACAGTCATTTCATAGTAGGGAGGGATTGGAGTTATGATTTTGGATCAATCTGAAACTACCTGTTACGAGTTAAACCAAATGATCCCATAATTATGCCTGGCTAGTTACGGATCTGGACTTATGGACCCTGATTTCCTCCCACCCCCATCTTCCAGGGCCCTGGAGTGATACTTACTGGCTTAATGGAAAAAATCTGAATCCGTAAATAAATATGGAAATCCCGGAATATAGAAATCTCCGAGAAACAAAATGAAAAAAACAAAACAAAAACAACCCCTAAAACAAAAAACAAAAATCAGCAATATTTCCCCTAGCAGACCACCCCTAGTGTCTAGGAACTTGGCTTCTGCAACACATCCCAAGGAGACATTTTCCCAGTCAATATGGGGGTTGTTAAAATCACCTAGTATTATTGCACTGACTACTTTAGTAGCCTCCCACCTTAGCATATCACAGTCACTGTCTGTATCCTGGTCAGGATGTCAATAGTATAGCCCCACTACTATCCAGCTGCCTTTTAAACATGGAATTTCTATCCATAGTGATTTCAGGGGAGAGTCTGTGTCATGTTTGATGCAATGCTGTCAATATACAGGGCCTCTCCGCTCCTGGTACGATTAACTATATATTTTGTATCCCGGTATCATGGTGTCCCATTGATTGTCCTCATTCCACCATGTTTCTGAACTGCCTATGATATCAATGTCCTCACTCGAAGCCATGTACTCTAATTCTCCCATTTTACTTTTGAGGCTTCTGGAATTGGTATAGAAACATATAAACATTTTAATACAATGGTGCTTGTGGTTGTGTATTTTGTTTAATATGGAAGTATTTAAGTTTGTCTGCTCCACGGTATTTCCCTCCAAAACTCTTTCTGTTTCTTCCTTAGCCTCGTTACTGGATTACTGTTCCACTACCAAAGGTGGCATACATTTGGGATGCTGCCTTCCAAACCGTACTCCTTATAAAATCCTCATAAAATCCAGATGCCTTACGCTATCGCTGTGAAATCTGGTACGGAGGATTGATTGGGTGAGAGGTAGAAAATATCCAAATTTCAGGCAAGTTGGATGAAAAACAAAAAAGGTATAGACATTTGAAAATTAGAGGGACAGGTACAGGGTTGCAACCATTTTTGGTTGACAGCCATAAGTGTGTTTGTAGGGGGGTTTAGTCCGGACATGTTGGAAAATTCAATTGTGCAGTCTAGTTATTGCCTGCATTTAAATTTTTGAAAATCTGACATTTTAAACAGTGTTATCACATTTTGAAGTTCCCATTTTATTCAATGGAGAAAAGGAGAGTTTGACTTAAACAGCGCGTGCAGTCCGTGCACAGTCGAAGTCTCCCCTGCTGTTGGGGAGACACTATGGCAGCAGCGGGACTGATGGTGGGGGTCAGGGATGCCAGAGCCAAGCTTTCTCCTGCAGGCAGGCAGGAGCAGTTGGGGCTGTGACACAAAGGGGAAGTGATGCTGATTGTTCTGCCTGGAGGAGCTGGGTTCTTGGTGCTGCTGCAAGGTGGTTAAATTGCAGCTGTGGGGGGGATGCTTGGAGATGGGGGATCTGCTAAAGAGTTGCTTTGGCAGGGAGCCAGTGCTTGGGAGGGGAATGGGATCGTTAGAGTGGGGGGCTGGAAGGCAGGACTCTTGGGTTCTCTGGGTGGGGAGCTGGGGTTGTGGGTTACAAGGGGGTAGCTGGGAGCCAGGACTCCTGGGTTCTCTGGGTGGGGAGTTGGGGTGGTGGGTTACAGGGGGGTAGCTGGGAGCTAGAACTCCTGGGTTCTCTGGGAGGGAACTCATCCTGCAGAGAAAGAGGATTGGAACTGAAAGACCAAGGCAAAGTGTGGGTGCATGGAACCCAAGCTGCAAGCAAGCACAATATGTGAGACTGTATGATGTCTTTACTGCTTACATTGTGCGCACGTTAACGCAGGAGCTTTCACTTACAATTTTCATGCTTTTTGGAGCATTGCTGAATTTGTAAGAGCCTTAACTCCTCTCTTAAACGGTGGGGTTTTTGATCCTATAATAATAAGTTTGGTGGAATTTCTGTGGATTAACAGAAGCATAAATGAGAGAAGAATTTTGTCCTGGGTGCATAAATTAGAGACCTGTTCACCTTGGGTAAAAACAGATGTGACGGTGGCCTACTATGGCCTGGGACCCACTGGAACGTGGGTTCATACGCCGCCAGATGTTGGCCCAGGACTGCCCAGAGGTGATAGGTTAGCCTGGGCTGCATCCTCAGAAAACCTCCAAGGATGCAGTCTGGGCCAAGGGCTGCTCACACGAGCCAACACAGGCTAGCACATGTGTTGAGCTCCACCATCCCTGCCTCAGGGCAGGGACCGCCATAGTTGCCTGTCATGGCAGGGGATGGGGCGCTGGGAGCAGGGTCAGGGCTTGCTGCCCACACATTTGTTGAGCTCCCTATCCTACCCGGGACGTGCGGGTGGTGGGACAGCTCTCCAGCTGCGGACACATTAGTTCAGTGCCCCTCCCCAACCCAGGGAGAGGTGGCCACTGTTTCCTGGACAGCCCTTGGCCCAGACCTGCCCCAGGCTTAGCTGGAGAGCTGAGCACTGCCTCCACATCTGTTTTTGCCCCTTAATAGACCACAGGAAGAGTATACATATATTAGATGTCAGATATGCCATTTTTGTGGCAATAGACTTCAGTTAATATTGACTCATCTTCAGTTAATACTGACTCATTGCTATGTATGACCGTTTTAGAGTTGTTATTGACATTACACATACAATAATGGCTAACTTCTCATTGGTGTATAATAAAATATTTAAAATATGTAGATTCCCATAAAGATCTACTAGTGTTACACCAGTGTCCTGTTTATTTGCTTAATTATAATCAATACATTATATATGAAGCATTATGTCTGACATAGTATGAACAAATTTAGATGTTAACAGAGTTGTTTAATTTTTGATTGCTCAGTCCACATAGACTTTGCAATGGGGACCTAGCCTGTTTTAAGAATTAAAACAACATAGTTCCTTGCTCAGCTTTGCCTCCCAGCCTCGTACAGACAACTCCCCTAACTCAAATCTTATCATAGGAGAGCTAGGTATTTTTTTCCCCTGTGGGTGGCATATGCTGTAAAATAGGCTACAACAGTTCTGTTTGTCTTATGCCTTTGGCCTGTCCATAGCATTTTTCATACAAACAGGATCCTAATGCAATGTACAAAGTTCAGTTATACAGTTGCAGAAATAATTTAAAGGTTGAAAAAGAAATTAGGTGAAAAAGTATATTCTCAGCTTTGATTTGAAGGGAGATGGAGAGCTGATGAAACAGATTTTTTCATTGTTTTTCAATATGAAAAAAATGACAAAAGAATCCACAAAATGCAAATTTCTGTCCTTCCAATATGCCCAATGTGTCAAGGAATCCTTGGTCCCTCTCCTTTATCTCTAAATCCACATTTCTGATAGGACAGCCCAGGCAAACCAGGTGAAAGGAATTAATTTAAGGATTCCCTTCATTTGCAGTAATGCCTTCTCTGTACAATCCCTCTCTTCACAGAAAGGCACAAGCAGTAGAATCAATCCTCTGCCATTAAAGTCAATGGCAAAACCCCCATTGACTTTAATGGTACAGGATTGTGTCCAAGAAGGCTGTTCCAGATGTTGGGAGCTGTACAGGAAAAGCCTCCCACTCTGGCTGCAATCCTGAAACTTGAAAAACATTATTCTCTACAAATGTTGATTAATGTTGACAATACATTGGGTGTAAACAGACTGATGCGGAGGCTGCCTACCGCTGGAGCTGCTCTGAGGCTGCACTCCCACATCTACCCACTTGTAGCCCCACCTGGGTCTGCTTTAGACGGCGCAGGTGGTTTCCCTGGCCTGTGGTTGGTCTACACAGAGCCCCCCACACACACACCATAGAGTTGCAGGCGATTTCCCAATGCTCTAGGCTGGTGTCTGTAACTCTATGGTGTTGCCTGGGGCAACGGTCAGCCAGGAGTGGAACTGCAGTATGGATCCACTCCACAGATTGACAGCAGCTCCACTCCAGGCCCGTGCTCTAGGTTTGACCAGCCTGCTCCACCGGCAGCACTCTGGGATGTTCCGGAGCCCAGCCAGTGGGGCTGTCTTGCCTTTAGATGGACAGGCCCAGGGGTGAAGTGGGCTGGTGCGGGCAGCACTGAACTGCTGTCAGTCTAAAGGCACCCATTGTGTCATAGCACCGCATCATTATCCTTGTATTACATGTAAAGAAGCTGGGCCAGTGGGCCAGATTCTGCTCCCCAAAAATGGTAACTTAGGTTTTACACTAGTTTATCTGGGAGAAGAGCTGGCCCATTGATATGAAGGAAATTGCCCAAACCTGCAGAGCTAGGCAGTGGCAGTACTCTGGATTAAAAGGATTGCCACACCAAGCTTCCAAATTGTATAATACACTAAAGAAAAGTGTATTATTAATAATATATCTCAATACATTATCCCATATGTTTGAGGGTGCCCTAATGTACCAATCAATGGTTTGAAAGGAGAAAGTTGACTAAATAAGCTGGACTCCAAAGAATTATTTGAAGAGAGCTCAGTTGGAGAAGTTAGGAATGATGATGCCCTGGAGATACAGTACATGAAAAATGATCAATGAGGATTAGATCCTTGTAGTAAACCCCTGAGTTGTTACAGAACAGTCCAAGGCTTGAGACATGCAACTGCTATCATCAATAGGAATAATGTGGCTAAATTCTATTGACTCTGGGCAATTAGGGGGAAATTATCCCTTTCTCTGAAAACTCCAAGTATAAAAGAGCAAAGAAATCCATGCAATTAAAAAACACGTGTGAAATACTGGTTGAATGAGGAAAGAAATGAGCTGAAGGAATCTTCAAAGTGCTGTAGAATATTTTTTAAACTATTCTTTCTCTGCTGGAGTTTCGCTTACTTTCCTGCATCCTGTTTCCTGCATGCTAATTTTGAAATCTCTGAAGTATAATTTAAGCAAGGCTATTACATCTCTGTCCAGAGTCCATGCAGATGTTAAAAGCACAGTTAAGACTAACACAGGCATTTTCAGATTTGTGTTTGCTTATGAAGCAATCAGTGCCGGCAAGATATTTTTTTTACAATCAGTGTTCTGGTTGTTGGTTGGTGACAATGTACTTTGCACTGTACAGGACAGAAAGTGAACATAGATCTGACAACTAAAAGAGATTATGGGTTGCCAAATTATTAGACAAGCAGTGGCCACCCTCCAACTTTCTCTGTTGCTACATCAGATACTATTGGCCACCACATTGCTGGGACATCCTTGAATGTTGCTTAGTGAATCTCAAGTTACTTGATTGCCAAACCAAGTTCATCTTCAGAGGGCTGTGTATCATTTCTTTTGGGAAGAAATTTAAAGGGACTGCACCCTGGAGTTATTAGACTGCCTCAGACTGACATCTCATTTCTGGAGGCCAGCCAGGGACAAGAAAAGGCTGTACTGCCTGAGGATTACCTCTTCTCTGCCCAGTGCACGAATCAAATACTGTCAGTGAATTAAAACCTAACTGATATTTCAGGAAGTCCCTCAATAATTATTCCATATTCCATTAAAAAGAATAATCAAACACCGAGAATGTATAGAAAATCTAGGATGCAACCACACGAGCTGTGGAAGGCCCGGTTCCTGCATGGGCCCCGTGGCAGGCAAGCACAGCCGCCACACTGGGGGGCCAGTGCAGGGAGCTGGGTAGCGGTCATCGTCACCCCCCTCCCCCAGCTACACAGTGGACCTTGCCATGTGGCGGAGCAGATGGGGCCCGGGTGCATGGACTACCGTGCCTTGGGCAACCTTACCCCATCTTGGGTAAGTCTGCAATGTGTGCTTGGATTTTTTCTGCGGATGCATCACATAGCAGCCAATTGCCACCCTGCCTCATGGCAGGGGGAACATCTGGCGGCTGCACTGCATCACATGGTAAGCCTGCCTGGAATGGGGTAAGACTGCCCAAGGCATGGTAAGTGCATCAGTGACTACACTCCTAGTCTTTTCATAACCTGTCTGAAATTTAGCAGTCTGCAACTAAACCTGAAAAGTGTGTGCTAATTATTTTGCTGCTAATAAATTTGATTATAAAGTTGGGTCAGTATTATCATGGTTTTAAGGCTGCTCTGGCGCTGAAGTTTAAGTGCTTTTACTCTCAATTCCATAAAATGAAACCACGCTGACACCCTAATTCTAGCACTATATAATTTGCAGCAGAACTGCTGCACATCTTGCTGACGGGAAACATTAATGGCAGTGAGAACTGGTTTGCCAAAAAAACCCTGAGTCTGATAAAAAAAAAATTAGGATGCTGGAAAAAGGCCTATCAACTTCATTAGGCTTTGAATCAGGCTCCACATGAGCTTCTTTAGTATGTGCAATATTCATGAAAGCTTCTTTGCAAATATAAAAATATCTATCTTTCCACATACACAGGAAAACTTAAAGATAAGCCCAGGCTGTCAGTGTAATAATAGAAGATATTATTAGCAATGTGCTATCACGTTACATTGATTTGAGCATCATCTTAGCAATACAATGAGAGTTTGCACCTCCGTGTTCCATATAATGTATGTTTTGCAATACTGCATGCCTATAATAGTATTATATTGCATTACACTTACTGTAGGGCTTGTTCCTGTTTCCCTTATTTAGTTCAACAGGAAGACCTCCGGAGTCAGGCTCTCAGTTTGCATTGCTTTTTGTATTTGAGGGTGATTTCAGATGTTACGAGTCTGAAATTCACCCTGCCTGAACCACAGCCAGACATGGGCCGCGTTTGACCGTGGTGAACATCTGCTGGCTCACCACCAGATGTGCCCCACAGTCAAACGCAGCCCGTGTTTGCATTCACCACGCTTCTGGACCTCCGGACGCGAGGAGGTCGAGAAGTGTGGTGAAAGGCCATCACGGCCATGGTGAACGGAAAGTAACTTGTGTTTACATACCGTTCACCGCAGTCAATGGATTCTACCCCCGCCTGTGGTTGCGGCGTCGGGAGGGTCGCCGGGGAATGCAGGGGGCGGGGCTGTGCGGCAGCACGCTGCGCTGTGCAGCCCCGCCCCCTCCAGGGGGTGTGCCGCTTTAGACGTGATGGCGGGCGGCCGCTTTCACCACGGGCCATGGTTTGGCCAGGGGCAATGGGGCGCATGTCTGTTGGCGCGCCCCTTCACCCCTGGCCATGGTCTGAACCACCCCACGGCTCGTGGTGAAAGCGGCCGCCTGTCATGTCTGAAATCACCCTCAGAAGACTGCGGTGGTGCACACATTTTAGTATTAACCAGCATCTAAATATGGCTCCTGGTGGAAGCATAATTTACATGACAGACTTCATCTCCTAGATGAGATAACACAGCTCTAAAGTCTAAAGTTCTGCATCAAGTGTGTTCATTTTGTAACTATATGACTGGGTGGTAAAATGAATGGAATCACGAGCTTTGCAAATTACTTTTTAAAAAATTGAAAATGTGTGTGTGTTATATGTTCACATTTTGTATGCAAATTAACCACTCCTTAAAGTGCAAATATATATAATATAAATAAGTTTTATGAAATGGACTTACAATACCAACACCTCTCTAGTACTGAATATGCAATTAAAATATAATTTATCCATATAAATCATCAGGCTCTATGAAGATGTACTTGGGAGATGGACTAGAGGACCCCATAAGTTCTTCCCAACCCTAATACTTATTACGATCCTTGCTGAATTGTTACCTTTTATTGGAAAATAAAATTTTAACTTATTTGCAGATGTTCAAAGCAATCATACTTAGGGTGAGGCCACACAAGAGGTTAACACACCTTGGGCAGCATTATTCCACTTTGGGCACACAATATAACAGATGTTGTGTCCTCCGGAGAAGGCCAGTGACACATCATGTGTTAACGTTACCCAAAGTTGGATAATGCTGCCCAAAGTGTGTTAATGAGCTGCTTCCCATATGTTGCCAGGCCCATGCTGCCCCACCTTGTGGCACGGTCCACCGGCATTCCCATGTGTCCACATCACAGCTGGGGACAGGCTAGTGGGTACGCTGGGGCATGGTGAGTGGAGCGGGGCCGGATGTCCCTTGAAAAGATTTAGTAACAGTTTTAAAAAACTGATGTCTTGTTTTGAATAATTGATAAAACCATTATAGGAATCTTATTCCCTGACACTTGTGCACATAATGAGCCTCCCAAATGAAGTAGTA
This sequence comes from Sphenodon punctatus, assembly GCA_003113815.1. NCBI lineage: Eukaryota > Metazoa > Chordata > Lepidosauria > Sphenodontia > Sphenodontidae > Sphenodon > Sphenodon punctatus. The sequence goes on from QEPC01004521.1 coordinate 4,494,237, forward strand.
AAAGCATCTACAGCTCTTGTTATGGGTGGTGCCCCTGATAGAATCCTCAGGGTCAGAAACCTATCAATCTCTTTTCACACATAAGCTAATCAATTCGAGAAGGGAAGTGCCAATGAGCTATTAGATCAATATGGTGAAGTATGGAGATTGATCTTATCCCACAGTGACTGCATTAACAGACTTATAAGAGTGACCTTTACCCTCTTGTGCAGATTATATAGTACTGTTAGCCACATATCTGAATGAAGACCTCAGGTTGCTACTTTTAATAAATTTGCTTTACTACTGAGAAATGAACATAAAGATGAAAAAGAATATTTAATAAAAATACAGCATGCTGTCTCGCCTATAGTCGTTGAGTTCTTATCGAAATTGCACGAACCTTGCAAAATTGTCAGGAAAATACACCAGGCCAGGCACAAATTTACTTGCTTTTTCGCATGATAGTTTGAAGATAATAAAACGAATGAAACCTTTAGTCACCTGTCCTGGAGAAAAAAATAATAAAAGAAAAAATAATAACTACTACTGGTAATAGTAGTTTGGGCAAGAGGAATTCTTGCAAGGATGACCTATTCAGTCTGATAAAGGCCCTTTTTAAATGGGCCGGAGCTGGGGGAACAATCCGAGGGCGTGCCGCTGTGGGGACAGTGAAGGGTAGTGGTGGGTGCACCTGGGTGCACCCCAATTCCCCCATCCCCACGCACAGAGTAGCCGACGTCACCAGTTGCTCCATGGGTGGGTGGGGGTGCGTGGTGGGTCTTGGGAGTGCACACCCACACAACCCCACATTTACATGGGACGCTCCTCCATGTGGACAATGGGCAGGGGAGAGTCTCGTGTTAAAAGGGTCAAAATGTAAGAAACAAATTAACATTATCCTTGAGCTTTTGTGGAAATGTTCACTGTCTTTTCTTCAAAGCAGTGTTGTATCAGATGTCATGGTGGCTATATTTACTAATAAATTTCCCAGATAGTGTAATACTCTCTAGCAAGCACAAAACTTAAGAACATTTTCTGTTAGCTTGCAGCCAGATGCTGAGGCCCATATTCTGTAAGAGCAACGATTAGAGTACAAAGTGGGTCAGGTTCTCGGAATTGAGCTCTGAGGAAACCAGAGTAAGAACTTTAGGTCATGATCATCCAACTAGACCCTAATGCAGCAACACTCAATGCAGGCACAACCACGAATTTGGGCCTGTTTCTGGGTATTCTAGGGACCTAGACTGTCTGACTTTATTTTTTAAAATGTGTCATGAATGGTTTTAAGCAGAGACCTGACATAATAATAACTCTCTGGGCCTGAACAGTTCTGTGGGCAACATTGCCTTTATGCGTGGCAGTGGGTGGGCAGTTGGATACTGGCACTATTGAAAACCTTCTCACTGACATCAGTAAAGTCAGGATTTTGCCCTGATGCTTCATTAAAGTCAATGGGATTTCATAAGAATGTAAGAGTCTCTTGTGCTGCCAAGATACATGTGGAGGATTGGGCTTTATAGCATTTAGAGCTGCTATTTCCAAATTCGTATAGTAGTGTCTAATCATTTAATCAATCAGCACTCCAGAGTGCCACTAACTTCAGTGGGAGCTGTGCACACAAAATGATTGCAGCACTAAGAAATCTGTAAACATGTCTCATACAACTTCTGACTTTTGAAGAAAATATACAGTTTAACAGCTGTTCAGCAAAACTGTACTTTGTAGCTCAAAAAACTTAGAATATATTAACAATATGAACATCAAAAGTTTGTATTTTAAAACCCTGTATGTTCTCACTGCAATGCACTATGCATAAAACACATTTTAATACTGTATTTTTATTATACCAAATGTCTTTATTGTTCAGTGTATAATTGAATCAATGAATTAGAAGAAGGTTACTAAAAAGGATTAATGCATTTTTAATGAAACTGAATGATATAACTTCTGTTATTCACTAAGAATAATGGCAGATCTATCAGGTTTGTACAGATAAGAGCTTTGTGAGTTTATCTGAAAGCCTACATAATGGCTCTCATTTAGCTGTAACCTAGAAAAACAGACTTAGTGATCCCATTTAGCTTTAAAATTCATTGTTTATTTATATGATCCGTATTCCTTCTTGTGACAAGTTCACCTACCTCACTATAGAAATGTAAATTTGTTTAACAAATATACATTATTTATTTCCCTTAATAATATACTTTTTTAAACACCACTGTTTCAACATCAAGATGGAAGCACTGAGATAACCAGACAATACCATCGGGAAATGTATGTGAACTCTTAGGTTATTAGAGAAGAGAACTTTGTGTGTTAATAATGAGAACATAGATATTTCAATGTTCACACAGCTCTAATCCTTAATTGTCCCCACAGACTAAATTATACATGCTTTCCAGGTAACTACCGCTGCTTTTTAAATAATAGTCTACTAAAAATGTCTAGAATAATGCAGCATTAAGTTTTAGATTCTATCAAGACAAAAGTAAGAAAATCCAGATTTAAGATTGCCACAGTAACCTTAGCTCTGACCCTTTGTGCATACAGATTGCATGGCAACAGGGTCCTTCCGTTCTCTAAATACATAACACAGGGTAATGTATCCTGTTATTTATCAAATAACATAGTATGATGACACAATACAAAATGGATTTTTTTCTTATCTAAGTTAAGAATATATTTGCTTTTTGCATTACATGCTGCAATATTAAACTTCAGCTTAAAGAAAAAGATAACTCAAATATAGATTTACTTCCATTTCTGTCAATACACATTTATGTATGTGCATATAAAATAACTACCATTTTTGTTACACAGATACAGATATTAGCTGCAATTTTCAAACCACTTACTCCAGAGTAGTTCCTTTGAATTCCATGGAACTATGCCACTGCTCTCTGAGTTAGCAATCGGCAGGAAACAAATATGCCTGCCACCAGGAGAGCCATCCCACCACCTGTTCTGTGGCGAGGATGGCGGGTCTGAACAAACGTGCTGTCCCACGTTGGTCTGCATGGGAGGCCCTTGGCCCAGGCTGTGCCTTGGAGATTTTCCCAAGGATGCATCCCAGGACAGCTTTTTGGGGGGGCCAGCCATGTTTTTATTGCTGTCGGGGTCACAGGATTATTTAAGGGTGAAAACAGACATGACGCTAACCACCCTTTAACCACCCTTGGTGGTTATGTATGCATGTTGCAGGACTCCATAGGGCACCAATACAGCCCTGCAACATGCATAAATAACCACCAAGGGTGATTAAAGGGTAGTTAGCATCGGGTGTTTTCAGACGTTACGGGGCTGCTTGGCCCCGTACCGAAAACAACCCTTTAATTCCCCGCCGGGGTCACCCCGTCACGCCATATCAGACGTGCCGGGGGGATCCCGGCGGGAAATCTGGGAGGGGGTGGGGCCACGCGGCGCAACGTGCGGCCGCACGGCCCCACCCCCTCCACGCTCCCGCTGCCCACCCTTTGGGGAGATGGGCGGGCGGCGGGGCCAGTGCAGCCGCCGCGTCGGGCCGGATGTGCCATGGCCCAGGATCCTGGGCCGTGGCAACCGGCCAGACGTTACTTTTTTTTGGTCCCCACTGGGGAACTTTTTGACCACGCTTCCCGGGACATTCCCCCGGCTAGCCCGGGAAGCGTGGTTCAAATTGACCCCATGCGGGTATTGACCGTGGCGAACATCTGGCGGCCGCCAAACAGATGTGAGAGCCACATTGACCACAGGTGCATATTCACCGTGGTTCACTGTGATCTCGTAACGTCTGAAAATACCCATCATGTCTGTTTTCAACCTAAGTCTCAAAATGGGGTCAGGCAGGCAGGAAGGTTGGGTACTACTGCTCTAGGCTGCAGCCAGTGAGAGCTGGCTGCTGCCTAAGCCCTGCCACAAAATACAAAGCATGCTGGGATCTGTAGTTCTAAGACAGGCAGAGGTACTAACAGTGAATGAGGCAGACAGCAACTCTTCAAGCCTCTCTGCACACACCCCATAGGCCTACCACACCACTGCCTGGCCTGGAATATCAAAGGGGTATTAGCTTAGCCCTTCCCCCCACCAATCCCCCTCTTTTTAAACTGCTACTACACTGCTGCAGAGTACTAGGGGCATTTTTAAACGAGACAAGAAACGCAGCTGATCCTTTGATCAGCTGCCTTTCTTTGTGCTCGTTTAAAAGGCTAAACTACTTTGAAGGTGGATCTTCCCCGCGTTAGAGCGGCCCGGCGATCCTGCCCCCTACAACGCGGATCCCCGATGTGCCGGCTTTAAGTCGCACTTCCGGGTCCCCTTTTAGAGTGCGCACACACAGAAGGACGCGCATGCGCACATAGTCTCTGAGACAGGTCTGATGCTCGTCTGAACATCAGACCCCTCCTAGAGAGGAAGGCGGGGGGGAGATGCGGTAGATTAAACAATCCCGCTTGTGAGCGGGATCGTTTAAAAGCGCCCTAGGAGTACAGGGCTCAGGAAAGCACCTAAAGATGTGTTTGAACATTCTTGGACAGGAGTGTTTACCTGAGTTACAGCCAGGGAGGAAAAATGATAACCAAATACATCTTAGAGCCCCCTTAAAACTATCTAAAATACCTTTCCTACTAATTATAGTATTTTCGGTTTTAAAACCAGCATCTTACAGACTATTAGGGTTAAAGGTAAATGCTTATCTTAGTGGAAAGGGGGATTTTTTAGCTCTATGGTGTGATTGCTCACAAACACATACGTTTAAATTTGCTACTGGTTTAGCACTCGGTACTGTTGTTCATCCTGAAACACTGATCAAAATCATAGTGGGGGAAATTTGGAATTCCAGCAAATAAAGGGAAAATTTGATAGCATCTATTAACATTATCATTTATCTACATATGTGATTTATCTGGGTGCAAATTATCTATCGGCATTTTTTTCAATGTTTGGATAAATCAGAAGGCTGATTTGAATTTTATAATACTTCCCCAAATCCACTACTTTCTAGACAGAACACTGAAAAAAAAATCAGCACAAAAAGATAATCTTCTGGGAAAGTTACAATAGATTGAAAATATGTGACTAGAATGAAAATGCCTTCTCAGTCTCTGCAGAATAAATAATAAATGCTTTCCAGGTAACTAGTACTGCAGCTCTTTTGATAACATATATGTATTAATAAATTAAAAATGTTTGTAGACTGACAGCAAGTGTTTTGTGGGCTTATACTGGAAAGCCAACAACTAATTATGAAAGCCAGGCTTGCCTAATCAATTATTCAGATGAACATTAGGTGCCTATTATATACATAAACAAGGGAATTATATCTCCCTTAAGTAACTTACTCAAATAACAAGTCCACAACATGCAAATTTGAAATGGAAAGAGATGGCTGTCCTAATTTAGTAATATTACTGGGCCCAATCCTTGCACATCCAAAACTCCTGTTTAATTTGTCCAGGTGTGCAGAATTGGGCCTTTGACTCTAACCAATATAGTAATAGTTTTACATGCCAGGGGCACTTGTTAATTATAGCATAAATTTGACTTGTTCTCATAGCTGTTTTGTGAAATGCATTCCATGATGGCATGAATTGTCGAGAGAGTGGAAATATCACTGGTATGATATTAGAAACATAATTTCATGTCTATTTCAAACACAGTTACCTTGTAAAAAATTAATAAAACTACAGTCCTAACATGTAGAAAAGACAGGAAGGGATGAAAGATATCAAAAAGGAGCACATCTGCGATATCAGATTATGTTTCAAAAAGATTTCCATTTACTTTTTTAAAACTCAATTTCTGTACGTAAAGAAGGGTAATAATGTGGACAAGAACTGCTGAATGAATTTGCGTTTTCATTTAATTTGCTGTGGAATAAATACAATAAGCTACCTCATAACTGTCCTTTGCATTTAGAAAAGACCAGGCTCTTAAACAGATTGCAGCAATAGGGAGACCAGAAATAGATGTGACCGGACACCTGCTGACAAACAGTGACAAATCCCACTGACACTGCAGTGACCCCCAGTTAGTCAAGATTTAATTAAGGAGTATAATTAAGTCGGTGGAACAGAACACTAATGAGTGGGCTTTTTTATACGGGTAATTACACATAAGAATACTAAGTAAGACGAAGCCCTAAATATATCATTAAAATGAACAGTATAGAGTGACAAGCAGAGCATTAAGCATGGGTTTTACTTTTGCTGGAAGAATGCAAGTTGTAACAACTCAGCTTTGATGAATAATGTGCATTTTGATGGACCATATAGACCTTTTGGAATAAAACATTCACATCAGTGGGAAGTTTGCAGATTATGAGTTTTCAGGATCACACCCTGCCAACACTTGCTACCAGCTACGCTATTGCCATAGTAAGTTAAATGTCTGGACATACTGACCAATCAGAGCAAGAAAGTTTGTGGTCCCAATCCTGCAAATACTTAAGCACATCAGTAACTTGAGGCCAGTGGGATTGCTCAGGTGAGTATAGTTACTACTTGGTATAAATGTTTGCAGAATTGGGACCTATATTGGCTATTGTGTGTTGTGTTGCAATAACAAAATCTCATGTTTGAACTAGTCATTTGGAATCTGGAGGAATCTTCTTTCAGTTGTGCGAAGTATCTGGAGTGTACTGATTTATTCATGAGGGGCAAAGAGTATGGAAATGTTGATTAAAAATTAATTTAAAATAAACTTAGACGACAAGGTTTCATACATGGAAGGTGGTTACTTACATCAGTAATGATGACGACGAAAAATGCCCCTTGTATTCTCTGAGATATAAAAAAATACTTGTGTAGTGTAGGCCCATCCCTTCTGCTACAATAATACTATCTGCTCCCAGCTGGTAGCTTGTAGTTTATGACAGCCTTTTATCCATTATCAAAGCAACAAGTGGAAAAGCAGATCTCCAGACTGCTAATACTCTCTGCTCACTTCTCTCGGTAGATTGTAAGCTCTCGGGCAGGGACCGTGTCTATCTTGTTTTTTGTTAAGCGCCAGGTACATCGTTGGTGGTATATAAATGCTTATTATAATAATTATAATAATAATTAATCAAAATTTTTATTCTAAATCCTTCCTTTTAACAAGTCCTCAGATTTCCTTTCCACTGCTACAGTGGATACTAAGTATGTCTCTCAAGTCTTTAGCCAGTTTGTCTAAGATGAACTATGCAGGATTCAAAAGGAAGAGGGCATAATCCAGTTGCACATTATCCACAGAGACATACTGAAATACAAAATAATTTTGATTCTGTTCCTAATGAAGTAAATTGACTTAGTAGGAGCAGGAGCAGACCCTAAGTGTGTGGGTAACACAATACTTGGTAATATATCTCTTCAAAATGAATGTATCTAACAACTTGCATAATAAAACAAGGATGACAACAAAAAACCACAAATATGTATGTGGACCCAGTCTTAAATACCACAAGAAGTAAAATGTAATACCATCTCGGTGAGAGTTTTTTTCTTTGCTTTTTAGAAAATGTATCTATTTGCAGAAATGTCAAGAATAAAAGTGAGCCAGGGTTGAGAGCAATTGATATAAACGGATTTAAATAAAACCCATCCACTAAGCTGAAATCTATCAGAAAAGCATTTTAAAAGCAAAGATATGTAGCAAGTTTATAGACTCCATTTCCCCTTAATTCATATTGTCAGAATAGCACTACATTTCCTCAAAGACACAGCCATCACAATATTTCCTCCCACTCCTTCTGTTTAAGCAGTCTATAAACCAAAAGAAAAAATAGTTAACTAATAGTTTGTTCAATGGCCATGAAACAGCTGAAGATTTCTATTTTTTTAAAAAACAAGTTGCTAGGTAAGTTATTATGGTCATACAACTAGTGAAGAGCCAGTGAAAATGTTAGGTCTGTGGAGGAGGCAGGATTGGGCTCTTTGTGATAAATGAGGTCCAAAATGAATGTTGATCTTAACTCACAGTGCACATAGTAACAAACTAAGGGCCAGTTCTTACTAAGATTTAGTGTGCAATCCTCACTGGGATAGTACCAGCACTAGCATTTTGCAGTCCCTATTGAAGTGAACAGGACTTACTCCTGCACTAAGTGCTCTAGTCTGCAGTATCCATTCAGAGGATTGTGCTGCCGACGCCGAGGGCTGAGCATGGTGCTTTCTGTAGACTTTCCTAATCTTCTTTTAATGGTCAAAAAATCTTATACCTCATAGTAAAAAACTATGTGAAGTCATTTTTCCACGAGCACACCCCAAGAGCCCAATCCTGACCACTGAACTCAATTGGAGTTTCTTGCCTGTAGCAGTTGGAGAAGTAACTAAGATATAGTTTGTATGAGATTTATCCTCACAATGCATTATCCTGCAACACCCATAAGCACATGCTTAACTTTAAACACAGCAGTATCTCAGAGTTAGGCATGACTTAAATGCTTTGCTGGATTAGGTCAGAGTCTTCTTACTGTAGCACATTGTATAACAATAAAAAATAATCTTTGTGTATATATTGAGAGTTTTATTCCTCCCCAAATGTACAAGTACAAATTTAAAAATTCTGACTGAAAATTAAATACTGAAATGCTGTACAGCAGTGCTATTTGCCAACATGAAAGGGGACTTTAACAAGTTCTCAAAGAGTTATTTTACTGTGTGTGTTATTATGCAGACAAGTGCCAATATAAAAATATTGTGTTAGAAGATTCAAGCTCATCTTACAACACTGACACACATACGCATAATTGATTCCTGACATCTTTTTTTTTTTTTTTTTTGGTGAGGCCACCCTTATCAAGTTATGTATGAATGAACAGAAGTGTCTTTCATCCCCCATTTGCCTCATGGTTCAAAAGGAACTACTAAAATAGCAGTGACAAAAATTCAACAGCCTGCCAAAAGGCCTGCACACATCCCATTCTTAAAAGCATGTGAAAGGTTGGAGAGCTCAGCAAAATTTTTATGTACGGAGCAGGCCCAAGGAAAACTCACACGCCATAACCAATTGTGGACAGAGGATCATCTATCAGCAGACAAATGCAGGAACTCCAGAATGTCTCTCCTCAAATGAAATAATATATCTTTGAAAGCCAATGCCCGTTTTAGGCCTGAGGCCCATATATCAAGCCTGAGAGGCTTGTGGATACGCTCCAGGGCCATTAACCTTCCACCTGTTTCCCCTTGTCCTTCAGGATGAGACCCTGCCCTTGATTTTACTCCTTTCCCCTGTTCATCTTCCGACAGAGTGTAAATGTAAAGCAGAGGGCCTGTGAAATAATTCAAAGGCAATGGACCAGGGACATGGTTACAAATCTCTGCCACTGGCACTGTGACTTATGCAGGCAGTTTGTCACACATGAGCCAGGTGACCTCTGTGACATAACAGAGAAAAATATTGCCTGAGATCAAAAGATGAGATTCAGAGCACTCTAACTAACTCTGGTTTGCAAAGTGATATTAGGTGGTAGCATCCAAAGTTATCCTAATTTCCACACAATTTTTGTTCTAGTTAATAAAAGGTAGGGTAGGTTCTTTCTGATTTTAAGGAAGCTCATTCTGTCCTGGTTTCTCTGGAATCTTGGAATAGGTTTCCTCTGTAAACTTTTCTTTCTCTTTTACACTTAAATGTGAATTGGCAGGAAAGGACACCATGTAATTATTCAATGAAAGATTAGTGTGCTAAAATCAATTGCACTTGAAAATTATAATAAATATATCTTGACTTTTAAAAATATTCTGCAATTATTAAAATGTGAAGTGATTTTGAAAATTTAAGAGCCACCTTCTCCAGATGTTTTTATAAGCAAAGGTCGTAGAATTCCAAAGTGTTTATTAGAATTAAATTTGCATGATAGCTAAAATCAGATCAGTGTTAAAGTTTTCCAATGTACCAAGATAACACAGCCCTATTTTTACAAATCCATATTTTGCCGTTGTGGTGGTCGACACACAGGAAACAGTCATTTGAAACAAATCCTAATTAGAATGGATCTCTAGCTTGGGTTCATTATTCAAATTGTATACTACACATGAACTTTCCCAGCTGTTTTGTACATTCAAGGCTTCTTCTCTGCTGGGTGCAGACGAAAGAACAAGACCTAATGGGGTTCCATACCCTCCCTCCCCCACCTTGATTTAATAGCTTGTCTGGTATGGACATTTAATTTTGCTTTTTTCATAAATTAAAATCTCTGTACAATCCAAGGGATAATGATGAAGTAAGAATCATAACTGTATTGCTCAGTCTAAACCCTTGTTCAAATACAGTCAAGTTTGGCACTTGCCAACCACTTTGTGCTGTAATGTTCAACTTAAAAATGCAAATAAACAAATGCACACACTCAAAAATATGTGTCTTTTGAAAATGTGTTATCTGGTCGGCTTTTTTTCTTTTAAAAAATAAATAAATTATTCTTACCACAAATGGAAAAATGAAAGTGAGGCAGAGAGACTGAATTTCTAAAGAAAACTAATGATGAAACAGTGCTCCACAGTTTCTTTAAAAAAAATCCTTAATACTAAACCTCAAATCATAAAGGTTGCTGGAAGCCTGGTCAGATCCTGAAACTGGATGTTGTGGCAGTATTTAAAAATCCGTATTCAAAGATCAGTTCACTCTTTGCACTGACAAAATCATTTCAGATGTACAGCATTAACCTGATCTGTTGCTGGATACTTAATTCAATAAAAACAAAATTGTTACAGAAATACTGCATAGTATTACCTCATACTTGGGCAAAAAACAAATAAACAAACCAAACACACACATTTTGCTTTTTTAGTTTAAAAATAATTTTATTCAAGCTTTGGCCATAGAATTATGAGTAAATTATTATTTTCTTTATATGGACTTCTTATAGACACAAAGTCAGCTGTTTGTAATCTCATGGGAATGTTACCATTGACTTTAGTGGGCACAGGAAGAGATCCTACATTTCTTAATTTCTGTTACAATATCATGAACACTAAGTAAATTTATGACATATAACTCCAGTAGCTATGCAGCTGAGTTATGACAACCATATCTTTAACTTTTTATTAAAAATAAATTCTATTCCTGTATGCAGCAACGTGGTAATGTTCATTTCCAGTAGTGTTTCTCCATTGTTAAATAGATCTGGTCCTCTTTTGAAAAATGAATATTTAATTTGAAAAGCACCTTAGCTAATCAGTTCTCTCTTTACAGTTAGTATGATGTAGTTATTTGCTTCTGTAATATTCATGAAATTTTGAAATCAAGGCTAGGCATTATATTTCCTTCTCATTTAAAGTTTTTTCTGTTTTCAGCATTTGATCATTTTTTGATTGTTTAATGAAATGTTATTTTGAGTGATAATTCATAGCCTTTACAACAGAGGACTGTCCATTTTTTTGCTGGCGGAACTAATGTCAATGGAGTTTCAACTCTTTATAACATCTGAGAATTTTGCACTGAGTGTTTAACATTTTCATCATAATATTGAGGATAGCCATAACTCTGGACAAATGCTAACCATAGCTGGTCAAACTAGTAGATGGATTCTGAAATACTAATGTACTGTATTGGGATCGTTTAATCCTCTAGTGTTAAATCATTTAAAAATGAAAAAGGAGTGTAGCACCTAGCAAAAGAAAAATAATCATTTTGGGGATGAGTCACCCCTTACATTCTTTCCCATCCACAAACAATTTCAGTTGGGAAAAGTGCCACATAGTATCAACAGTGACAACAAATTGTATTGTCCAGTGAACATCTATTTCCGACTCCCACACTGATATTGCAAGTTAGGTACTTAGGAGTGAGTTAGTCTTCACAAGCTGCCCAGCCACAAAGGAACTGGAAATTACTGGTACGTCCAGCTTTTATTATTGGAACACAGGAAAACTTTCTCATCATGCTGGGAAGTTCTGTATCGTTTGAAATATTGGAAGTTGGGGTTATGTTAGCACACCAAGCCACGTGGAATACCATTACTAAAGAGAAAAATTGTGTCTTTTTCAGTATGCCCTTGAGTACAAAAACTCGCACATGTGCGATCAAAAGCCTATCATGCACCAGTATTTTGTCTTCTCAAGATGTGAGCTCCTGTGGCAGAAAACGACTGTATTATTGTCTGTAATAGCTGTATTGTCTGTAATGACTATAATACTGTATTGTATCATCTGTTATTGTCTGTAAAAATGCATGATTATGTAATGACTGTTTGGAAAAACACAGCACTGAAATCTGTGGGCCAGATTCTTACTCCTCTTCCACAAATTGAGTGAAGTGCTACTTGAGGAAAGTAAGAGTAGCACAATGGGTTCCTAAAATAAGTCAGAGAGAATTTTAGCCCCTTATACACAGAACTGAGGATTCCTTGTTTATGCCTAGAGTGCAACAGAATACTGCAGTAAGATAATTAGAAATGTTTAACTGCATAGATGGGATCATATCTGTTTTAAAATAAGGTGAAACTAAATCTGGTTTTTTTTATTATAATGGAGGCCAGTTTAATTATTTCTTTACTTATATGACAGGACTTTTTCCTGGTCTCCAAAAACAGGTAAAGGCAAAAAGAGCTGAGAAAGGAATGAAGCTGATGGCGTTGGTAGACAGGGAAATTTGCACCTCCTTGACATTGCTGCTATACTTAGATCATAAATACTCTAGCTAGCATAAATTATCAAGAACTATTCTTACTGAAAGGAAAGGAAGCCTGGCAGGTACAAATGCATATTTCTCATTGCAATATATTGTATGACGTCTTATTGAAGTTCCATTGCTACTCTCCATGGTTACATGGTGCTGAGCACTCTGCAGGATTGAACACTATTTGCAACATCAGGTACATAGTGAACGAGAGGACGGAAACTAAGGCCCTTTTTACATGAGACACCTCCACGCAGTGCACCCATGGGTACCTGTGTGAGTGGGCGTGGGGGTGTGCGCTCCTGTATAACACCCATCTCCACCCATCCCCCCCCCCACACGGAGCAACTGGTGAAAACGGTGGTTACTCCATGTGTGGAGATTGGTGGAGATGGATGTGCACCCATGTAACCATCCCCCACATGCCGCCCCCACACCACAGTGCACACCCATCCCACCCACCCGCGCCCATATGAAAAAGGCCTAAGTAACCAAATTGTATTATGCCCATTCTTCTTTTCCATATTAGAAGCCATTGGATGCCACAGCAATTTAAGTTTTTTCATAGTCCAAGAAATTCGGATTAGTCTGCTGAAGTTAAGGTAAAAGAACACAGATCAAAATTACACTTATGTCAATGGCTCCTGCTTTTTCATTTGGCCAATGAAAATACTTTATTGTCAAAAAAATATAACACTGGATACTGGAAGTGAAAAAAAACCATTTGCCTTGTTCTCAGGTCCTTTAGGTATTACTATTAATTATTATCTATCTTCAAAATAATTGGCTCCAAAACCCAATCAAAAACAAATTGAATTTCAAGCAATAAATAAATCAATACATTCCTTTAACATATTGAACTGTTGTAGATTTGAATCGTTCCTGTGTGCTACTGATTCACATTCAAAGATACTGCTGAAAGATTTTAACCCTCTACATTCTGGTTCTATAAAAGTCTGGTTATTCTCTTTATGGGCAGTTACACTGCTGTATAAGACACATACACACACACACGCAAACAAACAAACAAACAAACACATACACACACACACACACACACACACACACAGATGCACATATCATGAGAATGCCCTCTGTAACCAGGTATCCCCATATCTGTAAAAATTGTGCCAGGGAGTTTCACATTTGTGGTGCTGTTCTCTTGGAAACCCTACAAAGGGTGAAAACAAACGAGACAGCCATGAGCCAGATCCCCAGCCTGGCCCTGGGAAGGCCACTAAAGCCTCTACACTTTATGGGCAGACTCACGGGGGGAGGGGGGCTCAGGAGGCTTCAGCACCCCCATTTCGTTTTGGCTTTCATTTTCATTGGTTTCAATGGAAAACACATTTTTGGCTGTACCTTTGTTGTTTTTCCCTATATGTGGCTAAAACCTGGGCTGCATATACCTCCAATGGAAGGCATTAAGTGTACCAAATTTCACAAGGATTGAGTAAAGGAATCCAATTTTAGAAGCAATTGAATTATTTTATTTTGCAACATTCTTCATATACATTCATATACATCCTTAGCTGTAACTTCTTTGCCTCATATCTAATTTAGATGATGCTTGGTAGGTTTACACCCCTTCCCATATTTTCTATCTTTGCCAACTTTCAGAAGTATTGGATAAAGGGTTCTGGTGGTATAAGCAATTAACATACAAATGTATATCTGACTAACATCTTTGTAGTCCAACCAGTGTACATGAAATTTGGCAGGGCTGTGTATAACACTTTCATAATCATTTCATTCTCATCTCTGCCACATATCATAAAGCTGTGATAAAGGGTCCCAATTTTATATGCCTGCACATCATATGCAGAGAAGGAGCCTATGCCAGGGATTCTCTTATGTCACTGTGGTATAAGAACCGTTGGTGATGCCAATTGGCCAGCAGAAAGGTCAACCAAATATCCTCATTCTGTGCTGTGACCATCCCAACATCTCTGCCCCACTTGTTACTGGAAAGTCAGAAGCATCTGTTTAGGAAAGAGTCAATAGAGATTCTCTTATGTCCTCTGTCACAGTGCTGCAGGATGTGATTGTGATGATAACTGACCAGCCTGGATG
>QEPC01004521.1:4509353-4527207 GCA_003113815.1 Sphenodon punctatus
GACCCTTTATCCAATCTTTCTGAAAATTGGCAGGAGTGTTAGGCTTATGGAGGGACATAATATTCACAGGTGTAATGCAAATTGGATGCAAGATAAAGAAGTTGTAGCCATGAATGTGTATGGAGCTTTTCTGAAAATCACAACATTCAATTGCTTGTAGAATAGGTTTCCTTTACCTAATCATTTCACAAATTGGTACGCATAGTGCCCTCCATTGGGGGTACACCCTCCCCATGTTTAATCAGAATTAAATAAGAAACAAAAATGTTACAGCCAGAAATATGTTTTTCAGGTTTTCCCCTTTATTTCAAAAACAAAATGTCATTTTCATTTCTATTTTTGTTATTATTTGTCATTTTTAATATTGCAATAATGATAATGAAAACCACAATGTTCATTATTGTTATTGTAATAATGAAAATGGCATGCACACCCCTACAAGGGGGTATGATTTGCCCATCTCTCTTTTATTGTTCTCTTTGGGTATGGAGTGCAGTGGGAATTTGCTTCTTACCTTGTAAGGGGGGCTTGTAAGGGGGCATTTCCCCCCTCTCTTTTATTGCCCTCTTTTGCACAGTGAGGATTTGCCCCTCATCTACTTTGGGCTTAAGGGGGCATTTGCCCCTCCCTGATTTATTTCCCTCTTTGGCACTGGGTACAATGGGGATTTGCCCCTAGACTTTGTGTGTTTTCAGACGTGCCGGGATGCCCATTGGCCCCAGCACAGAATTGCGTATTGATTCCCCTCCGGAATCAGAACGGCCCGTCAACAAATGTGCCGGCTTATTCTGAAGGGGGATCTGGGGAGGGGGCGGGGCTGCGCAGCGCAATGTGCGGCTACACAGCCCTGCCCCTCCATGCTCCCAAGGCCTCCTGCCCTCTGGGAGATGGGTGGACCCAGCGGCCAATGTGGCCACAGCGCCCGCCTGTCCCCCGGGGTATTGGCCATGGCCTGGAATCGGCGGCGGGCACGACCGCCGATTCTGGGCCGTGGTCCGGGAGCAGATGTGACATTACCACGGTGAACCACGGTGAATCCCACTGTGGTTGACCATGGTAACGTCACATTTGTTGGGCCGAAAAGCGATTCCCGCCGGGTGTTCACCCCCGGCGGGAATCGCTTTGACCATGCTTTCGGAGCTCCAGCCGCCTGGACCTCCAAAAGTGTGGTCAAAGCGGTTCCCGCCGGGGGTGAACATCTGGCGGGAATCGCTTTTCAGCCCAACAGACGTTACGCCACTATGGTCCCCACAGGGGGATTCACCATGGTGACGTAACGTCTGAAAATACCCTTTGTATTTTCCTGTAGTGAGACTAGGGGAAGGGGTTATTTAACCATCTGTGTTTGATGCCCACTTTCAGGCGGCAGCTGGAGCCCAGCTATCATATCCACTGCTCCACTGACCCTGAATCCCCTTCCCCTGTTGGAGCTGTGGCTTGGGGGGTTTCCCATGGCTTTGGGGTGGGGGATAAACTGGCCTAACACTGTTGCTCACTTGGTAGGGGGTGGGGCTAGAGATGGGGCTGGAGGCATGGCCTGCTCACCTGGGCGGAGCTATACTAACTTTAGACTTCAGCCCCTCCATTCACATCACTTCTGGATCCGTCCCTGCAATTGGTAGGGAGGGTAGTCCAAATGAGCAGCCCACCCCATGGGGAGGGTGGGGTGGTGGTGCTGTTACAAGTCCCTCCATACCACAGGTCAGCCAAGGAGCTGTCCTCATGGAATAGGACTCTAGACTCCCATATCCTGCTGTGCAGCAGGATCGAGCCCCCGGGAGGAACTGCCGTGAAACAACTGATGGGGGGGGGGGGGCAGTGGAGCACACTCACACTGACTGCCAAACAGCTGGTTGGAGGGCGGAGGATCATACTCACTTTGGCTGCCAAACAGCTGATCAGGGGGCTCCTTTGCCCCCCTCACCCTGATCAGTTGTTTCGCAACTGGGGTGATGGCATGCTCCTCTGGGCCC
The DNA here is from genome assembly GCA_003113815.1 of Sphenodon punctatus. Classification (NCBI taxonomy): domain Eukaryota; kingdom Metazoa; phylum Chordata; class Lepidosauria; order Sphenodontia; family Sphenodontidae; genus Sphenodon; species Sphenodon punctatus. The sequence continues at coordinate 4,511,327 of QEPC01004521.1, forward strand.
AATCCTCAGACCTCGCCTCACAGTGGGGCTGCATGGGCCAACCACACAGGTGGTCCCATGGTCCCACATTAGACCTGGTGGGACAACAGTAGCCCACGCTGCATCACTCGCCTTCTCCAGCTGATGCATCCTATAGCAGCCAGGTGCCTACCCCGAGGCAGAAGTGGGCAAACATGTGGTGGAGTGAACTGACAGGCAGGTGACTTGTGGTCTGTTGTGGTCTATTGTTGGCTACTGTCTCATTTGTTTTCACCCAAAGCCCCTGCATGTGGAAATGGCTTTGCAATTTGGGGGGTACAGAGATGATGGCATTGTCATCTTCTAGCTTCCTGAGGTTCTTTGTGGAATCTGGGGAGGGAGTTACTAACTGCTTCTGAAGCTCTAAGACTACTGTAAGTTCTTGAAATCTTGAGTCAGCAGCTGACGGCTGCTGGTTACAGCATGGAGAAGGAAGCAGGTACTGGGGCCTGGAATAATACCCTCTCCCAGACTGCACAGACAAATGGGGAATGGATGGCAAGGCTGGGAATGGGTGGAGTCTAGACTGCATTTCACTGTGCAGGCTAGTACAGCTGAGCTGCCCGTAGGGGCAAATAATCAGCTGCTGGTGACTGTCAGAAACAGTTTACCTCTCCTGTTGAGCAAGGGGAGAACCAGGAAAGCAAGAAATGAATTGTAACTCGGAGTCACAATTCCCTGGGCTTCCCCTAACTCACGGTTACAATATTATCCCCAACATTTACTGATAAATGCAAACAAGAAAGTAGATTCGACAACTAAACTGTACTGATTGCAGCAATAGAATGAAGATGTACTTTTTCATCACAGCCAGTGTCACTCAGACAGACTATTTCCTCTGCTTAACAAACAGGGCAGTAAAAAAAAAAAATTCCTTGGCAAACAGACAACATGGAACATCCTTTTAAAATCAATTAATACTGTTAGAATTCATGAGCTAGCTGGACTTGTTTCCTATACCATGGAAACAATACTTGAGTAAGGTTAACCAAGTCATTTTATACCACTCCACCCCCCCCATCCTCAGCCCACTATATCTATTTCTGGATGTCTTCTTTTGTTCAACCTCTGCTAATAATAGTGACCTAGCCTAGGTGATATTTATAGTCTTAAAAAGACTTGCCTGACTTTCAGAACACTTTATTCATGTATATTTCCTGTGTTTATTGTTGTTTTACTTTTTTTCCTTTAATGAAATGTGCTTGATCCAAGATTTTATTTAGCAACAAACTTTTCAAAGTAACAATTCTTTCAACAAATGGAAGAGCCATATTTAGTTGTAAATAAAAATATACCATTTTTCCATTTGTGTGATTAATAATGAAGAGGGATTTTAGTTTCTTTCCAATTGCCATGAACACTACAGATGCCTCCAGAAATAAATAAAAGTAAATCTTTCTTCTTCTTCTTCTTCTTCTTCTTCTTCTTCGAAGGTAGTTACTCATTCTGACCAAACATCTTTCTTGGTAATTGTATTTCCCCAAACTATTGTGATCTTAACAAGACACAAAGGTGTGTATTCTTTAAATTATGCAGAGTGGGGGCTGGTCTCATTCAGTGGGGGCTGGTCTCCCTGCTCTCCATCTGATTACTGATGATCAAGACAGGACAGGGAATCCCTTGTAGATGGGGTTCCCTGCTTCCTGTTTGTCAGATTTCAGGCCAGAAGCATGGAGTTCAGTTGGCACCCATTTGCAGTTGTCCCATATACCGGCAGCCCAGAAGGGCTTTGCTAACAGCAAATCCGGGAAGAATCTAGGGCTGTGTCAGCTGAGCCTACCCATACATTTGACATCATGTGTTGCTATCCACTTCTTAGGCATGAGGTATATAATGTGTGAAACACCCCTGTGCTGGCCAGAAAGAGATGGAACAGCCACTTGCTTAAAAGATTCCCTTTCCTGCTGACTGTCCCAATGGTGTATCTTTCACTCCTTTTGCAAGTAGTCATTCCAGTGGGTTCTGTGCCAGATAACTACTGTGTAGTACAACATGGGGTATGTGGCTTGCTTCCACTGTCTGCTTATATACCATACCTGATGTTTACCAAAGTAGAAACTTGGAACGTCATAGGAGGTAGACTGCAAATATGCCTATGTGATATGATTCACCTGTTAGGCAGACCAGCACAAGATCTATGCAGCACTAAACCCTTTCCTCCTTCCATAGTGAAATCATTTTAATGAGTTAACCTCTTGCTTAGTCAAATTCCTCACTATTGTCAAAGTGAGCTTTGCCTGAGTGAGGACAGATCTTGACAAGCTGACTTGACAGGACATTGGGTGTTTTCATATGGACAGTATCCATGGCTCTGCTCTGCCTCACCCTCTGGTTGGCTATCTGTTTAAAGGCAGCCCGCCAGAGGTGCAGGTGCAGTGGGCAGCCCGAACCTGGGGCACCGTCTGGAGGTGGGGCTGCTGTCCATCAGCTCAGCAGATGGCTGTTGCAGCTCTGCTCTTGGTCAGGGGTTGCCCCAGGCAACACATAGTGTTGTGGACGCTCTAGTCTGCAGCCATGGTGTGGAGGGAGGGGTGCCATGTGGGCGACCTGTGGACTGTAGCAGCCACTAGGTCATTTATACCTGACCCAAGCAGAGCTGCAAGTGGGCAGACGTGGGGGTGCACCCCCTGACCGGCTCCAGGGGTGAGTACTCCCATGTCCATGTGAAAACGCCCACTGGAACAAGAGATGTTGAAGAACTGGAGAGGGTACAGACGATGGCTGAAAAGAACGATTCCAGGACTGAAACCCAAGTGTTAGAGGAGCTCAATTTGATTAGCTTTTCAGAAAAGAAGATTGATGTGATTTGATTATTTACAGTGTAATTTAGTGGAAGGAAGCAGAACCAGTAACTGATAGTAAAAGCTAGAAAAAATCAAATTAGAAATAAGGTGAATTTCCCAACAGTGAAGATGATTAACCACTGGAACAGATTGTCATGGGAGCTGGTGGCGTTTCTGCCATTTGCAACCTTTTTATCAAGACTGGATGTTCTAAAATACATGTTTTAGCCAAATATAGTTGAGCGGGCTTAATATAGTTGTAAGGTGAAGAAATTCACTTGGTTTCTGAAATACCAGAGATCAGGCTAGATTATTTCAGTAGTCCCTTCTGTCTTAAAATCTATGACTCGACAACAGCACAGCACAGATATAACAGCAGTTAGGACTATTTTTAAAATAATTGTCTTTTTCAGAAATACAAAAGAAATTACCATTTCAGTTGAATATTATAATACAATAAAAATGTATTCGAGGTTATCAAGTAGTAACAACCCTTTCATTGTCTGAAAATAAACTGTTCTTTATACCTTTTCCCTATTTCCACACCTTCAAACCACAAGAAGAGAGGTAATTAGAGCTTTTCATTAGAAAATCAAGCAGCAAACAAAAAAGGCAGTCAGTTACTACATTGAATTTCAAAAGCTCCCTCAATGAAAATATATATTTAACTGCTCTTCTTTTTAAAACTTATCAAAGTAGGAGGTTAGGCAAAACGGGAAATAATTACCCTGCCATTTTATCCACCATGCCTCACTTGCAGGATAATTTTACTACAGGACCTCCTCTCTACACTTGAATTCAGCAAAACTATGGATTTGCAAAGTTCTGTGGCTGTTGCATTATTTTATGTGCCACTCTGGGTGCAGCCACATGAACTGCAGAGGCCCGGTTCCCATGTGGTCCCATGATGGGCAATCGCCGCCACACTGTGTGTTAACAGAAGTGATGGCACCTCTGTCATCCCACCTGGGGGTGGGGAGGGCTACCCCCGGCCAGGTTAACTCTGGCCGTGGAAACACACATCACAGCGGGGGCGGGGAGCAATGTGCGGCCACCTGGCCATACCCCCATGCTACCACTGTTACCCACATCCCCGTGATGATGGGCAGTCATGACTGCCAATAACAGGCAGCCATGGCTGGCCTCCATGGCAGTCCCCAGGACAGGGCTGGGAACAGACATCCTCCCGGTTCCACCTGCTCTGGCCCAACTGGGTGTCTGCTGGAACCACACTGTGGGCCCACTTCATTTCAGACCCACATTTCCGGCCCGGCTGCTACCCCCACCAGGATTTGAACTGGGCCTACATCTGGCACCAAACATAATGCCGTGACACTGGCCCAGCCAGGCCAAAGTTAGCCAAACCAGTTCTGCGTTATAGGTGTTAACACCCAATGTGGGGGGCATATGCGGGGAGCTGACCAGACAATTGCAGGAAAAATGGGTGGGACAGCTCCTGTCAGAGTCACTGCCATGGCTGGGGCAGGCCAAGGCACCATCCACCATTCCCTGTCCTGTCTCTTCCCCCGGCTGGTCTGAGAGCCCGCCCCCAGCCATGATGTGGCCACGCATGATGGGTGCTCAGGGCCCTGCAGCACTATGAGTTGCCTTGCCCTGGGCAGCCTTACCCCAGTTGGGAGAAGGCTGCTCCGTGATGCAGTCTTGGAATTTTTCCAAGGACACATCATGGAGCAGCCAGATGCCCGCCCCACCTCAGGGCAGGGGGGACATCTGGCAGGCCCTGGACACACGAGCCACTGCATTGCGTGGCTTATTTCTCCAGGGTGGCATAAGGCTACCTAAGGCATTGTAGCGTCCCCAGCCTGTCTCATGTGGCTTCACCCTGAATCAGAGCTGGCTGATGTTTTGTTGTAGAGATGGAGACACGGTGTTTTGGATTATATCTTTTATTGGACCAACTGCTGTTGGTGAAAATGAGCAAGCTTTCGGGCCAGTCAGGGCCCTTCCTCAGGCATGGAGCATAGCAAGTTTTGTTTTAGTGAAGCTAAAGTTAAGTGCTTGTCATCTGCTTTGTGACAAATGACATAAAAGAAATGCTGGAAAGAGCACTCGGATATAAGCTGATTACTGAGACAGTGGGTGTTAACAAATGAGAGGGGGGCCCCTAGGAAACCAGGCTTGCTCTTTACCCCCCTGCAGCAACCACTCGCAGACTCCACGTTGGACCAAAGCAGACAGGCAAGCGGTCTCTCTGCAGTGATCTGCCTGCGCATCCCTCCCCTACACCATTAGAATTGGGGTCACTCACCTGATGCTCTAGGCTGGCACCCACAATTACATGATCCTGAACGTGTGTGTGCTCCCACCAAAAAATGAGGGGCATGGTGTAGCCACGTGGGCACCCCATAGCTACCCAACACATGGGAGGTGGCCCCAGGGCAGCACATTGCCCCAGATTTGTCCACACAGTGGGCTCTACATTTCTCTGGTTGACGCCGTGTAGAGCAGTCCCCGGGCGAACATCTGGTGGCCCCATGACAAGAAAGCAGGTGAAACTGGGGCTTGTGGGGCCAAAAGTGGGGCAACATCTCATTTGCTAACACCCAGTGTGCCACGATGGGTTCCACACCAAAGTGAGCATTGTTCTGCAGATGTTCCTTTTGCTTCTGGGAGTGTTTTAAATTGTGTAATTATCATGAACATTTATTAAGCAACTGAATTCAGTTTCCACTGCATAACTTTAATCCCAGTTTTAGTCTGAGAGATGGTAATGGTTTGGGTGCCCCAAAACTAAGACGGTGTACAGAGCAAGTCCATGTTTACTAAGATCTAGGAATGATCTTCAGCTCAGTTGAAGTCAATTAAACTCTGCTATTTTATGGCATGTAAGGTTATGATCTCAGTAGTTAAGAAATGCAGTCTAGATTTTTGTTCCACCATTTTCTTTCTGCCTGTAGGTTTTAAGCTATATTTAACCCTACAGTCCTAAACCTTGAAAATGAAGAAGAACTGCTACAGATGCAATCTGGAAGCCACTCAACTTTGGAATGGTCCCACTGAGGCCTCAATACAGACAGATTTGTCATTTACTATTTTTGTCACAGCTGCCTGGTCTCTACTTGTAAGAAAAAGTCCTTCCATTTAAAAAACAAAACAAAAAATACCCCAAACCTCTCCTCATAACTTTAATAGAACTAACTGAGGAAGTGGTGTTCGGTCATCTAGTCCAGTCCTCTGCAAAATGTTGGACAGCTCTGGTCTTTATAGTCCATAGCTCTAGATTTTATCCAGCCCAGGTTTAAAAGACTCATTCAGTGGGGGGACTTTAGGGTTAAGGGTGGTCTTAGTTTGAGTTAAAATTCTAATATAAATAGGTTTTTAAAAGAAAAACGGGCTGCGTGGCAGGAGGGGTGGGTTAAAAATTAATTGAAATAAAATAAAAAATAAAAAAATAAGCTTGAACTAAACTCAAACTAGTCAAGCGGCACAAGGGAAGGGCATGTATTTGCCGATGTAGAGCGAGCTTAAATTTCCCTTACCACTGTACACTAAATTTTAGTTCCAGCTAGGCTTGACTGACACGAGTTACTTAGCTTGAGCTATAAACATGCCCCTTTCCCCTAATCTAGATGCTCCTAAGGAGCTTTCATCATTTCCCTTGGGAGACTTTTACATACTCATAACTTTTTGCATTCTGCTCTTACATACAAGGTGGGTTTTTTTTTCACTTTCAAAATGAAAGGATTTTTTTTACAAGGAGAATCCTGTTGGTTTACCAGGAACCTCTGACAAAAATAGGAAATGACAAATCTGTGATTTTCTCCAGGGATTCAAAGTCATCTTTTTTCTTGTTTAAAAAAAAGCATAAAAGCAATGACCTCTGAGAGAGAGAGTGAATTTTTCACCTTGCATTAAAGGGTATTTTCACACATGACGGCTTTTCAGCCACCATGCTTAAATCCTGCCCGGGGTGAGAGTCCTCACCTTTGGTAGGAGTCTGCCCAGCCACTGAACAAACTTTCTGGCGGCCGGGGCTGGAGAGGTGGATGGGAGAGGGCAGGGGACATGCTGACATGGGTCCGCACGGCCCCGCCCCCTGCGCTGCTCAATGCAGCCCCACCTCCTCCCTGACGGGTGGGTGCGGCAGCCTATGAGGGTGCCACTCCTGCCTGTAACTGCTCTGGCCACTGGCTGGGGTTAGGTAGAGCAGGCCATCAGACGTGATGGTCCACTCTACCACGGTCTGGGGTAGGTTTCCCCAGACTGTGGCAGGGCTAAGCCCAGGCAGGAAGCCCGGTGCACATCCCACGTTTAGCTGTGCCATGGTCTGGGGTGTACTCTGCTCCTGCCCGTGGTTAACATCTAGCAGGTAGGAGCAGATATGACACCACCACCCGTGGCCACGCTGGGGTAAACGTGGCCACGCTGGGGTAAACGTGGCCACGGGCGGTGGTGTCATGTTTGAAAATACCCAAAGTGGCAAATACTAGTGGGAGTAATATGGACCATATCATAACTTTCACTATCAACTCCCAACCCAGGAGTCATGGAAGAAAAGAGTACTGTCACAGTGGCATCCATGAGCCCCTCAATAGCATTCAGCATTATCTATGCATTAAATCAGTCACGACAATGGCAGTGGGAGTATCATTTGTTTCTACACCTACCACATGGTATTTTAGCTGCTACCCACCTTTTCTCTCCATTCTGTGAAACCTCCCCCTTAAAGAAGTGAGAGTAGGAGAGGGTGTATGATATGGACCTTTTTAGTGCATCTGTTGGGCTCAAGCTATGCTCTTGTCAGTTTTACTCACAATGTAAAAGTAGGTTTTATATTAAATTGGGTTGGAAATCAGATCACCCAGTCCTGCAGGCATTTCTTGGATGGACTTCTGTGTCATTTTTGATGGCAGGATCTGACTCCTAATGAGTATCATTCTTTTATTCCACTCTTTAGTGAAGCGTAAACATTTTATATGGCTTATCTATCATTTTATACTTCTGTGTTCTTTTATCTCTATGAGTTTTTATTTGTTACTGACCTTGAGCACCCTTGGGATAGGGCACAGTATACATTCAAATAAATAAATAAATATTTCTATGATAGACTCCAAGTGATTATGCTTATATTACACCTTGGTTTTAAAGACTAAAGCTGAACAAATGGAAATCATAAATTGCCATTTTGCTTAATGTTTCCAACTACTGTAACTGGTGAGTTGCAAGCCTTTGCTTATTGTAGTACAATTTAATTTGAAAGTCAGTTAGATGTCTCATGAGATTATGTTTATATCACTAATTCAAAGCTAGCCTAATTCACACATGAATAAATATTAAGACCTGATGGTTATTCAAGAGCTGTGTGAAATTATTATTATTAGTATTAGTATTATCAAGCATTTATATAGCGCAAGCAATGTACCTGGCACTTTACAATTGTAAGAAAGAGACATGGTCCCTGCCCTAGCAGGCTTACAATCTAAGAAAGACAAGGGGGTGGGGTGGAGAGAAAGGGGCAGGGAAACAGAGGAAGAGACAAGGATACATACATGAACGCGTGAGGTCTCAGGTACAGTGCTTGGTTTAGTTACAAAGGTGTAGTTCCTCATTTAATGTTACACAAGATATGATGATTAGTCAGCAAGGGGGCGAAGGGAACGAGGAGCCAGAGAAAGCTTGATGGAAGAGATGGGTTTTGAGGAAGGATTTGGAGGGAGGAAGCCAAGTGAATGTGTTCAGGGAGGGAGTTCCAGGCATGGGAGGCTGCCAGGGAAAAGGGGTGGATGCATTTTGAGGAGCAGGGGATCTGTGAGCAGGCGAGGGTGGTGGCAGAGGAGGAGCGGAGCTCCCAGATAGGAGTGTAGCAGGAAATGAGTGCTGAGAAATACTGGGGGAACAAGGCCATTAAGAGCCTTGTAGGTAAACCAGGAGTTTGTGCAGAATGCGTTCAGGAAGAGGGAGCCAGTGGACAGAGGAGAGGAGGGGCTGTATGTGGTCAAAGTGGCAGGCAAGGTGGATGACCCTGGCAGCAGAGTTATGACCAGCAATGAGAGGACCAAGGTGAGAGTGAGGAAGGCCAGTGAGAAGGAGGTTGCAATAGGGTGATTTCAGATGTTACGGGGCCCGTTGGCCCCATACCGAAATCACCGAATTCCTTCCCCGCCGGGATCACCCCGTCACGCCGCAACAGACGTGCCGGGGGGATCCCGGCGGGGAATTGGGGAGGGGGCAGGGCCGCGCAGCGCAACGTGCGGCTGCACGGCCCCGCCCCTCCACGCTCCCCGCCCTCTGGGGAAACGGGCAGGCGGCGTGGCCAATGCAGCCGCCGCATCGGGCCGGATTCACCACGGTCCGGGGTCCCGCCGGTGATCCTGGGCCGTGGCACCCAACCAGACGAGACGCCGAGGTTCACCCCGGCATGGAATTGCATTCGACACGTGGCGGCCTCCGGTCCCGCCGCTTCGGCCGCTCACGTTTTGAATGCAGTCCCATGCCAGGGTAACATCTGGTGGGGGAAACATCTGTTTCCCCCACCAGACATTACGTGATCACAGCCACCACGCGGAATTGAGCGTGGTTCACTGTGATATCGTAACGTCTGAAATCACCCATAGTTGAGGCGAGAGATGACCAGAGCATGGACAAGGGTTTTAGCAAAGGAAACAGTGAAGAAAGGATGGATCTTGGCCATGTTGTGCAGAGAGAAGCGACAGGATTTGGCAAGATAATCAATCGGAGGTTTAAAGGAGAGGGAGGAGTCAAAGATGAACCCTATGCTACGTGCCCCAGAGATGGGATGGATGTTGACCCTATCAATGAAGACAGAGGGTGATTTCAGACATTACGCTGTCCCGATTCACCACAGTGGATTCCCAGCGGGGGTGAACAGATCAACCACCCCCTGTGGTCAAAAAAAGTCCCGAACAGACAAGACGCGAGCAGAACCATGGCAGGGAATTGGGCCGCCAGACCACAGCCTGGGGCAGCGCAACAGACATTACACCGATCCTGGGCCGGGCCATGGTCAAAGCACCCAGAAGGCGCCGGGGCGGCGCATTCTGGCTGCTGTCGTGTGCCCTTTAAATCTCCCTCCCTGGTCTGTGTTGTTGCTGGTTGCCTGACAGCGACGCTGCATACTTTGTCCCCATCTGGGAATCATTTTCTTTGGTTCCGGCTGGTGGTTGCCATTCAGACATTACTTTTTGTTGTTTCCCGTTGGGAATCTCTTTGACCACGCTTTCGGAGATTGTGGGTATTTTCAGATGTTACGAGATCACAGTGAACCATGGTGAATACCCACCTGTAGCCAATGTGTCTCGAACGTCTGTTTGGCGGCCGCCAGATGTTCGCCACAGTCAATCTGCACAAGGGGTCAATTTGAACCATGCTTCCCGGGCTAGCCGGGGGAATGTCCTGGGAAGCGTGGTCAAACGGACCCCAGGCAGGGACCCAAAAAAAGTAAAGTCTGGCCGCTCGCCACGGCCCAGGATCACTGGCGGGATTCCGGGCTGTAGCGCATTCGGCCGGACACAGCGGCCGCATTGGCCCCGCCGCCCACCCGTCTCCTCGGAGGGCGGGCGGCGGGGTGCGTGGAGGGGGCGGGGCCGTGCGGCCGCACGCTGCGCCGTGCGGCCCTGCCCCCTCCCGGATTCCCCGCCGGGATCCCCCCGGCACATCTGATATGGCATGACGGGGTGACCCCGGCGGGGAACGAATGGGTTGATTTCAGTATGGGGCCAACGGGCCCCGTAACGTCTGAAATCAACCTGTCCCGCTAGGAGCTCTGGAAGCGTGGTTGATGTTGACCCCATGTGGGTATTGACTGTGGTGAACATCTGGCGGTCTCTGAACAGACATGCAGGGCGCTTTGGCCCCGCCATGGAATTGACTGTGAGTCACTGTGGTTGAGCGTGATCTCGTAATGTCTGAAATCACCCAGAGAAGGAAGAGAGAGAGGAAGGATTAGGGGGGGGAAGATGAGAAGTTCAGTTTCATGAGAAGTGAAATTACTAAAATGAGTAGGTTTCTGGAATAATTTCCTGGTGGACCAGTATCCACACAAAAACCCCACATGCTTAAATGGATTGGCTACACCAATAGTCTCAATATAGTCCCAATGAGGCATACAGAAACATTCCCACAGCACCAACAAACATATGCAGTAGGTGATGCCAAGCCCATAATTACTAATATTCTTAAATGCTAAGCTTGCTGGCAGTCTCAACACAGGTCCTGAACTGAATGAACATGGAGTGAAAACATACATGCAGCCACCACTGTGGCTACATGTCCAGTGGTGGGATAGCCTCCCCTGCCACCCCCGGCCAGGTCAGGTTGGGGATGGAACCAAACGTTTCCCCAGCCTGACCCGGCTGGGTTGGGGAGAGGGAAGCAATGCATGACTGGCTGGCTCTGCCCCCGCACTGTGGCTGGTGCCCCACCCCCCAGATGATGGGTGGCTATGGCTGCCAATAACAGTCAGCCATGGCTGCCTGCCGTGGCCTCCCCGCACGCTGGACTGGCAGATGCGCCTGCCTGGTTCACCTAGCTCTGGCCCCATAGAGGCGCAAAGTTCAGTGGTGGCCCAGGTGGGGCAGAGCAGGAGAACCAGGCCAGCATCACATTTGTTAACGGCCACGAAAAGAGCTTCTCTGCCACTTCTCCAAGAGGTCAAATAAGATGCTATAGTGACACCCCTAGATATTTGCAGCCTTTGTTTAGCCGTAGAACTGGAACAGCACGAACCGTGGAAGGAAAACTTCCCAATGGCCCTGATCATAAAGGCTCCTCACTGGCCGGTGTATATTTTCCAGTCTCCCTGCTTTATCAGTCCTTGGCATTGCTGAGACTTTTTCCTTCTGTAATACTGAAGGACGTTCTGTGCCCTTCCAAATGTATATGTTCCATAATAATAAACAACATTAATAATGTGAGTTATTTTTAGCATTTATTCTTTCTAATCAGCCTGAGTATTCTTCGATTATGAAGAGCAAAAGCTGTAATACTCTCCGCTGTTAAAGTAAGTGGGAGCTGAGTCATTAACTTCAGTGATGGTGGATTACACCCTCAGTCTTTCAGAAATTAAAGTTCTTTTAAATAAGTAAATTCGGGGGGTTGGATTTTGTCCAAAGGTTTCTCTGACACATTTGAACAGCAGAAGGTTACAAGTGATTTATTTTTCTTCATCAGTGAATACACTAAAGGTTGGGGGGAAATGAACTTCAGTGCGTGATAGAATGATAAACAGCTAATATGACTACTGATACTAAGAAATCCCCCCCCCCCCCAAAAAAAGCTGTTCTTTCTGCCTTCATTGGATTGAAAGAACACTAGAAAAGATTCTTTTCATCAGCTCTGTTAGGTTCATTTCCTGCTTTGATAAATGTAAAGTGTAAGTTACCCAATTGCATTTGATTAGCTAGTCTAAATAATGTAACAGCCTTTCAGCACCCAGAGGAAAACGTTTTGAAGAATTCCAGATCTTTTTTTCACTACAAAGAAATATACATTTCCCAATCTATACCATTATCTTACATCAGACAATTTAATTAGCTCTTTTTCTGAACTGAGGATGCTGTTTTTCAATTGAATTCAATGGTTGGAAATAGTCATGATCTGCTGTTAAAATGATCTGCTATTCTTGAAGTTTAGATAAACGATGGAGTCTCTTAGTCTTGTTATCCTCAACTATGCTATGCCTTCTTCTCTGCTATGAAACCATTTTAGATTCTGATAACAGTTGTGCTAGTCAGTGAACAAAGCACATACATTTGCTTACATGGGGGTTTCCCCACTGTGATCTCTCCCTACCTTAATTCATCATAACCAGATTTGAAAAGGTTATTATACAGGAGGAAAGGTAGGTCAGCCTGGGACTTAAATAGAAAATAGATCCTCAAACCTTACGTTATCTTAGAGAGTTTAAAACTTTTTGTAGAATCTGGGTGTAGTAAAGAAATAAGATTCAGCCTGGTGCTGATAAGGTGAAATCCATTGGCTACAATGAAATTATACCCACTTACATCAGGGCTGACCCTAGTCCAGAACTGATACCATCCAACAGCTATCTGAATCAATCTCCGAACTCATGGACAGACCCTGAATTTGTGGCGGCACAAGACAGGACACTTTAGTCCATTTGAGGCAGCTCCATATTATGGTGTGTGGGATGCTTCATTCTTGGTAACAGCTTGGATTCTCTTCTGACTAATGCTTTGCCAATGGAAAATAGAGATTTCCCCCCAATCTTTCTGTATTGCCTCTTGGCACCATGCAGCCTTTAGGCTATAGAAACTCTTGCAATCTTCCTCTTTTAACTTTTACAGAGGCAGGTTGGCCTTTCACCTTTACAGGCCAGCTTGCCACCCAGTCAGCCTCTATGACCGTTTTTACACGGACGGAGGTGGGTGGGGGAGGGGTGTTTGGCTGTGGTGGGTGGAGGTGTCCATTTACAGTACACGGATGCTCCCCCAAACACCCGCCAGAACACTGAGCAGGGGGAGGGGCATCTGTGTAATAATGGCCTATATGGCCTCCTGAAGCTTGCATAGTACAGCAACGTTGGCAGGAGTATTCTTAGGATACTTGTTGAATATCCTAAAGAATATCCTAAATCTTTGTCAATACTGTACTATTAACAGGGCCATTAATACACCAAGCGGAGTTTGGTTGCACCTGTATTCTTACTGTACTTCCAGTTAGGTATAAATAGGCCTGTAGCCAGACTGTGAGAGAAGAGGGGAACAAAAGGTACTGGGAATGTCAAATATCGTATGTGTACTTCATTACAATAATCAGACACCCATGTTTGCTGTATTTTCTCATTGGCAGCAATGGGGAAAATGCATTGACCACGGGTCCCTGACAATAATTCAACAGGCTTTTTGTTAGCTTACTAAAATATGAATGTGTTTAACAAATTTGCTGACAGATAAAATGTGACATGGTGGTGTTTCCACTGCATGCAGCCTGTCTGTCCTGAAGCAGGCATAGACCTTACTGGACTCAGCCAATAAAGCTAGTCAGTTGGCTTTGTACTAAAGTGCGTTGTGGGTAGCTTAGGGGCTGCCTCATTCACATGCCTGTAGAATCCTTTTGTCAAACCTCTTTGTCAACTTAAGAGTTGCTTCTTAGCAGAGATGAGGAAGGTCACCTCTTGGTCTTCTTCCTGCCGCAATCCACACAATTTCTTCGAGCAATAACAAATGGAAAATATGCCTCCTTCATTATTCAGAAACTGTGGGGCATTATGAGAAATTGTAGAGGAATTGGGAGCTGGATGGGAGGAGTGGGTGAAGACTGACAGAAACGAGACAGATTCTGAGAGGAAAGTCCAACCCAGAGAAGAATATAAATCCTGTTTAAATGTTGTTTCTGTTATTCCAGCTGCAAAGGAAGATGCTTTTGCTTTTCACTCTAGTACTGCAGCCTTCTTTTAATAATAAAAGGAGTGATCCAGGAAAAGTACCAAGAATCATGAAATCCTATTGAAGTCAATGGGATTTATAGATGTTCATCACCTCACTGGTCCTGGCCCAAAATGTTAAACAGATGCAGAATTATTTCCTATAAGTATTGATATGCCTCATTGTTCTGTGAACTTCCAGACATGCTCTGTAATTAGCAGTCCATTGCCCAAGCAGAAGATCTTTGTTAGCAGATGTAAAATGTCTAAAGTCCTTTGACTTAAATGGTGCAACTATTAAGATGAAAAAATTGCTTTTTGAAAAGAAGCGTATTTTTAAAATTCGATGTGCTAAACATAAAGATTATGGGTAATTTCAGATGTGCACTGGGCACGTCCAACCATGCACCGGGAGCCGTTTCAGATCCCAGTCAGCAATCAGTTTGGCCATCCTTTAGACATGCTGGCTGATTCCTACAGGGGATCGGGGAGGGGGCGGGGCTGTGTGACACGATGTGCGGTCCCACAGTCCCGCCTCCCTGCACTCCCCTGGCCGCCTGCCCTCCAGGAGACAAGCGGGCGCAGCAGTCAATCTGGCTGCTGCGCCCGATCCCGATCCCTCATTGGCCACGGTCTGGGATAGGCAGAGGTAACAGATGTTACTTTCTGCCGATTCCAGCTAATGTCAATGTGTTTCCCGCCAGGTGTTCACCGTGGTGAACATCTGGTGGAATGCACTACAGACGTTACAGTACCGCGGCCACCACAGGGGGTTCACTGTGGTTGGGTGTGGTATCGTAACGTTTGAAATTACCCTATGTGGCATATGTACTTCTGAGACTAAAGAAGTTGGCCATCCCCTGTATGCAACAAGTTCCTGCACCTGGTATGCTTATTATACTGGTCATTAAGCTACAGATAAAGGAAATTGTCATGTTCAATGTGGAAGGAAATGACTTTCTCCAGTTAACAGCCTTCGCTCCAACCATCTAGGTGATTACAGTGAGACTGGTTT
This sequence comes from Sphenodon punctatus, assembly GCA_003113815.1. NCBI lineage: Eukaryota > Metazoa > Chordata > Lepidosauria > Sphenodontia > Sphenodontidae > Sphenodon > Sphenodon punctatus. The sequence continues at coordinate 4,526,508 of QEPC01004521.1, forward strand.
ACATGGCCAAAAAAAGTGAATATTAAAGAAATGTTGGTTGAAGATACTTTCAGATTATCCTTTTCGCTTAACTCCCTAATATTTTTGAACAGATCCTGCTATCCTTCTTCATGTTGACTGTTACCTTACTCTGAATAATCACCTTGATTTCTATGGGACTAGCCACAGAGTAAGGTAAGAGGGTTTTTTTGTCTGTCTGTCTGTCTGTCTGTCTGCAGGGGCGGCTGGTGGGTTTTGATGTTGGAGGGGCACTGGGGCAGTAAGGCCGGCGGGCCTAGGGGCAGAGCCAGGGGGATGGTAGCGGAGTCAGGGGGACGTTATTATACTGGCATAACCCAGCAGCAAGGAGTTCCTAGGCTTAACATCGGATGGAAGAAAACACAGTCTACATGCACATCAAGCTTAAAATAAATAATTTATAAACCCAAGACACAGGGAAACACTGGCAAAACACTGGCCAAACCCAGCAGCAAGGAGTTCCCAGGGTTAACATCGGATGGAAGAAAACAAAGTCCACATGCACATCAAGCTTAAAATAAATAATTTATAAACCCAAAACACAGGGAAACACCCAAAACACTGGCAAAACACTGGCAAAACCCAGCAGCAAGGAGTTCCCAGGGATAACATCAGATGGAAGAAAACACAGTCCACATGCACATCAAGCTTAAAATAAATAATTTATAAACCCAAAACACAG
>QEPC01004521.1:4527950-4551851 GCA_003113815.1 Sphenodon punctatus
CGGGTGGGAGCCAGGACTCCTGGGTTCCCTGGAGCATCCCCCTGCTCTAACCCACTAACCCCCCACTCCTCTCTCAGGGAACCCAGGAGTCATGGTTCCCACCCACCCATCCCCCTGCTCTAACCCACTAGCTCCCCACTCCCCACCCAGTGAACCCAGAAGTCCTGGCTCCAAGCCCCCTGGGCCCCTGCTCTAACCCACTAGCCCCCCACTCCTCTCCCAGGGAACCCACACAACCGGTGAGAATGTTTGGAGCCACCTCGAAGAACCTGGTTTAGAGCAACAACCAAAGATTGCTGCTCTAAACCAGGTTCTTTGAGTTGGCTCCAAACATTCACCGTGGCGCATGCGGATGCTTTTTTTTTTTTGGACTCGGGGCCAGTCGGCCGGGAGAGTCTTGAGAGGGGCATTGTCCCTCCTTCCCTAGGCGGCCCACTGCCACTGTCTGTCTGTCTGTCTGTCTAACTAGCATTTCTGTAGTTTTCAGCTTTAAATTATTTTGAATCTTGAGTGTATGGCCGTTTTTACACGGACATCCTCCCCCCCCCCCGCTTGGTGTTTGGGCGGGTGGGTGGGGCCGTCCATATAAACGGCCGGCGGTGGGTGGGGGGATGGGTGTTTGCTCGGTGTTCGTCTGTGTACACACAGGGGGATCCATTCCCTGTTGTTTTCCCCCAGCTCCCATCATGTTCCCCGATCCTGTCTGACTAATAGCTGCTAATGGACCTAATAAGAATATAAGAAGTGCCATAGCATATAAGTTCTTAAAATGACTTTTATTTGAAAATAGATCAAATGAGAGTAGACATTTATTTGCCCTTCTAAAATCCTTTGCTTTTTCACCTCTAAATGACCTTCCACCTCTCTTCCACCAGCCCTGTTGGATGGAGAGACGACAAGTGTTGGAGGCCATCTAACTGTCCTCCAGTTACCTGTACAGCCTACTAAAATTCCTTCATTCTCCTTGTAATCAACCTTCACTGTGTCCAGTTGACATCAAGCAAACGATGCTGTAGTGAGCAGCCTGTTCTATAGCTTGATCTTTCTAACAGAATCTTTAGTGATTCTGATTCATACAGGTGTAGGGGAGGGGGTTGTGCGGTAAGTGAAACTGCAGTACCTGTTCTGTATAGACAATTACAGTGGCAGCACATGATGCAGTCTAAAGGGCATACTGTGGACTGCATCCTGACCTCTTAAAGTCTTGTCTGGAAGTCCTACACACTGAGCACTCCAAAGTCCCACCCCTTGTTCTCCAGTGCTAAGGGATATTTAGGACGACTGGTGGCCCAGAAGCACAGATGCAACAACAAGACCGGTGGACCTACCCACTTGCCCCAGCTGCTACTCTGCTGGACCAAACTGCTACTGCTGATGCTGGCCCATAGAGGATCACTGTGGGTAAAAACAGATGTGTAGATGATGTGGTGGATTCCTGGCCCAACCTGGCTGAGAGTGGGAAAGTGCAGCCACCACTTCCTGGGTCGGCGGGTGGCATGCAACAGACGTGTCTGCAACCCCTGGTGGCTGGAGAGCCGTTCTACCACCCCTATGCCCCAGGTAGGTGGGTGCAACAGATGTGCAGGCAGCCAACCCTGCCCTACTCCAGCCCTGCTCTCAGTGTCCTGCTCCCCCTGCCCCCACCATGATAGGAAGCCATGGCAACCAGCCATGGCATATGGTCATGGCGGCCCCCGCCCTGTGGTGTGGATGGTGGGGACAAACAGATGCGTTGGCCTGCATGGGTGGCTGTTGGCCTGGAATGGGTGCCCAGGATGTTCGGGAGGACTCATTCAGAGTCAGCCGCCTACCTGCCCCAGGGCAGTAGCAGGCCAACAACTGGCGGTGGAGAAACAAACATTCAGGTGAGGCCCAGGTGGGCCATAGCAGGCCACTGTCATGTCTGTTCTTACACTATGTAGTGGCATGGTCCTATTGAGCAATAGCAGGGTTGTGGTCTGTCAGGGTGGCTGGGGCTAATGAGTCAGTAGCAGCACAGTGCTCATCAGGGAGGCTTAGCCCCTGACATTTGACTTTCCTCCCGTAACTATAGAGGAGACATTGGCTGTCACAGGACTGTAAAAGTGATTAACATCAAATGACTCTGAAGAAGGAGAATCTCCTTGAGTCGTAGCTTGACCTGAAGATCAGGCCCTCGGAGTTCATAATTTAGGCATACTCTAAACTAATGTTCCTCATTAGGCACGTAGGGAGAAAGTCAGAACTGCGCCTTAGCTAAATACAAAGAGGTTAAATTTGATTAGCACATGGGAGTTTGTAGCTTATACACACACCCCTAGAGGCTAGTCCAATAAAAGGCACCATCTTACTATTTTGTCTCTTGGCTTACTCATACTTGGGACCAAACACAACCACAGTTTAAACAATCTAACCACCCAGTAGTACACATTAAAATGAATATTCCAGGTTTGGTAATACGCACTATGTACATAAAGGTTAAAAATTATATCTATCTTCATTACACAGCACAAGAGGGAAAGGCAACTGGGGCAATTAAGTAAATGCCACCTACCATGGTGTAAAATGCATACTTGCGGTTTTGAATATAGTGCAGTGTATGGATTAAGAAGAGTAAATGATATGTGAGTACAGAAATAGGTATTAAATACAAAAGGTTGAACAGGACTCTGTGGGTTCAGTCCTCTTTCCATTCAAACCTAACCATTGATTTGAATGAAGGAGGATTGTTGCCTAAGTATTTTTTTTATTCTGTTCATACTAAGCTATAAAGCAGCAAAATTGGCTAAGGCTTATTTTCATTCTGACAAATTTACATAAAGCCAAGAGTAAGGAATGTTAACAAAAGTGTGTGTTTTTAGCTCACTGCAACAAATGATATTTTGTTCTTGATTGATCTGTAACATAATAGAAATTTGTTACCTACCTTAAGTTCTCTAAAAAAAATGCTACTCCTTGCCCACTCAACAATGGAGAAGAGGGTTTGGTCAGCCATCTTACACATGAGCCCAAATGTATTGAGCTTTTCATGTTTGCTTCTGTTGGCTTGTTCTTGCTGCAAATATGCCATGATCTTAGCCTGGACTTGTGGTTCGTCTGGCTCACACTTCAACAGTTCCAATATCAGATGTGGAATACTTGCAGGTGAGCTTGTCTGGTAACTATCCATGTATGAGTAGCCCATTATAGATTCTGGAGAGCTAGTATAAGGGTCAGGGTACTCAGACTTGATAGCACGGCTTGGAAAGTGGCCATAGGTTTGGTAACCTTGCAGGCTGCCATGAGGTGGCATTGTCATGCTAATTGGAGAGGTTACAAAGGGACTTCTGTCATAGTCTGTGGGAGGCAAGGCAGTATGGTTCAGAGGTAGGCCCTTGGAGGCAGAGTGGATATTCTGAATTGCAGATGATATTGTCAGGTCAGTGGGCATCGCTTGGATCACCTGAGTCATGGCTTCCAGTTTAAGTCCATTCGCTCGGATAAGAGCTTTCTTCTGCTGCTTCAGTGCCCTGTCTCTCTTGTACATTGGTCCGAACTTGTTTCGACCCCCACGCATTCGGTCAGCTCTTACGGCTGTTGGGGAAAAGAGAAAGAACTACGATCATGAATCAAACTTAAGTAGATAGCATTCTTCAGTAAAAGTCATGATGGAAATAGAAGAAATTTAACAGAACCCCCTTCATTTGCTTTGATCACTCTAAATACTTCTGTTATTAAAAAAGGAAAAAGATCTCATGACTTTATTTTCTTGACTACATAGTTTCATCAGATATTCTTAACACATGCAGACTGCTGTTTATGATAATTAATAATGCAGGAATTTCACACCTATCACAGGATAACGTGTGATTCCACTTGTGATCTTCTGATGATAGTGGGTTACTGCATAGTTGTTGTTTTTTCACTGCAGTTCACTGTCTTGTTAGGAAACAATGGTTAGTGGCCAGAACTCAACGGGGACATCTTTACGGGGTCACATTATCTCACGATAATCATTCCATTGCAGCATATTATTATGGCTGTGCATGAATTGCACAAAGAAAAAGCTGTAAGCTATTCAGTAGGCTTAGCCACAAAGGGTGTCATCTTTGGTAAACGTGAACTGCTACTTCCTGATAGTTATTTTATTCCTGTTGTTATGACAGTTGTAGAAGCATTTATAGTTTCTAGAGATGTTTTCATGTAAGCAGGTTGAAATATGCACAGAAAAACCTGCCAGCTTTCTATTTTTATGCTGAAGGTGAACCAATTCTGATATTGTTGACAGTGTTTTGTTTGTCATATCTCTGGAATTAAAACAATTAAAGCAAATCTACCTCAACAGCTGCCCTGGGAGTTGGATTGGTGGTCACAGTGTGTCGTCATGACACATAGCTAATGGACTAGTCAGTAGTTCTTACCAAGCCCACCTTGGCCAATGGCAATTAGATAGAAACAGGAACATTTGACAGCTTGGTGACATGTTGAGACTGCTGAGATTGCTGGAGGTGAAGTTCTTGAGCTTTTATCTTAGGGATTAGTGTAACATTAAAAATTTATTAGGGATCCTAGGTACACAGGATACCGTACATTATCATAAAGACTTTAACAATTAATGATTTTTGGTCCACTCTGTAATTTATGAACTAGAATGTAAGACCGTATATCACTATTAGGGAAATACACGTATAAATGTCACAGACATTTACAGTTATGAAAGCATGTGTTCTTCCACTTTTTCAGATAACAGAAGGGAAACATTGTTATGTCTGAGACAGAGAAGGATGTTAAGGTAAACCTTTTAAAGAATTCTTAAAAATATGTGTGTTTTACTTGATGGAGCAGTTAAAATAATTTTGTTGCTCTCATTATACTTCTATGAGTAAATCATTGCAGGAAACTAAAGTCTTGATAAATTATTTTGAAGGTTCATGTAGCTAATGACAACAACATGCTTTTCTTTTCAGTACTGTTGCAGTGTGAAATACAATTCAACAGTACTGGCCCAATTTGCCTCTCAATATTTAGGTGCAGTTCTAATTGAAATCAAATGTGCTGATCCTGCAAGTGAATAGGGTTTATGTGAATGAGAATGGTGGTTTTTAAACGAGATGCTACTCCGCATGGCCACCCAGAAGCCATGCATCGGACACCCCCCACCCCCTGTCTGAAGGTGGGAGTGGCCAGTTGTTGGGAAATCCAGAGTGCTCCATGCGGGGCAAGCCAAATAGCTCCATGGCAATGGACAGCCACAGAGCCCCTGCCCATATGTACTGGGGTGCCAGCCATGCCAGCAGACCAGTCCGTTGCTCATAGGCACTGTGGGTGGGGGACACGGCCTTTGCAAATCAGAAGGACTGGCCGGGAGTGTTGGGGAGCCCGGGTTCCCCAGCGATCATGCCAGGGACATGCCAAAGGTCAGCCTGGCATGCTTTTCCCTCCCCCCCCCCCATGGTCTGTGGCAGAGGGAGTGCATGGCAGCAGCCTCTGTAGAAGGGTAGCCACACTGGGAGCTGCCTGTTTGAATACCTCTTCATGCACTCCACCTGAATGGGTGCTCTGTGGCAGTGCCACGGACCTCCCCCCGTCACCTTGTTTGTTTAAAAACACCCAATGGTTGAACATCAGCCAAGGGGTCAACATGTTTAGATAGAGGTTTCCAAACTGTGCGTGGTGTGTCCGTCAACTTGGCTTGAGCCATCGATTGATGGATCACATTCCTGAACCCTACTTGATATACTTGGCAGGTCTTTGTTGATATATGGAGTTTTGGGATTATATTTAAATCTGAAAATGGGGTCATGCAGGCAAAAGGTTGCTTAGGGTTAGGTTTGTTACAAATTTGTTATCACATGTTAGCAAATGAGAACAAAATTTGGTCCTACATGACTGTCAGTTAAAGTAGTAGTAATATTTTAAAACTGAGTTTCAAATGCCATCACTGTCAAAAAATTGCATATGGCTCCTTGCATTCAGAGGAATGTAATACAAGTCAGAACACTGAATTCATTGTAATATGGTTTATTTGCATATTTTGCCTTAAATAAAACAACCTTCAAATTTAGAATACTATATTTGCTAAGTAACATGAATTTGTTTCTACATTTGGCTGTATATCGGCCTTTACATTCATTGATTTCAGCTTTTGTACTACCAAGCTGGGGTCAGAAACTGCACTCAAACTCAAGCAAACTCCCACCCATTAATTCCAATCCAAATACCTAAGCTCCCAATTGTTACAATAGTAGTTTTGAATGAGTAAGGAATGTACAATTCTGACCCTGCCTTTGTGATTTAGAGAACTCTCCCAATGACTGAACACTCAAGATCTAAATGTGTAATATTTTGGGTTTAGGAATCAGCAGGGTTTTCATAACAGCCTTTGAAGAAAAAATTGCATTCTATTATTTCAATTTATTGAAACAATATTCTGAAAAAACAGAAATTATTCTTATCTTCTGTGCATGAATTTAGTAAAATCTGGTCTATTTATCCATAATCTTTTCATTATTACCCCACCCCACCCCACCCCACCCCAAGAAATCTCACATATGCCATTGGAAAATCTACTCATCTAGCTGTTTAAGTTGTGGGCCATCCTGTCAGTGATCATTTAGCCCCTTATTAGCCCAATCGTGCAATGATACCATAGAGGAAACTCCCACTGAAATGAATGGCAACTTTGCATTAGCTAACAATATTTTCTGTAGTTCAAACTTTCCTTTAGGATACAAATGACAAAAATACTATTTATTTATTTATTTTTAAAACTTATATGCCGCCCCCTCCTGCCTCAGGCATCTCGGGGCGGCTCACAACATTTTAAAACATATTAAAATATACAACAAACATATAATATGAATAACATAAAAATAATGCATCTTATTAAAGACCCAGAAACAGCTGCAGTTATTAATTTCCCCTGTTCTGTGCATATGTAATGTTTTATTTTTATTCTGAATTAACTGTATTTGTTCCTGTTTAAAGTTAATAAGTAGCTTCCCTTTCCTATCTATTCAGACAGATGTTCTTAAATAAATCAGACTCTATATATTTGAAAATAACCAAATGTTTTAATTTTTTTGTGGCTTTAACTAGTTGTAACTTATAACTGACCTGTTATTTCTTATGAAAATCTAAAAACTCGACAGTAACACATTTTACATCAACACCAATAGTTGTAAAATGACATGTACCATAAAAACATGTAAAGCCAAAATCACCAATATTTTTAATTTTCAACATATTGTACAGATGTGATAACAGATAACAACAGCAATGCTTCTTACCTTCTAATTTCATTCCAACACTTAGACATTTTTGAAATCGACAATATGGGCAGCGCTTTCTCTGTGTTTTGTCAATCTGGCAGTTCTGATTTTCTATGCACGTATACCTTTTGTTATTCTGGACTGTTCGTTTAAAGAACCCCTGTACGATAGACATAAAAAGTTAGACGATTTCACCTTAAATGTAGGTTCCAGCATTTTATTTTATTTTAAGAAAGCAAAGCCAAATACTTTCATAATACCATTCAATCACTTATGAAGCCGTGCGATTCATTTTAGATTTCAGCAAGCTGTACCCTAGAGAAAACTGATAGGCCATAGACAAATTTTTCTGGTATTTGTCTGCATTTTTATAGATTTACATCAAAGCTTGGCGAGACTTGCATATTGCATCCCTATCAATCTGATCATAAATGTATACTCTGGCCAGTGTCTCTGTCTGTTCTTTAATAGTCATAAAATGACTGAAATTGGCATTTTAAAATGGCCTGAGATGGAGTAAAGAAAAACTGTTGCAAATTATTACTGAAATATACTCTACTCTACAGCACACCTGTTCCTTGTATGACTTTATGATGCTTATCAGAAGCACACTAAATACTTGATAGGTTAGTTACACAATAAGTACTTGATAAGTCATTCTGATTGCCATTTAATGGAATGCTTTACATTTGTGTACAGGATAAAGAAATCTGTACCGTAGTACACAGATTTAAATGGTGAGAGCATTTTTGCAATAAGCAGCCTATTCATGACAAACAACTTTAGAGTATTTCAGCACCTGTTTCCAGTAAAGCACATGATTATATTTAATATTTTGTTTCATTAACTAAAAGTTACATTTCTGTGCATGTTCATTAAAATAAATTGCCTGTGCAAATTTTTTCCTAATGCCAATCTATTATATAAAAATAATTTTCCCATTGTGTAGCTTCCCAACTAAATACTTAAATACTTTGTTGGGAAATAAGCATGAAGCTGTGACAACAGAAATTTACATTTCTCTTCTGAAAGATTAAAATCTTGGAACAGCTGCATTTGTTGTTGTAAAGCTGAAATATATAGGTGATGCTACTTTGTCACTTTATCCTACAGGAACAAAAATACTCTAAATGTATATAAATCAACCAAAATCAATATTTAGGACAGTTAGGAATGAAAGTCCTGCTGCAACTACATCACTCTACAACAACAAAATATTTAAAGACAGTAGATACAGCCATACTACAGTCCAGCCTAACAGTTGGGTACTTTCCCCCCATTTGTGCAAATGAGATGCATCCTTTTACAGGGTGTGTGTACCATAAAGACAAAATTTAAGCACAACTGATGCTCAGCAGATTAAAAAGGAAGCCAAACCTCTTTTGGAAAGTTTAAAACATGTGTGTTTAAACCACCATTTTCTTGATATATTTTAAAACACAATTTCTTTCCTATTAAGCAAATTGTACTAAACCTTGCAGCTTTCACAGGTGAGGAGTCCATAATGGTACCCAGACACTTTATCTCCACAAACTGGACACAGTTCTTCAAGGTCTTCATCGTAAGAGTAATTCACCATTTTAAACTGAGACACTGGAAAAAGTAGAAATAGCACATTCAGTAAGTACAGACGGACACTAAAAGTTCCAGTCTTTTCTCCAAATCGTGCTCCCTCAGCAATTATACATTCATTCTTCTCGTCAGAAAATAATAATAATAATAAATCAGTAGAGAATCAGCCTCTGCAGATGATCTAAAAAGATTTTAAAACAAAACAATAACAAAACACAACTTACAATGGCTTACCATGCATTTCTTCATCAACAGCTCTATGATATGGATTTTAAAGTAAACAAGACAGACTTCATATTTTTTTATTTTCTAAGAAAGGTTTCTAAAGTGACACAGTCAGGGAGTGCTCTTTAAATCAGCTTCTGGACCATGGAAAAAGAAACGAAATAATTTAATTTCCCCACTGAACAGAAAGCATGATTTTAAAAGTCATGGTTAAAGTCACTGCGTCGCCTGCTTTCCTTTAAAGTGGTGTTAGAATAATAGCTACCTGCAAATGTTTACTTTAAGCCTCAGTTGGAGGTTTAAGGTAAACCACAGAGCCAGCACTCTCGTAGTTACTTACAGTGCCAACTAAAATACTCTACTGAGACTTCAAGCGCCTCGCATGGTTCGTTCTGATCAGCACCCCCTCCGCTCCTTCACCAAATCTGCCTTCTAGTGCCCGCAATGCTTAAATCGCTCAGATTAACGGGATAAATTTCCTACGGACAGACTTCCACGCTTTACTTTTTTACCTCCAAACATTTTCAATCCATTTAAACTAAGGAGAAAAGTCAATGATTAGAAAAGAGCAGAAACCAGCCGGATCTCTGGTTTTGATGGCAAGCACAGAATTTTGGGTGATTCACATGCTCCGGATCCTAGTAATGTTTAAGCTCAAATAAAACCCCAGCAAATCGTGTTTAGGATCCCCGGAACAAGCAACTAATCTCCTCCGGAAGAAAGCAATGGGGGTGATCTACAAGATCTAAGGGATGCCCAGAATGGAAACAGGAAGGGCCCGATCTCTGCTCGCAACTTCCCAAACACTCTGCCTTCCCCTTGCAAGCAGAGAAGAACCTGGCCGTAATGAATGAGATCGAGCGTCTGCTACTCGGAGAAAGGAGGAGGCGGAGCTGGGGGAAGGGAGGAGGTTGTAAAAGACTTAAATGGCGAGAGATAGAGAGATTTTGAGCTGGTCCCCCGTAAAAGAACTCAGTAAGCAGGTCTACTTAACTCACCGCACAGCAATTCAATTCCCTACTAACAAACACAAGAGCAAAATTAACTCGCCAGCAATTGGGTATTTGTAAATGTCACCCAAGGGGGAAGGCAGGGCGGGAGGGCGAGAGGCATTGCAGCAGCAGCAGCAGCAGCAGCCCAAGTTAGGTTTTCATTTTGTACAAACTAGGAATCCAACAGCTGCTAAGCCTGGGAGTCACTCGGGGAAGCGATCGTCCCAAGCAACTCTAGTGCAGGCCAGGCGGGGATCTCCGAGAGAGCGAGAGCGGCGCGGTCTTCAGCCAGGAAAGGTGAGAGAGACCCTGGGGTAACTGCAAGCCCCAGATCGCTCTACAGCAAATAAAGAAGGGATTTGCAGCAGCGGCTTTGGCCCCGGAGAGAATCGCCAGCGGGGTCTCGGAAGGAAGGGAAAGGACTTTTTCCTGCCTTCAGGCAAACTGCCGTGCTCTGCTCCAAAAACTAACCAGATAGATAGATAGATAGATTCCTTACTCATTCTGGCAAATGCAAGTTCGTCACAGGAAAATAAAGGGGCAAAGGTCACGATTGATCCACAAACCACTTACTCCCAAGAAGGAGTTCATTGGGACTTCTTCCCTGGTTTGTGGATAGCGGAGATGTGTCGTTTCTCCAGCTGCAGAATTGTCCCACCGAAGTTGTCCCGGCCGGGTCACTCCCCCCCCCCCCTTCTGCATCCTGCGGGCTGGCTCTCGGTGGACAAGCAGCCCCCTTGGGCAGCGACTCACCTAGGGTTGTCCAAAGGCTGCGAGAAGCTGCCTTGGTTCAGCTGTACAGGCTGCTGCTGCTAGGCTGGGTCAGGATTACCCTCGTGTCCAGACCCAGCCAGGCACCAGACCCCTGACAAGACAGGATCGCCATGGAGTCGGGATAAGACAGATCCCCAGCGAGATGAGACGGAATCTCCACTTAAGTTTGCGGAAAGTTTCCCAACTTATCTGGAGTTGGGGGGGTCTATGCAGCTGTGTAAGTGTACAGTACCTGACTGGCCTTGACTTTGGGATGCCCCTGGTGCTGGGGGGGGGGGGGGGGGTCACCTGGTCTGCGAGGAAATTTACAGAGAGCCCAGGAGCCACAAAGTGCTTACGCCGCAATTGTCCTACTTCGGGGTAAGTGGTTTGTGGGTCGCGGCCGCCATTCTGCCCAGAGCAGCTGCCCCATCCACGTGCGTTTCGCTGCCTCCCCGTCCTCTCGCTCGGCTGAAGTTGGAAGGTGAGGCAGCCAGGCAGTCCCAGCAAATCCGCCACCCCGGCCCTGAGCTGCGATGGGGAGCGCGGAATCTGCTCACGCCAGAGAAACTTCCAAGGCTGGTGATGCCTGCCCCGATCCGGAGCCGGGCTGTGAGCTCACTCAGCATCTACCTCCAGGCGCTTGCCAGCCCCATCGCCCCCTGAAATATCGCCCCCAACCTCGCTCCGGCCGGGGCTGGGATTCCAGTGTCCCCGGCTCGGCGTTTCCGAAACAGATGCCTCCCAGCGTCTCTTTAACCCACCCCCAGCAGCAAGTTGCAAGTTCCGCAAACTTCCTGCTACCCGGCGCGCTGCTGCCCCCATTCACCTGCTGCAGCCCGGAGTGTGCGCTGGGTAGTAGCCCCAGCCCGGCCGGCCGGGAGGCTGACGGTGTCTCCCCGGCTGCAGGGAGCAGCCGGGAGGGAGGGAGGGAGGCGCGCGCTGCTCTCTTACCTTGCATGTTTTCCGGCATCTGCCCCTGTTCCCCATTCGATCGGGCGAGTCCCAGGGCTTCCGTCTCCACTTTGGGCAGCATGACAAGGCGGCTGTGGGCCGGGGTGGGGGCTCCGTGTCCGTCCGGGGGAGCAGCACCTGGACACGGCAGCAGCGGCACAGATTAGCTGGGGGCAGGGGGATGGCTGCGCAGCTGGCTGCGTCCCTCCCCTTTCCGGCCGCTGACAGCACCTTGGAGCGCGGTGGAGTCACCCGCCTGCCCGGCTGCCTGCCCGACCGACCGACCGCCCGGGAGGGAGGAAGGAAGGAGCGAGCTGCGCTCAAGCGCCGCGCGGATCCATGAGGGGCAAGAGGAGCGCTCTAGCGGCGCTGGGCAGCGAGGGACCCCCGGGCCGGGATCAGCAGCAGCGCCGCCGAGTTGCCAAGTTCAGCCCTTTCCCTCCTGCCTTGTTTACTGCCCGCCCGTGCACCGGGAGCAGAGGCGCTTCCCAGGCGGGTGGTGCTGGGCTGGGGGAGGGCGGGGGCTAGGGGAGAGCATGTGTGGGGGAGTGAGTGAGGGCTCTGGGGGGGGGGGGGGGCTGACATCGCCTCTCCAGCCAATGAGGAAGAGGCACAGTCTGCAATCCTCCCCCCAGTCGCCCCCCTTCCAGTTGTTAAATCACCCTGCGATTGCACTGCTAGTAAAAGAGGCGCGGGCCAGCCAGGGGAGCGGGCGGGCGAGGGAGCCTCGGGCAGTTGCAGCAACTGCAGGAGCAGGCAAGGTGATCTCTGCATTCAGGGGAAAATAAGACATGGAATAAGACGGGATGTGGCTCTGCCCCCCCTTCCCCAACTGGAAAAGGCTTCTTGTGTATTCATTCCCTGCCGTGTCAGAGCCATGATGGATGGCTACCCACCCACCCAGCTCGGTCTCAGTTGCCCATCAGCAAAGACCCCCATAGCCAGGGCTGGCTCCAGTAGAAGGAGTACTCTCTCCCCCAGGGGAGAGTTCAGGATGGGCTCTTTATCTTGCCTGGGCTTCCTACCAGGCGTAGCTCTAGCCGTAGGAGCGGCAGAACTGAACTGCAATTCATCCTGTAAAACACACCAGTTCAGCCAGAGCCTATCCCTTCTTAGCGACTAAACTTCCTGCGAGTTGAAAGTGATCACAAAGGCCACGTTCAAAGACGACTTTTTTCATTCAGGTTCCTGTACAATAATAAGTTCACAGTGATCCCAGTCAGGCACCAGATCGCCAGCCTGTGCTATTCCACAATTACTGCAGGAATCCTCAGCCCATTGTATCAGGAAAAGTTGAATGAATTTTACCCGAGCAGCAGAAATTCAAACCAGTAGTCGGGCTAAGGTGCAAACATTTTGTGGTTATTTCCTCCAAAATCATCAAAAACCCTGACAGTTCATGCATGGTCATACACTTCTCGGACCTGTTATCCTGCTCATATGCCGGAAGAAAACCAAAACATTTGGAAAATGATCATCCTTTGTAAACTCTTAAGTGATACATGGAATACTGTACTACTGCTGTTAAAAGAAACAACCACTGCGGAGAGTACACATTTTGAAGTGTATTGGTAGTTCTATTTTATTAAACTCTTGTTATGGCAAGTATGTTGATCGAAAGTGAAAAGCGGGCGATAGGGAATGATATTGGGCTCTGTCTCCAGTTTGATTTAACTTTTCTCATGGAGTTACTCAAAATAAAAATTAAGTCTCTCTTCTCCTACTGGCTCTGAGTGGATCAGTTTTAAATATGTTTCTAATGCAAAACTGAAATGTCAATTAGGAAAAAAACCTCTCTCCGTGCAGTGCAATTTCGCCATTCTTTTCAAATCTTTTATTTCCTAGTCCAACCAACAGGTTTGGGATATACCCAGCTGCAGAGCTCTGCTGTATAGAAAGGCTACTGGGGGAACCCCTAAGCCATGTCTTTTTCTTAAGAGGAGGAAATGTAAACGCGCTGAATTCGAGAAGAATTCTGTTAAGCTGACTTTCGGGAGTTTCGGTGCAGGGATAAAAGGGCAAAAAGTTCCCTTTCTCTTGCCGTTTCAGTAGTATGTAAAGTTAGGTTGGTTTAGCTGACAGAGAGGAGACACTTCTGCCTTTCTGTCCCTGGAACAAATCGGGGCCCTAAAGTGAGGGGGAGCTAACTCGGAGGCTCCCGCACAACAGACTCTCTCCCTAGCTGGTCTCGCCCTACCTGCTCGCTACTGGCTCCAAAGAAAAAAAGCGCTGATTTAATGTATGTGTGAATGCGCTCTTAGTGATTTGTGTCCCAGAGCATACACACACCTCCCTCTCCCCATTCTCTTGTGTTAGAGGGCTCTGACCTCGCAGGAAAGAAATTAAAGGCATAGGCTAGGACAGTGTTTACAACAGACCTCGAAAAATTAGTTCAATCTGTATATACAACAGATCTTAACCCCTCAGCCCCGCAGCTCGCTAAGGTTTACTCAGAAAGAAAATAATAGAGCCTTCTTCTTCCCAAGAGCCTTCCCGGCTGAGCTAGAGAGCAAGCCAGCCCCTTTCGTTTCTCCTATTGAATCCCCCCCTTTCCAGTAAATGACTCCTTAGTCCTTGCTACCTGGAGTTAATGTTGCCCCCTCCTCAGGAGCAGAGAGCTCAGACTCTGTACCACCAGGGCTAGATGAAAACACTTCGGGGTGGTTAGGTACATTTCTCCGAAGTAGCAATTTAGGGCAGTCCCTATTATCAATGATACTGGTCCCTGGTGGCAGCATTTAATTTAAGAGAGAGCGTTAACATTCCCCATTGCCTTCAGCAACCTTAATTACCCTTCCTTCTAATCGCTTCCCCATTCCTTTCCAAGTTCTCCAAACTTTTTTTCCTTGTGACTTCTCTCCAGAGTTTGCTCGCTTTGCGCTGACTTTGTCTGAAGGTCTTGATTGACGCTTGTAATTATAAAAGATGATGGCTCGGGGAGGCTCCGGCAGCCTTGATTAGTGCAAGGAGCCCAGACCTGGAATATTTTATCTTTCCCTCTTCGAATGTATGTACATTTACATTAAACTGGCTGGCCCGGAAAGGAAGCGACCGGCAGGCCGGCTGGCCCGTGTGTTTGCTCAGTGAGGCTTGGCGGAGTTAAGAGGAAAGCACCAATTTCGGAGGCCCCCGAGCTGGGCTTTCTCCCTAAGGAAGGGCTGCCTGCCTGTCTGCCTGGGATTGGAACTTGGCTTATCCTGACGATCGATCTCCCTTCTACTTGTGCTCGCCTCTTTATTTTGCCAGCAGTTTCGGCCAAAGAGAGCACTGGCAAAGAGTCGACAAGAGGAGATTGTGCAATCCTTGCCACGCGGAAAACAGAAGACACTTCAGTAGGAAGTCTACACACGCGGCAAAGATGCAGCATCCTCTTTCCCGACTGCCAGCCCGGGCGGCTCAGAGGGGCAGTTGGGAGCAGGAGAAACCCCTGAACACGGACTCTGCGAAACTTTCACCGCCCAAAGATCACAGCACCACACGCCGAAAAAAGGTGGTTCCCGCCACCTGGGAGGGGAAGAGCCACTGTTAACCTGCCTGGCCATAGTCCACTCGCTGCTAGGTTCATAAAGCAGGGCTAGTCGGCAACACACACACACGCACACACACACTACAGAACCGTGCAATGCACACCGAAAGAAGGCCAGTGGGGAATACAGCCTTGCAGGTCCCTTCCAAGGGCGTGGTTGCCGTTCTTATTCCAAAAGCACTAGACAAAGTAGTTCAGGCGGTCTCGGCATCATCTGAACTACTTGGCTTATTTTGGTCTCCCGTCCAACCAAGTTATTTATTTGCCACATGCCATGGGAAAGCGAGCCTTGGGTTTTCCTGCGCCCGTCGGGACTGCTCGGGGCTACAGTCCAAACCTGGCGGAAGCGGTCTAGGGAAGTGCAGCCCTTTTCTCCAAGCGTGTCTCGGGACTTTCCTGTGTGAACTAGGCACCTGCTGGCGGGGGGAATCCGGGGTGGGGGTGGGGAGGCTTTGCTGCGGGACAGCTCCCACTCCTCTTCCGCCCGGGATACACAACACAACAAAACGATTCCCGGCGTCATCAATACCTTTACGGGAGCCGGAAAGCTGCCCGCTGTGCTTGGGAGCCCAGCAAGCGCCGTGTGAAACCTCGCAGCGTGCTGGGAGGGCGACGAGGAAGTGGGGGCTAAAGGCTCCAGTCTCTCCAGCTGTAATGGGCACGTTCCTTGCATCGAGTCATCGCCAGCGAGCTGGGTGAGAGCTCCACCTTCCAACCCATCGGGGTGGGGGGACACACCTTATCTCGAGGCAAGCATGATGCTTTGCGGTCAGCGCGCTGCAAGTTATGGGACTGAGAAAGCAAAAGGCCCATTTCCAGGCTATTGCCAGGACTTGGGCACTTCTGTCCTTTGGAAAGCTGGACTGGATACCAGCATTTGGGGGGACAGATCGAGAGCTGCCTTCTGGTTACTGAAGTTGAAAGGAGGGGAGGCTGGAAATCTGTCATGCACTCGGCCCGATCCACCAGCCCCTTACTCTGGAGCAAGTCCACAAGGGCTTCAGTGAGGTTACTCCGGAGTAAGAGGTTGGTGGAGTAAACCAGCCGCTGGTAGGTCTCATTGCGGCGGGAATTCACTGAACTGATGAAGCCAAATGCAGCTTCTGGCAGGCGGCCCTTTGCCACCAGGCCTCCTAAGGAGCTGGTCTCTCTGGCAGAAATGCTGTCGGGACTTCTCTTGTTGTGGTTTCTTTCATCGGGGAAGAAGTCTTAATGCTGCAGGATTAATCCCTTGCTTGGATCCGCTGCCATTAACATTGGAATGGGGGTGAGGAGTGGTTCCCACGAGAAGGAAATGAGATTTCAAACCCAGGGTCTAATCCCTGAATCCTAACACACCAGATAGTGCTTGCTCATGGCTTTCCAAGGGGCTTATGCAGGCCAGTAAATGTCACCAGTGTAAGTGCATGCAGGATCATGGCCTAGTGTCTCTTTATAGTTAAGCCTTTCCAGTCTCTATCAATTGATGCTGGCATCCCTTGGGGATTGGGGTTGCCAGCTTGCAGTATGTTTACTACCCTTAATTACTGCTCCCTTTGGCTAGAGCCTGCTGGAGATTTATTTGCGATCACTTGGTAAAAGAAAGTCTATAGACTGGACCAGAAAAGTGCAGCTACATATCTCTTTTATGAACAGAAGAAGGATCCTATCGGTCTTTCTAGGCAAGTCTGAACTAACTGATTTCTGTGCTCTGCATTGGGCAGGCTTGCAAAAAACCCAAAACAGTTTACTTGGGAGTTTTCACATATACATAGTATGTGGAATAATAATAGTGGGAATAATAATGAATAACTTTTATTTGTATAGCAACTCCCCCCACCTTCACCAAATGGTGCTTGGAGCACTTCACAAGCATAAAATGTAGCAATATAAAACAACATATTTCAAACACTTTAAAAGGAGAAGATAAAGAGGGAGAGCAGGATACACTGAGAGGACCAGCAACAGTAGATCCTAGAAGCACATGGAGAATGGATAGATTTTCAGGTGCTTTGTAAAGGTGAGGAGGGAGGAACTGAGATCAACATCTGGAGGGAGTGAGTGCCACACTGAGGGATCCACCACAGCAAAGGTCCAGTTGGATCTATATCAATTGCATATACCAGGTTATTTAACTATAATGATTCCCCAGTGATGACCCTAAATGTTGTTCCCCTTTCTCCTTACAAAAAGTAAATGTGTGTGCCAGCGGCTGAAGCAGTCAAGGGGGTAGTTACTTTAAAAAGACCCGGGAGTATTGCAGTTCCCTCTCCCTAGAGACTGAAACCATCCTCAGTACTGTTTTCCACAACTATTCTTGATTCAGTGTCAGCAAACATGTTGATGATGCAACATTAGACTGACAGATTAAATACCATGTCAGTATTTAACAGTACTACCCACTTCATGTTAACAGGAATAGATTACTGAGCCAAATCACAATCATGACAAAATTCAAGAATGATACTATTAAAAATATCTCATGTAAACCATTCTGAGTTTAATCGTCTTCAGTGGACTGTGAGTTGAGGAGGTATTTTAAAAACTTCACAATCAGGCTTAAGATTTCAACTATGTGCTAATCATGAGAATCTCATCCATTATTCCAAATAAACTTGGTTTTCTCCTGTGTTTAGCACTATACAAATCACAGATGCCCCATGTCCATTTTATATCACCTTTTGCATAATATATATATATATATTCTCTCTATCCCTTAGAATGTATACTCTGTAGCACTGTAGTTAATGTTGCTTTCGCACAGACACTAATGTTAGGATGTCAGGAAATATACACTCTGGGAAATTTCACAGTCAGAAGCAACGAGTAGATTATCGTTCCCTCCTACATAACCAGTCTGTCAAGTAAATGGCTGGTTAACTCAGGTAGGCAAACAGAAGTCAAACTCCTACAAATTGCGGTGTGTTTTTATTGGGAAGCCTGAGATTTTATAAGAGGTTGAGTAAAGAACAATCAAATTTGGAAAGTGGCTTTGCGTTGCTTATGAATCTGACAGAGAAAGGAAGTGTGGGGCTCTTATTTTCAAAAGTTCATTTCATGACAGAAGGACCCAATCCTGGGATGGGCTGCGTACCATCAACTTATATTGAGCCAGAGATGCAATCCTAAAACTGCTTACTTGTGAGTAGTAGTCCCACTCTGGCCGGTGGGACGACTTGCAATTAAGTGGTTTCACGATTTCAGCCCAGCGGACTAGTAGTTTTATTTTTAAAATTGTGACAAACATGAAATCAACAAAGAGCAGGGGCCTGTTTACACTAGGCCCTATTGTTCACTTTTAAGGGTCATCTCCAGCTTCTGTTCAAGTCAATGGGAAGACTCATTGGGAACTGCTTCAAGCCCCTAATTCTAAACAGAAACTAGTTATAGATCTGGGATACACAGTTTGCATAGTCAACCATATTCAGTATTGGTGTAATGCTACTGAGTGAAACCAGGAATTGGTTTGGCTTGTTGACATAAAACTGTGGTGCTATAGCAGTATAAGTTGCATTTTGATTGCAAAATGGTCCAAAAATAGATGTGCATTGGTAACTAATGTAATTAGTAATGCATGATGATCAAATTTAGATTGGCTTTTCAGAAGGGGCAATTCCCACTGAAGTAATTTGTCCTGATTCTCCCTCAATTTACACCAGCACCAACGAGGAACAAGTGTATTCAATTTAGTGAGGTAAGTGGCAGAATCAGGCCCATGGGCTATTGAATGTCAAAGGTGACTTCAGCCAAATGATACAATCCTAAATTGGAGTAGAAAGGGTTAGTTTCTCTTTCCTCATCCTGGACCTGTTTCTGATCCCACTTACATGGATTTTACACTAATTTAACTTAATTCACTTCAATGGAATTACTCCTGATGTGCACTGATGCAAGTCAGAGGAGAATCAGTCCTCCTTTGAGTTGGGTTTCAGACTATCCCCCTCCAAACTGTGTGCAAGTTAGTCATTTCCCACATCCATTGAGTTAAGTGGTTATTTAAATGGTTATTAATAAGTTAGTGGAGTGACAATAGGCGGAAGTGAAGAACCACAGCTTGCCTCCTTATCCCCCAAAATCTGACTCCATCACTTAACGGGCTGAAATTAGGAGGGGCTCCAGAGTTAAAGGGGCTGTCCCCTGCACCCCAAACTAAGGGGTGAGGGCCATAGCTCTTCCATTTCCCCTGTTGTTACACCCCTGAATAAAGCACCACATTTTGATACCACTGAAGTCATCATAAGATTGGGTTCTTAAATTGTGTACATACCCACATGCACCAGTGCACATTCAGATGCATGTGTGTGCATGTGTGCACACACGCACGTGCGCACCCCCCCACCCAATTTTTGATCTACTAATTTTACTGACGTAACTAACAACTGACAACAGTGAAGTTATGGTTTCGCCAGTTCAAATGAATCACAACCTACCAACCTTTGAGTCTGTGTATATATTTCCTTCAGCAGCTGACTTCTTTCCTGAGTTTGTAGAGCGTGGGGGTCAGTATTAAGCACAGATCTACGCACCAATAGCAGGGTGTACTGCTGAGAAGGATCAATCTTCTTGTAGGAAACATGACTGCAGCAAAAGGTGGAGCCACCAGTCCTGAACCTTTTCTAGTGCACAGTGCACACGGCATCTCTAGCTCCATTCACACTAGGGGTCAGGCAGGGAAGGCCACATAAATAGTGACGGTTAAAGCAGAACATTGACAGAAAAAGTGGACCAGAGGCAGCAGGTAAAGTGTGTGTGTGAGTGAGTGAGAGAGATTCCAAAGCAAACCTCCTGCCCATCTACTGGGGTGCCTGGGCTCGATTACAGCCTCAGGACTCTGCAGCAGCGAAAGCCCAGTGCTGGCCCATCAGCACCGCTTGGTAAAATCCATCTTTAAGTCTCAACTGCTTGGAGCCAGTGACTATCTCCTTAGCTACAGAGAGAGTCTGATTTCTCCTCACCTACCCTGTAAATCAGGAAGCAGGAGGCTGGCTGACCCCTCTGCAGAGCTAGGTAAGTAAGAGGCAACACAGGCCCAAGCTGTTGTCTGGCAACGGAGCGACCCAGAGAAGCTCCAGCCAGAGGGAGCTTGGATTGACCCGGGATAAACCCCTACAATGCTAGGCTGGAGGGAATGCCAGGGCCACCAGACACTGACTCCCTGTAGGGATAGTTTCCAGCGGATGTCCGCTCCTTGAGTGGAGATGGAGGCGTCACTATACACTCCCTGTGGCCCTTCGTTGGGCAAACGGCTCAGGCTGACCCACCAGTGGCGAGTACTGTCCCCCATGAAATACTGACTTCACCTTGCTCTTCCTTAGCAAGGGGGTAGCCTTGTTCCCGCGGCGCGATAAGCAGATCCCTGCGCGGTGGCGCCCTGGATTTGTTTCTGGGAGATCTGGGACAGTACCGTTCTCTAAAACCAATGACTCCACAAAGCCCCGACTCCCACTAAGGAACCACCAAGCTCGTTTGAAATCTACATTCCCTGGGCTTTAAGGATCCAGCCCACCTCTATCCCCAGCGCACCCCCACCGCTTGACCGTCCTCCTCAGCTCCCCTATGATCCCTAGGGAAAAACTCTCTGCTGAAGGAAGCCAGGATCCCTCCTCCCCTCCCCCCACTGCATCGCATTGGGAAGGGAAAAGGGGAGTCAGACCGACCCCCGACGGCTGGGCAGGCAGTAATAATCTCGATAAGGCACCTCTGATCAATTAAGAACAGAACAACCGAGATCTCGCTCCTTCCCCAGCTCGCAAAGGAAGCGCAACACAGCGCGGGATAGATGGGGACTGAAATCGCCTGTTGCTGGGCTGGGCTAGGGATCTGGGAAGGCGCTCCCCCAGTACAGGGATTGGCATCTGTACACAAAGCCGCCGTGTCCGGATCGGTACCAGCTCCATACAAAAGTCCTTTTGCGCTGGTGGAGACTAGACAGCCAGCAGCAGGCTGGAGAAGACGATATCCGGGACACAGGAAACGCAAACCGATCGCGATTACACAGCGAGCGCCTATTCTTTTCTGTAGACAGACACCTTGTTTTCTGCGCGCTCGGGACTCCCTTGCGTCCCCAGCTGATGTGCTGTTGGGTGCTAGGTCTCCCCAGGAAAGTAAAATAAATACAAATTTAAAATCCCCGTGTGAAAACTCCATCTAGACGCGAAGGAATCGAGATGGAGACACACACACACCCCGGGGCGTTTTTCTGCAAATCGACCATAGGGCAAATGAAATAGCTTTAGAGAGAAGCGCTAGGAAGAAGGCGGCTGGACGAGAGCTGGGACACAAACTGGAGCGAGTGGATAACGAAATCCTACTGAAAATGAAATCCGCGGAGGGAGGTTTTGCCCAAGGGGCACAAACCGTGCAGGAGACCGACAGCAACAACATCAAGAACCAGACATAACATGCAACACACTAAAGCGACCTCAGCTATCTTATTAATAAACTGAACAAGAGTTTAAAAGAAAGACCCAAAATATAGTCAAAGATATTCGCTACTGACCGAAGTATAAAGTCAGAATGAAACACTTGCAAGTGTTAAATATTTTATCTTATTTAACCCCCTTTTGACTCTCAGGTAAATGCATCAGTTCACTTCTGTAACTTTACAGCTTAGCATTTGACATTTGTGCCATTTTAGCTGGGGCTATCAAAACTCTTCTAGGTTCTATTGATTGCAACTTATGGAAATGGTTCAGCTTCAGATGCATGTATATATTTAATTACAATTGTATTCTTCTTACTGATTGTAATAAATAATATGGTTAGTATGCTGTGCAATACAGTTTCTCAACTTTCAGACCAGTCTGATGACAGCTGATGTATTTGGTAATTATGTCTGAATTCAGTGAAATCATTAGCTGTTTACATTGTTCTTTTAAATCTAGTGGATTAGTAATTTCTTAATGAAGTATAAATATAAATTAAACTTTTGTTATCCCATAATGATGGTTTTCAATATAGTATGAATTGATAAGGCTTAGGTTTAATACAGTGAGCCACAGAGTTATCATAGCAACTAGAAAAATGCTTACTTACCAACTGGTATAAGTCCATGTTTTATAGAGTCCTGTATGCTGCCAGTGTCAGAACTAGAAGACATTATTAGGTTCAAATATATAGTGTCCTTGGATTCAGAGTATTCAGCATTGAGTATGGCAAAAGGTGAGGCTTGTAAACTTTTCTGTCCTTGGGGCACAGGCTACAGTAACCTTCAGTGAAAGTCAGGGAGACGAACAACAACAAAAAATATCAAAGAATTCAGAAAGTAACAAGCATGTCTTTCCATGGACTCTGTACTTTTTCCAGCATAAGTGACCTGCTGTAAACCATGTCTCCCATTTCATGATGGGCGCTAATCACAAGAATTGGAACTTCTGATAGGTTCAGTGCAGTCACGTGACTCTGTGCAGGTTGATAAGAGGACCCTGTTATAAAGTGACAGCAAAAGAGATAAGAACTCTTGGCAGATAAAGGCATAGAAATGATTAACTTAGAAGTGGAGAGGTGCTATGAAGCAGAGAGTAGAAGGCTGTAAAATTGTGAGGTCAGAAGATCATACTGAGGGGATAAAAATCTGTACCAATGTAAAGTGTAATGACTATAAACTCAAGTTTGTGACCTGTCCTCTTGATGTCATCATCTCTTTGCACAGTAGACAACAAGCAGAGCTGTTTTGGCTTCTCTAAATACTCTTCAGATGGCAAAACAAGCAAACATTAATTCCGTAAACGAGGCCTGAGAATACATTGAGCACCCTCCAGTTCACATAATAGCATTTGCAAACTCTTGGTGATTTTGTCATACAAAACCATTTTATTGCACCTATTCATTAGACAGGAGACTAACACCAACTTGTTTGGCCAATAGTCAACCAGTTAAAAGTGTAAACTATTTTCCCCAATAAAGTAAGACCTTTACAGCATAGTTAAACAGTGTTATCCTGGGGAAAATAATGCAAAGACAATATTTTGTTCACAATTGGAGCTGCTTTTCTTTGTTGACTAATATGGAGAAAGCTTTCCCTAACAGAAGATTTCTGCCAACATGTTACTGACCGGAATATTGCAAGAGTGCCTAGTTTATTTAAGCAATCACTACATGCCCTTTTCATGCCTGCTCAGATTCCCCTTAGAACAGGGGTGGGGACCCATGTTGAAAATTAGTACAAGCTTCAAGGGCTGCAGCGAAGTGGGAGGTGAGGGTGCTTAATGGGGGCACTCAAGAAAAGAAGGACCCACATCATAGAGTTAGGAACTGGATCCAGGAGCCAGACCCAGGCACTGGGGCCAGACCCAGGAGCCAGACCAAGAACAAAACTTGTCAAAGGCTGCATTTGGCTCCCGAGTCTGAGGTTCCCCACTCCTGCCTTAGACAGACAAACAAATGGGTGAGGTAAATGCAGTGTAGCTCCTGTTACTTTAATGGAGTTAAAGTAACTCCTCTAAGGTCATGTTTCAAGAGACAGAGGTAAATCAAAGCAGCTATTCTCATTTAATTAAATTGAACTTACTACTCAACTTCAGTAGTATTCAGATAAACAGTGTAAGACAAATTAAATCATAGCCATAGCAGCAGGGCTCATTCATCCCCTGCAGGTGAGCGAGGCTCCACCCCCTGGGAGGGCTCAGCCCAAGGCACAGGCCAAAGCTGCCCGCCCGCCCCAGCGGACGGC
>QEPC01004521.1:4555192-4567427 GCA_003113815.1 Sphenodon punctatus
CTGTCCCCTCTCCTTGTCTCCCCCTCCTTGTCTTTTAGATTGTAAGCCACAGGTAGGGACCGCAGCTGATTGTATGTTCTGTACAGCGCCAGGTTGTTACTGGCGCTTTATAAATGTTTAATAATAATAATAATAATAATAAAGTAGCTCCTTTGGTAGCATTCGGTGGTACAGGAGGGGATATAGATAGATAGACAAAAATTTATTGTGATAGCCAATGGCGACACAAGATAAAACAAATGTATACAAACTAAAATACAAAGCTGATAAGTCAATATTAGATCAAATAAAAACTTCAGTAGATCATACAAGAGTCGTACATCATGCACTAACCACACTTAGTAGTAACTGTAACAGGACCCTATGGAATTGATGAAATAAGGGGGAATTAAAGGGGAATTCTCAGACAGTCAATCATTTGCATAGCGTCCAAAGAGATCTTCCTTGCTCACATGGCGAGTACACAAAATTTGGCAACTTGCTTGGTTATATAAAAATCTTTATCACTCAGAACCAATATAAGAAAAGTACAGCAGTAGCATTTAACTTTAAAAAGGGAGACTATGGCAAAATGAGGAAATTAGTTAAAAAGAAACTAAAAAGCCCAGTTGCAAGGGCTACAAGTTTGCAAGAGGCGTGGAGGCTGTTTAAAAGCACCCATATGGAAAACAAGATTAAAAGCATCCTGCAAGTTAAAAAAGGAAGCAGGAAGACCAAATGTCTTCCACTGTGGTTAAATGGGGAGGTGAAGAAAGCTATTAGAGCCAAAAAGGCATCCTTTAAGAAAAGGAAGGCTAGTCCCAATGAAAATAATACGAAAGAGCATAAACACTGGCAATGTAAATGTAAAGTGCTACTAAGGCAGGCCAAGCAAGATTTTGAAGGGAGGCTTGCTAAAGAGGCAAAAACAAGCAACAAAAACTTTTAAAAATACATCAGAAGTAAGAAGCCTACTAGGGATTCAGTTGAACAAGGGAGTAAACAGGGCGCTCAGGGAGGATAAGGACATTGCAGAGAAGCTGAATGAGTTCTTTGTGTCGGTCTTCACTGCGGAGGATTTTGGGGAGGTACCCAAGCCAGATCCTTGCTTTGTGGGTGAGGAATTGGAAGAGCTGATATAAATCAATGTGATGTTGGAGGATGTTCCAGGGCAAATTGACAAACTTAATACTAACACGTCACCAGGGCCAGATGGCATTCACCCCAGAGTTCTGAAGGAACTCAAATATGAAATCGCAGACCTACTGTTGGTAATTTGTAACCTGTCACTAAAATCTGCCACTGTACCCGAGGACTGGAGGGTGGCAAATGTAACCACGATATTTAAAAAGGGATCTGGAGGTGATCCTGGAAACTACAGACCAGTAAGTTTGACGTCTGTGCTGGGCAAAATGGTGGAAACCAGCATTAAGGACAGAATTACAGGGCATGTTGACAAACATGGCTTAATGAGGAAGAGTCAACATGGATTTAGTAAAGGTAAGTCATGTCTCACTAACCTGTTGGAATTCTTTGAGGGTGTAAATAAGCATGTGGACAAGGGAGACCCAGTAGATATAGTGTACCTGGATTTCCAGAAAGCATTTGATAAGGTCCCCCATGAGAGACTCTTGAGAAAATTCTTTGCTCTACCTTTGCAAAAGTCTTTGCCATTCTACCATCCATTACCGCTGAGGGCATCAGGTCAAATCTAGCGAGGATAAAAGCAACTCCGGAAGACCAGCTTAAAATGTGCTGGGGTATGGGGCACCCTCAATTGGCGGGTAATATGTAATCTATAAATCAAAAATCTTTCGAGAGCTAACTGCATCATACAGCATCTGTTTCTCTTGATCTTTTATATGGAGTTTTATTACACTCAAGGCTTGTCCATACGACATCGAGAGGATAAACTCCCTAGAGAAACCCAATTGGGAAAGCAGATGGGATATAAAGTCTGCCCATGGGTCCACTTCAGTTATTGAAAAAGCAGAAGAGGCAAGACACTCATTACCACAAAACTTTAAGCATAACCAAAAACTAAGTATATAGGCTTTAACCATTGACAATATTGAGCAGACCCTAAGTTCTGCTCACAAAAATACAATGGGTGTACTCTTTGGAACATGAAGAATACCCATAAGGAACCTATTTTGAACCATCTCCAGGCGTACGGCCAATTCCGAGCCCCATATAGGACTGCCATAGAGTAACTGGGGAGTTACCTTGGCCCTAAAGATTTTAACATCCGGAATAACCATTTTGCCTCCCCTTGAGTAATAAAAACTCATTGTTACTACTAGCTTATATTGTAAGTTCCAGGATGCTGACTGTGAAAAAGTCACACCCAAATATTTATAGGACATGACTTGCTCAATTTGCTGGTTGTTCATAAACCATCTATGACTAGCTTGAGATCTTCCCACAATGATAACCTTTGTCTTTTTCAAATTGTTCCCAGGGGGGCATAAAGGTGTGGGGTGGCTTTCTAGAGGTCTGAGCCTAGGAGAGATAGCCTAGGACTCCTGATGATACTGTGCCAGGTACACTGCTGTCAATATATTATAATAATAATAATAATAATAATAATAATACCTTATTTATTTATTTAAATTTATATGTCACCTTCCCATCAAGGCTCATGGTGGTTTACAATCAATAAAAACATCTAAAAGTCCCCTTGCCCGCCAACCCTTTCCCTAACCCTCCCAACCAACTCCCCCAACCGTATCCCTGCCTGCCAAATAGAAAGGTCTTACAACGTTTCCGGAAGATGAACATGCTCAGGCTTAAACAAGCTTCGAAGGGGAGGGCATTCCATAATCATAGGGCATCCACTGAAAATGCCTCTCCACATGCCCTAGCTGTAAAAACTTCATAGACAGATGGTACCTGTAAGATGGTGCTCCCGGCTCACCTTAGAGGCTGAAACAGGACAGGAGGGAGGAGGTGGTTTTTCTGATACCTGGGGCCCAAGCCATTTAGGATTTTACAGATTAAAACCAGCACCTTCAATTGTGCCCCGAAAGCTGTTGGCAGCCAGTGCAGATGCTGGAGCACAGGTGTAATATGCTTCCAGCGATCCTCCCCTTGATAGAAGATGGTTGCTGTGTTTTGCACCAACTTCAGCTTCCAAACAGTCACTGGGGGCAGCTCCACGTAGAGTGCATGGTGGTAGTCTAGCCTTGAGGTTACAAGTGCATGGACAATGGTGACCAAAACTGAATCTGATAACAAAGGTTGCAGCCTTCTCACCACATGTAATTGGTGAAAAGCACTCCTGGTCACCATGGCAGCTTGGCAATCCAGGCGTAGCAATGGATTCAGGAGCATCCCAAGGCTGAGAACCTAAGTGTCCAAAGGTGGCTGGACCCATCAATAATAGGGGTTGCATGTCACATGGAGAGCCAATCATCACTACTGTGGTTTTGCCTGGATTCAGCTTCAAAGAACTTGCCTGCATCCAGTCCCCAGTGGCAGCCAGGCACTGGGTAAGCACCAAGACTGCAGGACCTGGGTCAGATTAAAAAGAGAAATAGAGTTGGATGTCACTAGCATATTGATGACACTTCACTCCATATCTCTGTACAACCTCACCCAGGGGCTTCAGGAGTGGGGTAAAGATGGAATGCTGTGGAACCCTACAAAGGAGCTCCCCAGGGGACAATGAGCCACAACCCATCACCACCTGCTGGGTTCTCCCAGCCAGGAATGAACAGAACTACTCAAGAGTAGTCCTGTGAACCCCTGCCAGGTCACACAGCCAACAACACCCAATGAGCAACTGTATCAAAAGCCACTGAAAGGTCTAACAAAATCAACAGGATATATTTTCCCTTGTTGATTGCCAAACAGAGGTTGCCAACCAAGGCCACAAGCGCAGTCTCAGTGTCATGCCCCGGATGAAATCCTGACTGACATGGGTCCATGAATCCAATAGCATCAAGGTGCACCTGAACCTGGGAGGCAACCACTTTTTGCCTAAAAAGGGAAGACTAGAGATGGGGCAATAGCTGGCAGGGGTGGCCAATGTCAACAGATTTTTTTTTTCAGCAGGGACTGGACAACTGTAGTTTTGAAGCAGTCAGGCACCCTGCCCTCCCAAAGGGAGGCATTGATGACCCCAGCCAGCAACGGCTCCGAAGCTTTCACCAGCCAAGATGAGTATGGATCTAATTCACAACTGTTTTCTCGCATCACTTCAAGCATACCCACTGCATCGGTGGGCGAAACTGATTGAAGCCGATCAAAGTAAACCAGGCAAGACTGAGACTCCCCAACCCCAAACTCTGCCTCTGCATCCAAACTAGCAGTTCCCAAGCTGAGCCAAATACAAGCAACTTTATCTGCAAAGTAGGTGGCAAATTCATCACAGCGGGCAACTAATGACTCTAACTCCAGGTGGAGACAGCCAGGATTTAGCAGGCTAGTTACCACACTGAAGAGCTCTGCTGGATGGCATTTTGCAGATGTTGTGGTGACAGCGAAGAAAGCTTTCTTTGTTGCTGCCATGGCATAGTCCTTCAAAAATGATTTCTGCCACAGTTGGTCAGCTTCAGCGTGAGTTGAGTGCCACCTGCGCTCTGATCACCTACCCTCCCGCTTTAGCAGCCTCAAGTATTCTGTAGATCAAGGAGACCTGTGCTGCCACCATGGAGGAAATGGATGCCTGGGTGCCACTGTGTCTATGGCCTAATTTAATGTACCATTCTACAGATCAACCACGTCATCGACAGAGAGACCATCAAGGTCAATGAGTAAATCCCCCCAAGAGTTCTGGAATTCTATGGGATCCATTGGTCTTTGCAGCCCACCAACCTAACAGGTCTAGCACCTTGATGGGGCAAAGGAGAGCAGGGATCTAGGTCCTCAGAAGGTAATGGTCTGACCATGACAAAGGTGTCGTAACTACACTCAGATAATTGGAACCCCTGTTTCCAGGCCAAAAAATTAAATCCAATGTATGTCCAACCTCATGTGTTGACATGGATATTATCTGGGATAGACCATAGTTGTCATGGCGGCCACAAAATCCTGATCTCCCCTGAAAGGCTGGTCTCAATGTGTATGTTGAAATCACCCAAGTCAATAAGTCTGGGTGATCTCAACACCATTTCTGAGACCAGCTTGGCTAGAGCAGTCAGGGAGTCTGCTGCGCGGTGGGGTGGTTGGTACACCAGTAGAATCCCCAATCTATCCCAGGTCTTGAACAAAAGATGGACACATTCCATGTTGGACAAGTCAGACACTGGATACTGCTCTTTGCCTGTTCAATAGAACCTGTCTTACCAACTCACTACTCCTGTCCTGTCCTGGTTATTTCTCTGTTTCAGCATTCTTGCTTCCTTTCTTCTCACTCCTCGCACCCCATTCCCTCTGTGTATCTCTCTCTTTTTTTACTGTCTTCACCACAGTTGTCCAAGGCCACACAAGTTTTGAAAAGAGAAAAAAAATGTTACTAATTACTTCTGTTTCAATTAATGTTCTATATTTGGCAAATAAAAAGTCATTCCTTACACACTGCAGGTGTTAAAAGAGCAAAAAACATGTCATACTGGGTCAGACCAATGATCTGTCTTTCCCAGAATCTTGTTTCTGATAGCAGCCAGCTTCAGAAGGTGTCTTCAGACATGACGGTTGCCTTCTTTACCACACTTTACCTTGCTTTAACCCACGGGCCACCGTCATGTCAGTTCCGGGGGCACTAGATGTTCGCCCAGGATAGATCCCAGCTGTGGTAGTGATTAGTCCAGGCTGTGTCTCGGGAATGTCTCTGACTCTCAGCTTGGGCTAGCCACCACCATGGCTGGAATCTGATCACCTGACAGGGAGCAAAGATGGTGATCATGTTTGAAAGACTGCTTTACTGGACCTGGTCTGGAGTTCCCAACCGTTCCAGGCATCATGGTGGTCGTCATTGACTGTCAGTGTGTGACCTCCACCCATACCTCTCCAGTGTCCTGGATTGTCTGAGATGTCCCTGATTTCACAGCACTCTTGTGATCTGCCCTGCAGTCCCAGAACACTGCTGTACTCCCAGATTAGAAAGAGAGGGGTGTGGGAGAGCAGTTTTGAATTTTGGACAATGAGTTTGATTCTTGAGCCTGAAAGTGTCAAATGGATGTCTTCAGGCAAGCTTATAGCAGTACCTCCCATGCTATAGAGAAGGGACTTCCTATTGTCCTCTCCTTGAACACTCTTCTCCTTGCGGTCTTTGAACTTACGTGAAACACACATTCACCACCCTACCCCACAGCTCTGTATGAGATCATCAGTGTGAGGCTACATGTTCTGATCATTTCTTTTGGACTAGATCAGCAGGTCAAGGCTACAGACCTTGTCAGGGGCTGATGTGATGTTTATAATGATGTTTCTTTTTTCTAATGATACCAATATTTCAGACCAGCTTCTCCATTAGGCTCATATGTCCCAAGAAGTTATCTGCCTGACCCACGTGGGGGGACAAAACCTCAACCTGATCTTCGGTTCTGGCCTTGAGGCGGGGGGTCCAGTTGTGGGGGAGGTTACAGTGGTGCCCTTGTCGTGGATGGACCATTATCTCCTTCAGGCCGGTCTTCTAGCGCACCCCCTTCAGAAGGGGAGGGGACCATTTAGGATGGTTCGCCCTCGGAGGCTGATGGAACCCCAGCGGTTCCAGGAGGCTCTGAGGGAGTTAACCCTGGACGTGTACAGCCACTCTGTGGATGAGCTGGTTCAGCATTGGAACAACT
Organism: Sphenodon punctatus; assembly: GCA_003113815.1. NCBI lineage: Eukaryota > Metazoa > Chordata > Lepidosauria > Sphenodontia > Sphenodontidae > Sphenodon > Sphenodon punctatus. The sequence goes on from QEPC01004521.1 coordinate 4,561,903, forward strand.
TGCTGGAGGAGGCCATCGACAGGGTGGCTCCGAGACGCCTTCTGCCTTGGACTCGTCACTGCAGGGCCCCTTGGTTTACTGAGGGACTGCGGTGTATGAAGCATGTAGGCAGGAGGCTAGAGCGACGCTGGCGTCGGACTCGATCTGACTCCGACCGTCTTCTCCATAGGGCCCATTTGCGGTCCTATGTTGAGGCTGTGAGGACGGCGAGGAAGGAGTTCCTTGCGGTCCTCATAGCGTCTGCGAAGTCGCGTCCGGCGGAGCTGTTTCGGGTGGTGCGGGGGCTGGTTAGTCCGGCCTCCCTCCGCCTGGATGGGGACTTGTCCCAGGCCCGCTGTGAGGAGTTTGTCACCTACTTCGCAGACAAGATTGCTCGGATTCAGACCGACTTTGACGCTGGGTTGATGGCAGTAGGGGAGGAGCGCGGGGGGGCGGAGGGCCCGTCTGGTCCATCTTTGTGGGGAGAGTTTCGGGAAGTGACGCCGGCCGATGCGGTGGATGTCCTGGGGTCTGTGAGGGCCACGTGTTGTGAACTGGATCCGTGCCCGTCCTGGTTAATAAAAGCTTCCAGGGAGACGTTGGGGACGGTGCTGGCGAGGGTAGTGAATGCGTCCTTTCGGCAGGGGAGGTTGCCGCCCTGCCTTAAAGAGGCTGTGGTGCGCCCCCTGTTGAAAAAACCATCTTTGGACGTGGATGCGCTCGCCAGCTACCGACCTGTCTCTAACCTTCCCTTTTTAGGGAAGGTTATTGAGCGGGCAGTGGCGCTCCAGCTCCAGGTGCATCTGGATAGTATCGGCTTCCTAGACCCTTTTCAATCTGGGTTCCGCCCCGGCTATGGCACCGAGACGGCGTTGGTGGCCTTGGTAGACGACCTCCGCCGGGAGATGGATGCAGGATGTTCAACATTTCTCATCCTGCTAGATCTCTCGGCCGCTTTTGACACCGTGGACCATGGGCTGCTGCTGAGGCGACTGCGTGACCTGGGGGGTCTGGGCGGGACCGTTCTTGAATGGTTCCGCTCATTCCTCTCGGGGAGGAGCCAACGGGTAGTGTTGGGGGAGGAGACATCGTGCCCCCGCGCTTTACCGTGTGGCGTTCCGCAGGGTTCGATCTTGTCTCCGCTGTTGTTTAACATCTATATGCAGCCCTTGGGGGAGGTTGTGAGAAGGTTCGGGGTGCGATGTCACCAGTATGCTGATGATACTCAGCTGTACCTCTCTTTTTCTACTGACCCAGACCCTGCTATCTCGTTGCTTTCCCAATGTTTGGAGGCCGTGGCGGAGTGGATGCGGCTGAGCAGACTGAAGCTTAACCCCGACAAGACGGAGGTGATGTTGGTGGGGAGAGCGAAGCGGGTGGTGGCCCCCCTGGTTGGGGGGGTTCGCCCCCCTGTAGCTCTGCAGGTTCAGAGACTGGGGGCGATACTGGACGCAGATCTGCGTCTGGAGCGGCAGGTGGAGGCAGTCGCTAAGGCTGCCTTCCGCCAGCTATATCTAGTACGTAGGCTGCGTCCGTTTGTCTCCAGCCCGGACCTGGCCTCCCTCATCCATGCCTTCATCACCTCGAGGCTCGACTACTGCAATGCGCTCTATGTGGGGCTTCCCTTGTTCTTGGTTCAGAGGCTGCAGCTAGTGCAGAATGCGGCGGCTCGTCTTCTTATGGGGACGGGCCGCCGGGAGCATATTACACTGGTGCTCCGAGTTCTGCAGTGGCTGCTGATAGCGTGCCGAGCCAAGTTCAAGGTGCTGGTGATGGTTTATAAAGCCCTACACGGTCTCGGCCCCTCATACCTTAGGGACCGCCTCACCCTCCACACCCCAGAGCGGCTCCTGCGGTCCGCTGGGGGTGCCTTCCTGGAGGTCCCCTGTGTTAAGCGGGGGGCCACGATGGAGAGGGCATTCTCGGTAGTGGGACCGTGGCTGTGGAACTCCCTTCCAGAGGAAGCTCGCCTGGCCCCTAGCCTGCTAACATTCTGGTGAAACTGTAAGACCTGGCTGTTCACCCAGGCCTTTGGGAGGGAGGGTGAGTAGGGTGGGGGGTTTTAGCTCCCCCACCTATTTTTGGCTATTTTTGGTTTTTAGAGTGTTTGTCTAGCCCTGTTAATTAATTATTTTTATAATATTTATGGTTATTTGAAAGTGTTTTTATTGTATTTTAAAAAATAATTGTTGGAAGCCGCCCCGAGCTGCATGGCAGGAGGGGTGGGGAATTGCTGTCATGGAGTTTAGACATAATGACTGGCAGGACAAGGGTTTGTCTGGCTTCTGTGGGGGGTTATTGTATTGATATGAGAGTCCTGACCTGTTTCCAATTTATTTTTTTTCATCCCAGCCTCCTGGTTAAGCCACGGACTAATTTGCATATATATGTCTAGTTTTTTAGCATATAATTTTTTATTTAACAAATTTTGTTACCACGCACCTCCTGCTCCAGGCAGCTCGGGGCAGCTTATGTATAAAAACAATAAAACAGCAAGCTAAAACACAATAAAAGAGAAGGTAAAAACAGTAAATCTACCACCCCTCCCAAACCCACAACCCCCCTACCCTACATTCCATCTCCCCTGCCAAATGCCTGGTGGAGCAGCCAGGTCTTAGTCATACGCCGGAAGGAAGGGAGGTCTGGGGCCATCCGGGCCTCCTCTGGAAGGGCATTCCACAACCGAGGTGTGGCCACTGAGAATGCCCTCTCCACAGTGGTCCCCCAGGCCACATGGGGGAACTCGAGGAGGGCACTCTCGGCCAACCGCAGGGGTTGCTCCAGAGCATGGAGTGTGAGGTGATTCCAGAGGTAAGTCGGGTCAAGGCCGTGTAGGGCTTTATAGGTCAACACCAACACCTTGAATTGGGCCCGGAAGACTATAGGCAGCCAGTGCAGAGCCTAGAGCACCGGTGTAATGTGCTCATGGTGGCCCGACCCCGTAAGGAGATGGGCAGCTGCTCTCTGGACCATCACCAGGGGTAGCCTCACATAGAGCACATTACAATAGTCGAATCTTAAGGTAAAGAAAGCATAGATGATGGTGGCCTGGTTGCTATCTGAAACACACAGCCAAAGCCGACGCACCAGATGTAAGTGGCGAAACGCACTCCTCACCACCGCCCCCATCTGGAGATCCATGTGGAGCTGCAGGTCGAGGAGTACACCCAGACAAAAAGGTGACCTGAACTGCCCCAAGAACATCCCTCGCCTCAGTGGGGGACACCCACTGAGAGTGATCCCACGAAACCGGACATTTATTTATTTATTTATTGGCCGCCCCCTCATGCCTACGGCATCTCGGGGTGGCTCACAACAGTTAAAATAACAATAAAATACATAAAAACAACAATAAGAATAATTAAAACTATGCCCCCAACCATGACATTAATATGCAGACTATATGTCCTGCTTTGTTCCTCATTCCTGTGTTCTGGCGTTGGGAGGTATTCCCCACCTACTCATCTGCTAGTTCTGCCTTAGTGCTGACTGCTGGCCATGCCCTCCTGTTGCTCCCAATCCCGTATGGGCCTGCCTTGGTACCCTCCTGTCCACTTACCCTGCTTACCTTCCCCGGCCGGGCTGCTGGCTTCTGGGACTGGTCTTCTGGCACCTCTTTGCTGTCCCAGCCACCTGTGAACACAGTATAGGGTGATGGTAGGGTCCTGGGTTAGTGCTTCTCGACTGTTGCTCAGCCACCTTTCCAACCTTGGTGCCTCTCACCCCTGGATGCATCCATTTTCTATGACTCCCCAATGTTGATGGCATCTGTGTCCTTGGAATCTTCCTCCTGTACTCCTGTTGGCTCCATGAGCAGGGGCTGGCTTTCTGGGTTGATGGGATGCAGGTGGCTTGGTTAGGGAGGAAATGGGTAGTAGGGGAGGGTTGTCCACCTACTTTCACCCCCTGGTGAAGGTGCTGCTGCAGGTCTGTAAAGCCACTACCTCCCTGACCACACAGAGGAACCTGTCCAGCTCCCCATAGTAATTAAGTGTTTGCCTCGAGCTACCAGACTTGAGGTTGTTGTCATAGACTGCCCTGTATTCATGCCTCAAGTCCTTTGCCTGCTGCCAGCACTGGGACATGTCCTTATTATACCTCAGCTGCACCATCTCCTCAGAGATGCATTGGTATACTGCCTCATTATACCAATGCTTCTCACGAAGTCTAGCTGCACCTTATGGTCCCTTTCATAGCCTGATGAGGATTCTGGTCTCTTCATTGGACTTAGTCAGGTGGGTGGGGTGCACGTTGCACAGCAGGGAATCCACGAGGATGTGGAGGCGGTGGCGGCTGTGCTGGTACTTGCCTGAGAACACACAACATAATGGTTACCTGTTACCTTGCTCTCCCAGATTTGCTGTTTCATCCTACCCCCTGCCCCTCTGGGTGTCATTCACTTACCTGGCTGGCCAAGATGTTGTCCTCCATGACTTCTGGGGGATTTCTCCTCCGTCTGCCTGGTGGTGTGGCGTGCGCTGGGTCCTTGCAGTGGTTTGACCCTACGTGGATTTGTGTTTCGCGCATGTCCTTTAAGGGCTTCCTGTAGAGCTGGGGGTGGGACCGGGGAGCCAGCTGGGATATGAATGCCCATAGGGCTGCTCTGGCCTTTCGGTCCATGAGCCCCCATGGTACTGGCGGATCCATCTGATGGTGTGGCTGGCTATCATACAGGCAGGGTCTTTGTGGCCACCCATTGCCATGGATCTATTTGACTTGCCCTGTACGGCACACTTCGCATTTCCCAACATGCCTCTATGAGTGGCTGAGGGTGGGTGCTCCATGGCTCATGGGTAACCATCTGGGGTAGCATCTTATCTGAAAACAACTGGTGTTAATAAACAACATGATAACCCCCTATGAGTGGGTGTTTTCATAGTTGTCTACTAGATGGTCAAGATCACCCACCACTCATCCAACACCCACAGCTTTGGTTCAGAGAATATGAAGCCTGCCGTGAGGGCTAATACTGACTAGTGCGTACCCACTTGTTGGTGTGCTGCCTGTTACATTGTGGAGGAGTTGGTGTGTGTTTGGGGAGGAGTGAGTGATAGTTTGTAGCTACTGTTGCTGTGATAAGCGGGTAGCTGGAGGGTAGGGTTGGGGCTGACGGGTGAAAATTGACCGGCAAATCAGCTTGGATTTTATGTGTGCTTGGGTTGTTGATTGTAAAGGATCAGGTACATTGCTTATGTTATATAAATAATAAATAATAATAATAAAGAGAGTATGTTCATGCCTTTCTTCAGATACTGAACTATGCTGCACTGTGTAAATATGAGGAAGGAAGTAGTAGTAGCAGGATTTACAGAAGAAACTGTTTTGATTCAAATTCTTTATTTGCTCTTGATTAATTTATTATTATTACTTATTATTATTTATTATATAATTATGGAGCCACGCTAAGTTGACGGGGTTTTCTCTGTGAGCATACACTTATAGTCACAGATGGCTGCATAGGACAGATATTGAGTATGCTAAGTATGTGCTTTGGTCCAATATTTCATGTTAGGTGAGGTGTCAAGATGTCCCTGGCATTTAAAAAG
>QEPC01004521.1:4578198-4590162 GCA_003113815.1 Sphenodon punctatus
TCTCAACAGCAGCCCATGGTCCACGGTATCAAGAGTGGCCGAGAGATCTAGCAGGATGAGAAATGTTGAACATCCTGCGTCCATCTCCCGGCGGAGATCGTCGACCAAGGCCACCAACGCCATCTCAGTGCCATAGCCGGGGCGGAACCCAGATTGAAAAGGGTCCAGGAAACCGATGCTATCTAGATGCACCTGGAGCTGTATCGTCACTGCCCGCTTACCTTCCCTAAAAAGGGAAGGTTAGAGACAGGTCAGTAATTGGCGAGCACATTTACATCCAAGGATGGTTTCTTCAGCGGGGGGTGTACCACAGCCTCCTTGAGGCTGGGTAACAACCTTCCCTGCTGCAAGGACGCGTTCACCACCCTTGCCAGCACCGTCCCCAATGTCTCCCTGGAGGCTTTCACCAACCAGGACGGGCATGAATCAAGTTCGCAACAGGTGGATCTCACAGACCCCAAGGCATCCGCCGCATGGCTATGGAAGACCACTTGAAAACTGCAAAGGTGTTCAAGGGAATTTCAAAGACTATTCAGAATGAACTATTGGACTGCATGCTCATGGTGGCTAGGGAGTTCATCATCAAGGAACTGCAGTCGACTGAATACGTGGCTATCCAGGCAGATGACACGACGGATGTATCCACCCACTGCCAATCTGTACTAATTTATCGTTACATCAATGGAAGTGGTGAGGCTGTTGAACGATTTAATGGATTTAGAAAACTGCCAGACTCGCATGCTGAAACAGTAGCTGCAGCATTGCTAAAACAACTAGAAGCTGTTTTCCCTCCAGGCACTAGCAAGGACAAACTAATTGCGTAGAGTTATGACGGGGCAAGCATAATGTGAGGAGCGCATGGAGGCATCCAAAAGCTCGTACATGACATTTACCCCAATGCCCATTACTTTCACTGCTATGCCCATCAGTTAAACTTAATAATGCAGCAAGCAGTGTCCACAATCAAGGAGGTAAAAATATTTTTTGCAGGCTTGTCTGGTTTATCTGCTTTCTTTTCCTCATCGCCGAAAAGAGTTGAGGTGCTGGATTTAGTTGTCAAGAAAAGAGTTCCCAGAGCACCTGCCACATGGTGGACCTTCAATAGCCGTGTTGTGAATGTGGTATATGAGAACCAAGAAGCCTTCATTGACTGTTTTGATGAAATACGATATGGAAACTTTGATGCTACTGGTATTTGTGAGGCCAATGGGTTGTTACATATGCTGGAAAGTGACAGGCAGTATCTCTTCTTTTTGTTTCTATTTCACAAAATAATGCCACATGTGGACATACTCTACAGACAGCTCCAGACAAGACAAACTGAGTCTGTAGCTATCCAGAGATTCACTACAAACTTCATTACAAACATTAATACGGTGAGAGGGTCCATTACAGATCTGTGGGCAGAACTGCCTGAAAAGTCACAGCTTTCCAGAAGAAGTACCACAGAAACCCTTCAACGCGTAATGCACGAAGTGTGTGATATTATCCTCTCACAAGCAAAAGAGAGATTTGCATTTACCAATCACTTGGTAAATGCATTTACCAATCACTTGGCTGGACTTAGTGACCCACCAACCTCAAAACCCACCAGCTGCCACTGCTGTGTGTAATCCCGGGGTGAGAGATTCTCATACCTCCTCCAGAGTGAAACCATTTCCCCACCTCCCTGTTTATATTACGCCAAGTTTTAGCGGCTTTTTGTGGGTTTAGAGCTTTATCCCACCTCAATCGCGCTACCAAATCTGTCCAAATTAGGGTAGCCTGTGGGGAAAGCTGCTCCACCTCTAATAGGTCAGCCTTGATGTTGACGACTATTGCCACCCCTTTCAACCTTGGTATGTTGTTCTCTCCCAGGTGGATTACCACAAAGTCTGGTGGCTTGCTAGCTGCCACCGCCTGTAGCGTATGGGGAGTAGCTGATGCCATCGCATTCCACTTTGCCCCATCCAGAGAATATCCACTCTGTTCGCCAATCCCAGCTGGGTTCCCCAGCGAGTCTGGCTCGCAGCCTTCGTGGCCCATCGCACTAGACTGTGTCCGATGATCCATACCAGACTCCTACTGCAAGACCTCGCCACACCTGTATGAACAGATGGAATACAATGGTTAGCGTGCCAGATCCCGGATGTATGTGCGGTATGCCTGGGAGTGCCACCACCCTACTGCTTGTATCTCCTGTTCTGGGAGGCCTGCTGCAGCTGCGAAGGATGCTGCCCCAATACGGAAAGAGTGTGACCCATATTCAGAGGGTGGGAGGCCGAGGTAGCTCAATACCCTTCGTAGCACCCCTGTAAACTGCTATTGGGTCCCAGGGGGGCCATGTCCATGCCTAAAAAAGGGGCCAGCTAATGGCAGTGGAACCTTACTGTATTCCTCCACTGCTTAAATGGGGCATAATTCAGGAGAGCCCGCCCTGTGAAGGGTCACCACGTGTCCCCTGCCCCGCTGATCCGTTTTGGACCATCGCAGGTGCAAGCGGAGTGTGTTGCTGCCCAGCCTTACATCCTCGATGGAAAGAGCTCGCCCTGTGCAATCCTGCCCAGACTCAGCTACGATCTCGCTCACGTAGAAGGCTCTGAAAAAGGCTACCTTGAAAGCAGTTGCAAACAATAACGCTTCAAAAGAGTTAAAACAAACATGGTTAACGGCAATATTTATTCTAAAGAGAAGGGTGGGCATGATAGGTGCCCTGCTGTTTGGCTTCCTGGTCTGCTCTTGCGACCAGCTTTCCAACATTCTTTGGCTGAAAAAATCTCGGTTGGGAGGAGGGGAACCTGCCAAGCCACTCATGAACCCCAATGCGGACAGTTTGCTGGTGATGGTAACCACAGCCGCCCCGCAGTGCCTTAATGCAAGGGTGAACTGCAACATCTGTGCTTCAGGGATGGGGAAGCCCATTCCCCAGCCCCGTTGTGCTCGAAATTCTGGAAATTCCCGGAAGGTCCTCGAATATACCGCCCGGGTTCGAACTGCCAAGGATCCCTGTATGATGTTGTACAGCTCTAGGATCCAAGGCTCCACAGTGCTGGAGGGAGGGGTTCTGGCGATAGGCTGGCTCCCAGTGTCAAGGAGCGAAAACGGTCCATCTGGAAGCAAGAGCGGGCATTGGCTATTCCGTTACTAATGCTGGGTACATGCCTGGCAGTAAACAGAATGTTATGCCTCAAGCAAGCTAACACTAATGCCCTAACCAGCTTCATGACCTGGGGGGACTTTGAGGACAGGGAGTTGATCACGTGGACAGGGAGTTGATCACGTGCACTACTGCCATGTTGTCGCACCAGAACAGGACGGAGCGGTCAGCAAAATTGGCAGCCCAGAGGTGTACTGCCAATACAATTGGAAAAAATTCCAGGAATGTAAGGTCCTTGGTGACCCCTTTCTCCGACCACTCTTGCGGTCATGGGACAGCGCATCCCTTGTCCTGAAAATACACCCTGAAACTACAACCACCTGCCGCGTCCGAGTAAACCTGGAGCTCGGCCTCAAGCAGGAGTTGTTCTCACCAGAAGCTGACCCATTAAACCTGTTGAGGAATTCTGCCCAAGTCTGGAGGTAATTTCTCATCTCCCTAGTGACCCTGACATGATAGTGAGGGGTGTGTGTGTTCCCTTTCAGTCTGAAGTACAAACACGCCAGGAAAGCCTATCCGGGGGTCACCACTGTGCAAGTGAAATTCAGGCTCCCTACCAAAGACTGTAGTTCCTGCACCATGATCTTTGCAGCGGCATAGCACTTACCCAAGCAGCTAAAGAAGCCAGCTTTAAATACTGGTCAAAATTACAACTGGACCACGAATCCCCTTTAGTGAAATCAATGCTGGATGACCCCTATAGAGACCCCTGGGTAAGGGAAGTTGAAGCACAGTTGGAGAAGATGGGAACTCCTCCTGTGTATTTAAAGCATAAACACCCAGGTTCAATCAGGACAGAGATCTCCACGAGGACCAGGGATATAGGGCGTCAAATGGAACTTGGTAAAATTAGATCCTTTCCCCACATCCGTGAATATTTACACTTTGTTCCACCTATGGGCCAGATGGCCACTTATCTAATTACCCACATATCCGGTAGAGCAAAGCAATTGATGGCCTGCGCGCGGCTCAACGCGTTCCCGTCTCGTGTCCTGGAAGGGAGGCTCCAGGGTATACCATTCCTTGATCGTTTATGCCCCTTTGACAATGCCGCGGTTGAGTCTGTCGGACATATAATGTTACATTGTCATTTATATGATGAGTCCCGTTATGACCTCCTTGACCCAATAAGGGATCAGTACCCTGGTAGGGATGACTCTGTGATTCTGGCCGTACTGTTGAACAGTCTGGATTCAGATATCATTCGAAGGGTTGCCCTCTTCTTGCTGGGGGCTGTCCATCTTAGATCCCAGTTTATCAGTAACCATTGAGTAAGTTACCTTAATTATTGGACATTATTTTTCAGAAGGGGGCACTTGGATTTTTACTGTATAATGCTGAAATAACTTGTATTATGTTCGTTTTGTGTTGTGGTTGATAGATGTTGTACAATGATCATTGATCACGTAATAAATGATATTGATTGATTGAGCCATAGATCGTGGGCATGCATGTCCCACCTCAGACCTGGAGTGTACGATGTTCTATGTCGAAAAGCCTTGTCGGATCTGAGCCAGGTCCCAGGGGGGCCTGTGTCATAAGCACGATGGACTATGTCTGCATATTTCATTCATGTGTATGCCGTGTCCGGGTATGCTTGGATTATCACCCCCTGCTAAACTGAAAAGGCTAAGGTCCAATTCGCCCAATTCCTGTCTGCTTTGGGGCGGTGAAAGCACTCTTTATCCTTTCTATCTTCCCTGCCGCTTGGGTCGGGGATAGGGTCCATGAACAGGAGGGCGAATATATCGATGTATTTGCGCTGCCATATCCTCTTCCTTGTGGGCTGCAGTAAATGGTCACCTAATGGGGCCAAAACAGTCATGTACCCCACACCCAGAGGTGGGAGGTGGTGCTCCCCCGTACCTATGTATCTCATTTGAACCCCCGGTTGCGCCCATACCTGCAGGGCCTGAGCCCCGTGGGGAACAGACCAGCCCACTGTTTTCCCGGTCATGCCACGGTGTGCCAGTGGCGAACCGATGCCCGTTGCCCCCTCCCGCAGGAGGAACCCCCAGCCTGGAGGCTGGGACACAGGCCCCATTCCACCAAAGCTGAAGCGTCTCGCTTCCTGCACTTGACGGGGGTGCATAACCCAATGCGTCGATGGGAGCACTAACCCACTGGGCACTAACCCCCTTGCTGTCCTTCGCAGGTGGCCAGTGGGGGCCTACCCATCCACATGGGAACCAAGCCCCCTGCCTCCATGGTTTGGTAAACTGGGGGCCACGCTGGCCCGGGTGGGTACCCCGCCACCCCTGGTTCCCCCGCCCCTGTGTAAACTGTCGCCAAGGGACATGGATCCAGTAGTGGTGGCAGGGGATGGTAGTCTTCTGCCATGGCCCGTAGTCTGCGTCCTAGCGCCTCAATCCTCCATAGCATCTCTGGATCCTCCTGTTCCCCTCGCTCCCCGCCTTCCTCTCTCACTCTCTGTGCCGGCGGGGCTTTGTCTCTTGAAGGAGGACAGGGTGCCCCGCTCCGCCTGGATCCCTGGCGGGGTGTGTGTGTGTGCCTGTAGTGCGGCCGGGCCTGGCCCAAGTGCCGGCACTGTTCCTACTGGTGATCCCACCTCCCCCGCCATCCCCACACTAGCTGAGTCAGGGGGCTGCTGCTGCCCCATGCACATAGGGGTGAGGGCAAAACACTATCATGGTACCTGGGTGGGGGCATTACCCTCCTGCCCCCTCATCGGGGTTCCCCTGTAAGGGGTCCTGGGAGCCCCTTCAAGCTCACCGCATAAGGCGCAGGGGCCGGCAAGTTATCTGGGGCTCCCAAGATGGGGCCAGGAATGTCCTGGGCCCAGTGCCCCCCCGAGGGGGGTGGGCCCCTGCTCCTTCCATTCCCCCCGGGGCCTTGTACCGGCAGCGTGGCTAGCACCACCAACTGCACCCTTGGTGGGTGCCCCGACCATGCGGCTGGCATCCGCTCCATCATGGCCTCGCAGCCTGCCAGCCGCTCCTGCAGGGAGAGCAGGACCACTCCTCCTCCACCTTCTCCTGCACCTTCTCCTGCGGGGGTATGGCCCACTTCACACCCCCTCCCTTCCCCTGTACCGGGCGCCGCTGCTGGTGGGGGCCAAACCGGATGTGGTGCCGGGCTGGGGCAGCTCTTTTTCTTTGCTTTCCCACCAGTGCAAGAGCCCCACTCCGCATCCCGCTGCTGCAACCTTGCTGCAGCAGGGAGTGCCCGCTTCCCCACCCTTGTCTCTCATAAAGGGAGTGCGACAAGGGGCCCACTGGCCGCCATTGGCAGGCGGCCAGGGTCTATTTCCTGAAAGACTCACAGGAACAAGGACTCATAAATCTGCAGTACTGTCCTACAGAGGATGTGTTCATGAAACCACTAGCAGGGGAATGCCATCGCAAGCTATTAATAAGAATGAACCTAGTGGGTTTGACTAGTGACTGTTGAGAAGGGGTGTTGGATTGTGCAACAGTCACAAGTAAAAGCCCATTGCAAGCTTAATATAGGGCTTGTCCAGTAGGGGGAGAGTCAGGGGAGGAAACAGTTTTTTCCCTCCTTGTCTCCTCTCTTCTTCTCTCTCTGTCCTCCATCTTGTCCCATGTAGTCTGTACAGTATGGAAGCATGTCTTCTGAGCTCTTAGTAAAGTTCTGTTTTGAAGAAACTTCTGCTGTGTGTTATTCAGAAGAAAGCTAACTCTACAACAGTGGAAGCCCCGCCTTGTCTGGTTTCTTGGGATCAATTTCAGTCAGTGTCGTCCGTTGGGGTGGGAGATGTCCTTAGGGATGTTAGAGCCATCTTTTGTGAAGTTGACCCATGCCTGTCCTGACTGGTTAAGACCAGCTGGGAAATGGTGGAGCCGCTGCTAGTAGGGGTGATCAATGCTTCCCTTCAGGAGGGCAGAGTGCCAGGCTGCCTCAAAGTGGCGGTGGTGCAGCCCCTGCTCAAAAAACCATCACTTGACATTGATTCCCTTGACAGTTATCGACCGGTCTCTAACCTTCCCTTTTTAGGGAAGGTTATTGAGTGGGTTGTGGCCCAGAAGCTGCAGGGGCACCTAGACAGCACTGGTTATCTGGATCCCTCTCAGTCTGGTTTTCGTCCGGCTATGGCACGGAGACCGTGCTTGTGGCCTTGGTCGACAACCTCCCCATGATTTAGATCTGGGTTGATCGACCCTGCTAATTTTGTTAGATCTGTTGGCTGCTTTAGATACTGTTGATCATGAGATGCTGGTAACTTGCTTGTGGGATCGAGCTGGAGTGGGCGGGATCGTCCTTGACTGGTTTCACTTTTTCCTAGCCGGGAGGATTCGGTGTGTGGTGCTCGGGGATTGTTCTTCATCTCCACGGGACCTCATGTGTGGTGTCCTGCAAGGTTCTATTCTGCTCCCGCTCTTGTTCAATGTGTATATGCAGCCATTCGGCAAGGTCGTGAGATGGTATGGGGTGCAGTGTCAGCAATATGCTGATGATACCCAACTGTGCCTCTCATTTTCATCTGACCCAAACCTGGCAGTCTTGGTGCTTACCCGATTTCTGGCAGCTGTTGGGGATTGGATGAGGGCGAGCCGAATAAAGTTGAATCCCGACAGGTAATGGTGGTGGGAAGGGCAGTGGATGTGACGGCTCCCATCATTGATGGGATCTGCCCTCTGCTGGTATCCCAGGTCTGTAGTCTGGGCGTGCTCCTTGATCCGCAGCTCTGCCTGGATCTCCAGGTGGGGCTGTGGCGAGGAGTGTGTTTTGCCAATTACATCTGTTGCGACGGCTTTGGCCGTATGTTTCAGATAGTGACCTGGCCACCATCATCCATACTTTCATTATCTCAAGATTGGACTATTGCAACACGCTCTACGTGAGGCTACCTATGGTGATGGTCCAGAGACTGCAGCTAGTGCAGAATGCAGCAGCCCATCTCCTTATGGGGACAGGTCGCTGTGAGCACATTACACCAGTGCTCCGGGCTCTGTACTGGCTTCCTATAGTCTTCTGGGCCCGATTAAAGGTATTGGTTTTGACCTATAAAGCCCTATACAGCCTTGGCCCGACTTACCTGAGGGACCGCCTTGCTCTCCAGGCTCTGGAATGGCCTTTGCGGTCTGCTAGGAGCGCCCTTCTCAAGGTCCCCTGTGTGGCCTGGGGGGCCACCATGGAGAGGGTGTTCTTGGTGGCCGCACCTAGGCTGTGGAACTTCCTCCCGGTGGAGGCCTGGGTGGCCCCGGATCTCCCCCCCTTCTGTTGTATGTGTAAAACCTGGCTATTCCGCCTGGCTTTTGGCGAGGGAGATGGGGTGTAGGGTGGGTTTGGGGGGTTGGGGTGGTTTAGTTCTGTGCCTTCTCTTTTCGTTGTATTGTTTGTACTGATTATATGTGTTTTATGTGTCTTAATGTTGCAAGCTGCCCTGGGCTGTTTGGAGCAGGAGGGGTGGGGTAGCAAATGATTGTATAAATAAATAAATAAATAAATAATATTGTTTTGAAGTGCTAAACTTGGTTTGCTTCATGTTTATTTTTGGAAGGGATGCCAGCTTTGCCTTGCCATGCAGTTTGGCATTGTGCGTCTCTGTGCAATCTATATGTTTATGTTTGGGGCGTTTGACAGTTTTGCCTTGCCATGTTGTTTGGGGTTTGTGTGCCCCTGCGCAGTCTGTGTTTTTATGTTTGGAGGGTGTCAGCTTTGTCTTGCCATGTGATTTGGGGCGCTTGGTTTTACATTCGCACAAGTTATGCTAATTAGGGGTTGGACTATGCAAATTGGGGTGTGTGACATTATGCAAATTATGGGTGGGACTGCAAATTAGGGTGGGTGGAACTATGCAAATTGTGCCACCCCAGGTTCAACAGTCACCAGTCGCCTATGTCGTAATGCCTCTATAGATCTGTGGTACGACCGCACCTGGAGTATTGTGTGCAGTTCTGGTCACCACATCTCAAAAAAAGACATAGTAGAACTAGAAAAGGTATAGAGTAGGGCAACAAAAATGATCAAGGGTATGGAATGGCTCCTGTATGAAGAACAGCTTGATAGGTTGGGCTTCGTCATCTTAGAGAAGAGATGATTGGGAGGGGATATGATAGATAAAAACATAAGAACATAAGAAGTGCCATACTGGGTCAGACCAATGGTCCATCCAACCCAGCATCCTGTCTCTGACATTGGCCAATCACGGTTGCTTGGAAGAAGCACCCAACAGGTCACAATGGAGGATCCATTCCCTGTTGTTTCCCCCCAGCTTCCGTCATGTTCCCTGATCCTGTCTGGCTAATAACTGCTGAACCTATCCTTCAGAAACTTGTCCAAACCTCTTTTAAACTCAGCTATAGTACTGGCCCTTACCACAGCCTCTGACAGTAGATTCCACAACCCAATTATACGCTGAGAGAAAAAATATTTTATTTTATTTGTTTTAAACTTGCCACCCATGAGTTTCATGGAGTGTCCCCTAGTTCTAGTACTAGCTGAGAGGGTAAATAACTGCTCCTTGTTTATTAGTTCCATCCCACTCATGATTTTATAGACCTCTATCATATCTCCTCTCGGTCGTCTCTTCTCCAAACTGAAGAGCCCCAAACTACCAAGCCTCTCCTCATACGGGAGCCCTTCCATGCCCTTGATCATTTTTGTTGTCCTTCTCTGTACCTTTGAATGAATTTTATTTACGGCCAGTTTTAGCCAAATTTTAACAATTTCTCATAAGAGAGATAAAGACAATCTAATAATACAAATCCTCGTAACAAAGAAAAAACACACATAAAAACAACATCACCAATCATACAAAGTCTGAGTGGTCTTAAAATTAGCCTGTACTCCAAATTACTTTGGTTACTAATTTCCCACAAATGCAGCTTTTCAACACCCTTTTAACATAGGAGCTACATCAGTAATAATAATTAATTTTAAAAAACCCAAAACATGAGTCATACTACGTATCCTTACGATTGTTCTCCTACAAACACCATCCAGGGACAGCCTCCACTAGGTCATGTTTAATACCACCAATTTTCGTGGGAAGAGCACTTGATTTCCCTTTTTGACCATTCTTTTCCTTTTCATCTGGGCAGCATGTACATATTTAGCAAGATACAATATTGAGTTTGATGATAGCGCCAAAAAGAGCTGTACTACTGTCTTTTCAGGGGACAAAAACCCTTCTCCCCCTTTCGTCAGTGAGCTCAGCCATTTTTGCCTCTCATTTATATAAAAAGGACATTCCCATAAGAGGTGTGGTATATCCTCCACTCTCTTCTGATCACAAGGGCATAACCTTTGAGCCAATGGGGTCCTCAACCACCTACCCTCCTGGATACTGGAATCTAATTGCGAGAATCTCAGTCTAGTAATTGCTAGTCTTAAGTGATGTTGGGGAATTTGCAGATAGAGAGCGGGCATTTTTGCAGAAAATCTGTATTGATTTAAAGGAATATGGGATAGTTCACCCACCCTTGCCCTATCTTCCTGAAGGGCGATATCTACCAGGCGTGTTGTAATCTGTTCCTTGTCTGTTGAGATAGGAATTCGATCCTAACTACTCCAATAAAACCTAGCCCTATTCTTTCTAATTCCAACCTCACTTCTTTAACCCAGGTATTTCTCCCTTTCAGATTTTCCTCCATTTCCATCAGGATTCTCTTGGGAATACGGTTCAGGGATAAAGATCTAATTTTTATCCAGTAAGAGAATATGCGTTATTTGGCCTTAATGCTCACATTCAGAACACCCAGCTCCTGCCTAACCAGGGCTCTTGGAGTTGAACTTTGTATACCCAGCAGTTTCTTCAGGAAAGCAGCTTGAGCAACCTCTGCTACTTTGGAAGCCCTTTGATCCAACCCCCACAACTCAGCACCAAACAAAAGAGTGGTGTCCAGCTTTGCCTCTGCCACCCTCAAAGCTTCTATACAGGGCGTCTGCCACAGTTCTTATAAAATTTCAAGATCCAACTTGCGGCCTGCTTCGCCTTCAGTCTTACCCTATGAAGTTGTGACCTCCAGGATAAAGCTGTATTAAAGGTTACACCCAAGTATGTAAAGGAAGCAACCCCCTCCAATTTTTCTTTGCCAATAACCCAGCAATGGGGTTTGGACATCCCGAAAGACATCACTTTGGATTTGGGGACATTTATAACTATGGCGTCATCCTTAGCATACGCAGATAGGGAAGTTAACATCCTTTGGAGTCCTATAGGTGATAGGGACATGAGCGTCATGTCATCAGCATAGAGGAGCAAATACAAATCACCACCCACGGTCTTTGGGTGATGATGTGCTGGATTTTGTAGTCTTGTGACAAGATCATTGATGAAAAGGCTGAAAACACTGGAGCAATATCACATCCCTGCTTCGCTCCCTTTACTGTGGGGAAAATTCCGTGTGCTCACCCTGTACTCCATATCTGACAGTTGTCTTAGTATCAGAATAGTAATTAAGAATCAGTTTCAGCAGAGGTGGGTCCATTCCCATCAAATCTAACTTATGCCACAGTTTGGTCCTATCTATGGTGTCAAACGCTCCCTGTATGTCAATAAAGGCTACATAGACTGGCTGTTTGGTATATATATATTTTCTCAAAAGGTGATACAGTGAAAAACACTGGTCTATGCAGGAGTATCCCTGATGGAATCCAGCCTTCTCTTCTCCCAGAATGTTTTTCGCCTCCATCCATTCCGTAATATGTCCCAACAAATGTTTCCCATATATTTTTGCAGGGAGATCAATCAGGCTTATTGGCCTATATGACCCAGGGTTAGCCCTGTCCCCTTTCTTAAATATGGGCACCAGGATATTGGTTTTCCAAGAATATTGAAAACAATTTTTCTTTACGATGCCATTCATAACCTTGGCCAGGACCGAGGCCCAGAACAACGGATC
>QEPC01004521.1:4610687-4636963 GCA_003113815.1 Sphenodon punctatus
GGGGGACTTGCAAGACTTGGACTGGAGGGAGCTTGGCTGGGGAGGGGAAGGGGACCTGGGGTGCGCTGGGGAGGGGAAGGGAACCTGGGAGGCTTGGGCTGGGGGGAGCTTGGCTGGGGAGGGGAAGGAGGTGCTTCAGCGCTCCTCATTAAAAAGCGACCTTATACAAGCAGTGGCTTTTTCCTTCATGACAAATACTCCCATTTGCACACAAACAACTCTTTTTTTATTGGCATGGTGGATCTTATCTAGCCCTTCAGTTACTTCAGCAAAACTGCTCCTGTGAGTGGGATCGGCAGGATTTCACTCAATGATCTCATTCCTCAGTCTACATTTCCCCATCTGTACAGAAGCTTATGCAAATATGCCTCAGGGCCTTTTTAGACAAATGGGATTTTAAACCTGTGGCTCTTGGGACACCTGCGTGGGGGGACTTTAGACGGTCCTCCGTGAATCGGAAGTTGCCCTGGCGCTATTAGAAACAGTGGCGCTGGGTGACTCCTGGGTGTTTTGAGACGCAACATAGTACAGACCTTGATTATCAAGGTATTACCGTGCCGCGTCTCAAAACACCCGGGAGTTGCCTGGCGCCGCTGTTTCTAATGGTGCCCGGGTGACTTCCGGTTCACGGAGGACCGTCTAAAGCACCCCCACGCAGGTGTCCCAAGAGCCACGGTTTAAAAATCCGTTTGTCTAAAAAGACCCTCACAGTAATCAAACGCTATTTGCATAGTGAAAGACATATACATGCCTGGGCTTGTACATGACTTTACAATAGTAACGGAGAACTCTGAAATGGAATCCTGATTATCTTTTTTGGGATTCTTCCTATTCAGTTAAATTCTTTGAAGGCATTTTCAGGTTCAGACTGAAAACAAAATGTGATTCCTTCTGTTGTAACAAATCTATTTGTTTATATGTCTATCAGATAGAGACTGAAGGAAAGGTGAATTTAGTTTGTTAAAACTCCATGTATGACTCAGGTGCACAGAGTATTAATATATGTATTGAGAAAGGTGTTAAATAAGACTTAATTTCGGGCTTGTGAGGAACTAGTAGCAGGCTCGAAACCAAATGGTTGCTCTGTTGAGATATCACATCCCTTCCTCCTTACCTGTAAGTGTTCTCAAATACTGTAGCACTGCAGAAGCTGTTCACAGGCCAATTGAGAGGGGAGTGTGGCATTTGGTGGTATGTGTGACACATCATCTTCTCATACTATACATCATGCTCTGACTGTTCAGCGAGGTAAGCATATATCTTTGGGCCAGAAAAAAGCTAGAGAATGTAGGTTCAGAGGTCCAGGATGGAGAAAAGACACACACTTATTCAAGATAGTTAAGACTGGTTTGGACTGTGAAGAATTATATGAAGATCTTGCAAGACTGGGCAACTAAGTGGCAGATGAAATTCAATGTTGACAAGTACAAAGTGATGCACATACGGAAAAATAATCCAAACTATACATACACAATGCGGACTCTAAACTAGGGGTTTCCACTCAAGAAAACGATCTTGGAGTCAATTAACTGAAAATCTCAACTCAGTGTGTGGCAGCGGTCCAAAGGGCAAACAATGGGTATTTTCAGAAGTAATGCTACCAAACTTAACCACACTTAACCCCACCCTGGGGCCACGACCACCATCACTTCTGTTCAGTGGCCGCCAGATGTTCACCATGCTTTGCCCCGAACCATGGTAGCAGTTACCACTGGTTATGATCTCAGAAAATTGCTGGGAACAGCTGGTGGTAAGCGCTATCAGGGCAAAGTGTGGTAAGGCTCACTGTCATGTTTGTTCTGGGTATCGGCCTACCCTGGGGTGGGGTGGTGGTTGTTACCCCAGATTGGTTTTAAGTGTGGTAGTGTCACTTCTGAAAATACCCAATGTTAGAAATTGTTAGGACCAACTGTTTGTCCAATAAAAGATATAATTTGAACCACTTTGTCACTCTGCCACTTGGGACCAACATGGTGACCACAGTCTATCACAGGAATTATTCAGAAAGAGATAGAAAATAAAACAGAAAATGTCATGGGTGTTTTTACACACACATTTCTCCTGAATGTTTGTTGTTACATCCTGAACTTTCTGTGTGTCTAAATCACTCACCCAGATCTTAAACATCTGGATCTTTGAACTTCTGCGTGAAACTTCTCCCAGAACTTTTGTGTGTAAAAGGTTCTCCTGGTAAACTGCTTTGCTCCAGGCAGCTGTGGTCACTTGGTTTCTATGGCAGCCTGCCACGTTTACAGCTGCAGCTGCTTTAGGCTGTATCAGGGCAGTGTTTGTGTGAAGAATGCATCCAGGAACTGCCTCAGGGCAGTGTGTGTGTGAAAAATGCATCTGGAATTGAACTTGTGGGCTTGTAAACCTGGAAGATTTAAATATCCGAAACTTTAACATGTGTGTAAAAATGCCCAATGCAGCAATAAAATACATGGTGTGACTGCATCTTGAATATTGTGCACAGTCCTGGTTGTTCCATCTCAAAAAAGATATAGCAGAACTGAAAAATGTTCAGGGAAGGGCAACAAAAATGATCAAGGGTATGGAACAGCTTCCGTATGAGGAGAGGCTTGATAGTTTGGGGCTCTTCAGCTTGGAAAAGAGATGACTGGGAGGGGATATGATAGAAGTTTATAAAATCCACTCCATGAAACTAACTGGCAGTAGATTCAAAACAAAGAAAATAAAATATTTTTCACTCAATACACAACTTGTGAAACTTGTTGCCAGAGGATGTGGTCAAGGCCAGTGGCATAGCTGGGTTTAAAAAAAGATTGGACGAATTTTTGGAGGATATGTCCATTAATGGTTATTAGCCAAGTGGTTTGGGGGATGTAACCTTTGACTGTAGGGGAGTTGGGAATGAACAACAGGGAATGGATCATTCCATTATGACCTGCTGGTTACTTCTCTGAAATGACAAGAGTGGCCATTGTTGGAGACAGGATGCTGGGCTCGATGCACCATTGGTCTGCCCTAATATGGCACTTATGTTCTTAACATAGCTTAGGGAGGGAGCTTTGGCAGAAGTCTATGGTATGTTGTTTTATTGCTTTTGAGTTATTCCAAGAAAGTAGTTGTTCATTACCTTAGATTGTGTGAATTTTCTGGAGAATAGGATAGGGAGGGACTTCATGCATAGCAATCAGCTAAAATTGCTTGTTAGCCACCTTCCCGTTTCGCATGCTTGTTCTGAGGGTGGGCTCACAAATTTAATTGCAGAAGTAAAATGAAAATAAATGCTAGTGGCTGGTATTGCCAATTCATTGTGTCCAAAATTTGGCATGGCAGATGATGAAAGGTAATAAATGAACAATTAGTATTGATCTTCATTTCACATTAACAAATTATGGATCAAATAGTGTGGGCAGGCTACCAGTTTGGGCAGATTACTTCTCCTGCTTTTGTTTTGGGAACTTGTGACATATTAGAGAGGACATACAAATAAATGCTTCTCCCTCCACAAGTTCCACCCCTCCTCCCCTGCCTCCAGTGAGAAGTTGTGTGGATATTTTTCTTGCTACGCCATAGGAGGATCCAGCAAAGATTTGGGCTTCACAAATGAGGCTTGTACCAGCTGTCATAGTGTTTCAGGAAACTGTTTTTGCTTAAGCAACAACAACAAAATAATGTATCAAATCTTTACTTAGTCTGATAGTCAGAGGAAAGCACAAGCAGCAACAACAGTGGAGTGAAAAGCAAATGCACTTTGGCAGGAGTGGACATAGAGGGGTGGCAGCCGTACACAGGATGTTTCAGTGAGCAAAGGTGAAAGGTACTTGAAGAGAAGGCAGAAAAGAGGAGTGGTGGAGGCTACAGAGACCTGGGGTCTGATCCTTTCACTGACTTAACTGAGCTTTGGATCAGGGTCCAGCTGGAGATGAAGCAATGCAGGTTCAGAGTTCTATAGATTGAGGGCGAGATAAGACAAATGACAGGTTGTCTTTGATGTCACCAAATGTGCTTGATTTGTTATTATTTAACTGTTATTTAAATAATACAGGGCCCAATCCTGCTCGGTGGAAATGTTACCATTGCCATATGGAAAGCAAGCTCATCAGGGACAGAATAAAGGACGTGGGGTCACTTACACACCTGCCGTGCTGGTGTCCAGCAGCCTGTCACAGCTGTATTATGTGAGCAGTCCTCATCTCTATCCACAGCCTCCATTATGTCCTCTGATTTAACGTGTGTGTGTGTGCAGTAGGGAATGCCAGTGGTGCAAGCTTCTATAGTGGCAGCAACCAGGTTAGAGAGACATGCTACCATGAACAATTTGGCTAACTCTGAACATCTGAGCCCCTATGCTGCAGCTTAGGGAGTGTAGGGGTTAATCCAGCTTTGAAACTCAGGTCTAATTTGAATAGTTTCCTTTGAGAAAGTGAAGGCTGATTGAAAATTGAAAAGTTTTTTGCAAAGGAAAAACTTTGAAATTTCAAAATCTCTTTAGAAACAGCAGCATCAAAATGAAAAATGAATTTGTTTTGATGAGAAAGTTGAAATGACATTTTACTTTAACAAGGTTGACACTTTATGCTAGTGATGGTAGAAATAAAATGTTGAAAATGTCACACAGGATGATGATTTTTTATTTTTTTTGGCACTTGACTTGTAAAATTTTCCAAGCATTTTCAAATGAAATTTTGTGCAAATATTCAGGACGCTCAAAATAGACATTTCATCAAAATTTTGTAAGCATTTGTAAACTGGCTGTAGCAAACATAGTACTGGGCCTGAATCCTCCTCTCACTTGCAGAAGTGTAACTAAAGTGCTATGCCACCGAATTCACTGCTGTTAGAGTGGTATTAAGCTTCTGACAGTAAGATATAAACTGGGCAAATATTTTTGTAACGTGCCTTCAATTCTGGAAAATACAAATCCTACTGTTTTTACAGAGCCTAAGGCTGCTTGCATGTATGCCAATTTTTGCTTGAGCTATCATCTCATGTGAAGACTGTATTTTTAATTGTTTTTAAATGTTTTGTAAGCTGCCCCAAGCTGCCATAGGCGGAGTGGAAGTTTTCAAATAAATAAATATAAAATAAATAAATGTTCTCCATCTTTTTTATTGCATTCTTTTAGATATTTGAAAACTGTCAACATGTCTCCTCTTAATCTTTTTTTCTCTAGGCTAAACATGTCCAGCTTTATGAGCCTTTCCTCATAGCACGTGTATGCTAGACCCTTGGTCATCTTTGTTGCTCTCTTCGGAATCATCTGACCATTATGACAATGGAGCTCCACTCTACTTCCAAGCACACTGAAAACCAACAAGCCATCCAGCGTCTGTTGCCAGTGTCCGAGCATTAACATATGACTAAGATATAGTCAGACCAGGATTCACACCAATGCAGCATGCTATCTACTGGGCCACCCTGGCACCTGCAATCCTAATAGTAACTGTAGTTTTGCTTCCTAGTAAGCCCATCTCTGCCGCAAAAAATTATTTAAAAGAAGTCTTCACTACTTTAGAGCCTTCTGATAAATACCCCTTTGTCTCCCCTTAGAGCTGAAATAAATATCCATGGTGATTATCATATTCAATGATTTTTCTTGCTTCAAATAGTTTCTAGCAGAGCAGATACAAACTGCTATTCATCCCTACGTCACTGGGATGTTTGTTTGGGTTTTGTTTGTGTGGATATTCAGCTGAATATCTGAAGTGAAATGCCCCCTTAAACCAGAAAAAGTGGAGTATCCAAAGTGAAATACCTGATTGAGGGGATAAGCAAAAATCTGTTTTGGTTGCAGATATTATTTGAACATTTGGTTGGCTATCCAAAATAATACAAATAATGTTTGCAAATAAAAAATGCCTATTTGTATCATCCCTATGCCCCCTACGCTAAGCCAAAAGTAAGTCTGAATCCTCTTGAATTTCAGAAGGGTAGGCAGGCCTGATGTGTAAATTTGCAGCTTTGTGTATGTGGAAAGCAGTGGAAGATTTAAGGAATCTTCTTTAAAGAATGGATGCCTAAGTTATGTGATAATGAATGAGGTGTTCCTTGTTTTATCTTTGATTTGATTGCCAACCATGTTGAAAGTGGCTGCTATTTGGAGGTACTTTGTACTTTTCCGTAAGCCCCAATTGCTTTTACACCATTGTTCTGATAAGCTATTTAGAGAATCTAGAATTGCTACAGCGATATGATTCAGCCCAAGAGTCACTAAAATTACAAAAGTCCTATTGTCCTTATGAACTGTTGAAGTGTTGTTTTGGAGACTTTCCGATTTAGAGCTTTTCAAATGTTCTATCAGACACTTTCAAACAATATTCCAAATGGCAAACTTGTGATACTGTATGGGGACGGATTTTTTTTCCTGCATTGCTTCAGAAGCTGGTTAAGGGTTCATAGCAAAGTCTTCCGTTGGGCCACCAGCTACAGGGTTTCCCATTTTTGTGTAGAAGGTGTCTTATTTCTAGGACAGTGGGAGGGTGGTTACCCCATTTTTGTTACTCAGGAGTTCACTGGCAGAGGAGGGGAGCCTATCATGCCCCCCCCCCTTGCATTCATATACTCATTGGATCCTGCTAGCCTGGGAATGGAACTGAGCTTAAAAGTGGCAGAAAATGCCTTAGCCCCATTGAAATCAATAGGACTTATTCATGAACGTTTAGATTGCAGCACTTGGGTTCAGGAAATATTATTTTGTAAGATGCTAATGAGATTTGTTTTGATGAGTTTGTTTAATCAGAAGATCCTTTTAAATTATGTTCAAGGAAATGAGGACTAAGCTCCAAAAATGGGAATTTAAGAGGTATTTAATATGGGCAGATTCATGTCATGTTTTGCATACTAGAAGGGGAAAGAAAGCGTGCTGTACCTGCTTTGTGCACAAACAGGCCAAAATCCCAGCATAGTTCTTCCTTGAGCATTGGAAAGAGAATCATTCCACTGCCTAAGGGCACACCCGCCATAGGGCTACCATGTGCACTCCGTCATCAGCAACAGGTGCTGGCACAATTTCTGTCTGGACTTGCAGTCACATGCATAGAACAGCATATTGCTCAAGCCCTCCTTGCTTATCCATCTTGTCCTTCACAGCCTAAATGGCTGCAGAGTAAGCCTTGATCCCCATTGTGTGGGTTTATTGAGCTAGGGCAGGATTTTATTAGAGCTGAAACCTACAGGGCTTTGCTCAACTTTGATTAGTTCAACGATCTGTTTAGTTCATATGAACAAACTAATCCCTGCCTGAGGTATATACTTTAGTGGTGATAATCCACTTTGCAAGAGTTCACACTTTGGAGAGTAATTGACCCAGGAGGACGTTACTCTGGGAGTTAATAAATGTGTAAACGGAGAACGTTAGGCATTAAGTGTCTTAACATGCTTTGGTTAACACCCTTTTCTTGTTCACACAATGACTTAACCCTGATGGTAAACTACTACAAAGTATGTACTCCTCTTTAATCAAGAGTAAATACTCCAAGAGGAAACACTCTTCCCCCCCATGTGAACAAAAGCAGAATTAAAGTGAAGTAAGAGGAAATTAGAATAAATGTTTGTGTGAATAAGTTCCATATTGTCTAGTTCAAAGCAATCATCATGTTACATAATTGTGTTACATACTATTGAATAACAAATTAATCAATAATAAATTGCCAGATTCTGGATTACTAAAGAATGAATGACTGAATATAGGAACTAGCTCTCCATATGAACTTTGAAAATGCAGCCAGAAATTGGCATTTGCACTTGCAAATTTACAAAATATCTTGAATTGAAAGAACTATCTGTCTGTTTCTAGATTTTATCCTTAATCGTTAGGTTTAATTCGTTTACAAATACTAGGAAAAAATGTTATGTTTTGGCTGAAGACTGGCATTACTTAGCACACACACATGCTTCAGCTCAGTTAATCTCATTGGAAAGGAACCATCCTGAAGTCCAGTTTCCTGTACACCTGCGTTAAAATGGAGTTCACTGCATTTTGGTCAAGGAAACTGCAACAAATAAAACTTCCAGTGAAGACCTGCAGGATAGGGTAGTAAGGACTTTCCTAACAAATGCCTAAATACCATTTGAATTGCAAACATCTTTGCTAAGGTCTTGCAGACATCTCTACAAACTGTGTTATCTAAAGTACCTTATGTGATATGTTACCAACCAAGGCACAACGAGCCACCGTAAGGAAGATGTTCAATTTCCTTTGGAATTACTATTATTTTGTGCTCACAAGCAGAAGTTGGTCCAGTAAAAGGTTTCATCTACACTACTTTGTCTCTCAGATTTTGGACCAATATGGCAAGTACACTGTAGATCATTATTTTGTGGTGTAAATTACACTCATAGCAGTTCATTTTCAAAAGGATGTGACAGCATTTTATCTGTGTGAATCAATTGATTCTAATGGGGGAAAATATAACATGAACCATTTATAACAATTTGAAAATGTAGTTCTAGCCAAAGAGTGATGCTTTTCACTGGTGTTTTTTTTTTGGTGTAGGATGGGAAGATGATAGCTCTCAGGTATTCTAAATAATAACCAAATTTTGATGTATGCATTGTAATCTATATAAGGCATAAGTCTTCTCATTAAGATAGTACATCAGTGTGATACATGGTTTGTGAAGTCTGCATGGCACAGTGCATGCTTTTGTATGGACTTGATGCAGAGTGTGATAATGGAAGGAAGTCACCTAAACAACCCTAAGGCTGCTTTTATACGAGGCGCTGAGTCCCGCGTTTAGAGAAAAGCCACGCGGGGAGTGTTTACATGCTCCCTGCGCTGCCAAAAGTGATGTGCTCCCCGCTGCCGACAACAGGGAGCACATCACTTCCGGCAGCGCGGGGAGTATGTAAACACGCCCCCCTCAGCTTTTCTTTCAACACGGGACTCAGGAGGCGCTTTTCAGCGTCTCATATAAAAGTGGCCTAACTGCTTTGAGTGAGTTCTCTTCTGAAACACCATCATTTGAAAGGAGAGATGGTTTTGTGGTTAACTGTTGAGATTGTGCAGAGACTTAGGGTGAAAACAGATGTGACAGTAGCCTGTGTTGGTACGTTTTGGCTGTGGACTCACTTGCATGTTTGTTCTGTATCGGCTAGATGTTGGCCCACGTATGCCCAGGCAGCTGCTATGAGACGTGTCCTCCAGAGAAAAGCTGGGAGATGCATCCTGGACCAAGGCCCGCCCAGCCCTGTTGCAAGGTCAATGGACTGAGCCCCCATGCTCACCTACTACTACTACTAATTTCTATAGCACTACTAGGCATACACAGCACTTTACAGTCACAGATTTTGGAGATAGGCCCCTGCCGTAAGGGTGAGGTGAACACAGGGAAAGACAGACACACATATTCCCATTTTACACATGGGGAATTGAGACGTTGTGATTTGTTCAAGCTCACCCAGTGAGTTTAGGACTACATCAAGATTCAAATCCTGGCTTCCCAGAACCAAGTTCAGCACCTTATCTACCACACTGCACTGGTTCTCTAGGCTGAGAGATTGTGACTTGCCCAAAGCCACCAAGTGAGTTGTATAGATAGGCCGGGATTTGAACACTGGCTTTCCAAATCCAAGTCCAGCACCTTATCCACTACACCACACTGGCTCTCTAGGGACTGAACTCAGGGAGAAAACAGAGGTGACATCTGGGAGGCACTGGGGGGGGAAGCAGCACCCAGCCTTTCAAAGTGAAAGGGAGGTGGCCTAGCAGCAGCATGTGGGCTGGCTCCCTGTCACTTTGTAAGGCTGGCTGGCACGTTCCTCAGGAGCAACCCCATCAGCTGTTTGGTGGGCTTAGTGTGCGCACCAAACAGCGATGCAGGAGGCAGTAGTGCCCCACCATCAGCTGTTTGGAGGGCAGGTGAGTGCACCAAATAGCTGATGGGGGGGGCTAGGAGCGCCCATCACCAGCTGTTTGGCAAGCAGGTGAGTGCTCCAAATAGCTGATGGGGTGCTCCCCGGAGTGCCCCTGATCAGTTGTTTGGTGACAGCTCTTCCTGGGGCCCTGTCCTGCTGCATTGCATTGGTCCAGGAGACCTGTCCTGTGTGGACATTTCCTCAGGTTGCCCCAGGGTATGGAAGGACCTGTTCCCGCAGCCCCCATGCCTGGGTTAAGGATTGAGGGCTGCTCATGTGAACAGCCCTCCCCGCCAACCCGAGAAGTGGAAGCTGCTGTGGTTTGCCCCAGGGCAGGCCAGGGAGGCACCTCATATCTCTTATGTCCCCCTGCCTCCCCCTCAGTTCTTGACTCTGCCAAAGATTTCTTGTGTCACCTTAGGCAGGTCATTTTATTTTACTGTGCCTCAGTTCCTCATCTGTAAAATAGGAATATTTCCTTTCTCTCACCGTTTCTCCACCAATCTAGTGAGATTGTAAACTCTTTGGGGCAGAGAATGTTTCTTGCTTCAAAAGAAACAATGGTTGAAACAAAAGAAAGAAAAGAGTGGTTGTACTTTGTCCAGCATAATGGCGGTCCCAATTTTGGTAGTGGCCTGCTGCAATATAAATGATTCATGATCAATATAAATGATCATGAATCACATAAATGATTCATGAATCTATCGCATTCTTTGAGTCTGAAGAATGTGATAGATTCTTTCAGCTTGAACTCCAGGTTAACCAAGAAGTTTGCTTGGGAATTCGTTTGCTTAGGATCTTTAGCCAAGGTGCTTGAAAGCAAATTCAAGAATGCTGTGAATTTGAACTGGCAGACAGTGAATAGCTGGCACTGGGCATAAGTAATCTGTGTTGCAAAGTTTTAAGATGTCATTAGTATTGAAAAAGTACTTACTGTCAGTATTTCTGGAATCCTAACTTTTTGTGCGATGGAGATCTGTCCTTTTGAATATTCTTGAATAAAGCATAAGGCGAAGTCTCTCTTGTAGGCATTATGTATGGGCTTCCTGTGGTGACACATTTGTGTCCTTGGGCCCTGAGAGAGAAATGTTTATGCTGAAGTATACCTGAAGTAATACCAATAAAGCAGATGGAATACATTGGATGTAAACCTGCATAAATGAGAGCAGAATTCATCACAGTGCCTATATATGAAGCATTGCAGAGAAATGCTCACTTTGCTGAAACATACTCCATTTGCAAGTATGTGTCTGTGTTGTCGTCTACATTTCCAATTCCAATTTTAATTTCTGAGCCATGCGTAAGAGACTCAAGAACAGTGTGTACTGTCAGCAGGAGTTATCTTTTTGATGAATCAGACACATTGTTTGTGCCTCTGCATTTGATAGACATGTTGTAATAAGGTCTTGAACTGCTTACTGTGTCTTTATGTACCTTCCCTCTCAGCAGTTGTAACTATTGTGCTGCTTGACCTATATTAATGGTATGACAAACAATGTTTTTAATCATTAACTTTGAAGCCCCCGTTTAAATGAATTCTGCTAAGAGATGAGAATATATGCTTAAGGAGGTAAAAGTTAGAAATGGGGAAAAACAGTCCTAAGAACGTCAACAATAGCTGAACTAGGGAAGGGAAGAGATCTCTGGAGAATCCAAAATATAGCAAGATAGTCTCCCTTATCATCACAGTATCCAACATCATAGCCTGAGTGATGGCCTAATGCCAATTAAAGTCACAGGAGAGAGGATACACAACATCTTGAATGTTGCAAAAACATGGAAGACCTCTATGTATTAGCTGACCAGAAAAGAATATAATTTTATAGCCAATTGTTTAAAGTACATTTTTATGGGATTAATTATATTTTACAAACTTTGTGGCCAAACCTGTACCTATTGATATCAATGGCAAAATACTCCCTCAGGTTTCTGGAATAAGGAATCAAGATCAAGACCCAAATTATATGCTGCATGTCCTCTGAATGCATTCTGCCCATGGTCTGCCTATGGTTCAGTGAACTAGAGTCTATGTTCTGTACCAAAGCCATCTGGGGGGCATTGGAAAGTCTCTCATCAACTTCAGTGAGTTTTGGACCAGGTGCTGTATGAGGTATTCAGCTGTGAATTAAAGCTCCAAGTCCCCTCTGCGATCGCCGTGGCGGGGGTTTGGCGGCGCCCCTTTCCCCTCCTGGCCAAGGGAGACGAGGAAAGACCGGCCGCTGTAGGGTGGGGTGGGAATCAGGCCTTGGTTGCCCTGGCAACCATGTAAGGAACACGCCTGGGACTCTCGCGAGAGTCGGAAGTCCCGGGCGCCATCTTAGAACTCCCTGCTCAACTGCCTCATTCGGCCAGGTGGGAGCGGGGAGAAGGACGTGCTTTGAGGCAGCGCCAGTGACCAGGCCGCTCACCTCGAAGCACAAGGATCAAACGGCGGAGCGGGGCGGGATTGCAACCCCCCCCAGGCCGGTAGAGAAGTCTCTTCCCCGAAGCAGGAAGCACATGGCTGCCGCGAGAGGCAGCGAGAGGGGCAGAGCGGGGCCAGATTGCCTCCCCCCCAGGCACACAGGTTTTTCCCCCACAGAGTGGGAGACGGGTTGGGGTTTTGGTTGGGGATTCCCCTGGCGCCCTGGGGTTCTCCCTCCTCCCCTCCTCCCCCATGGCGCATTGAAGTTTCCTCCCCAATCAGTGGGGAATGGGGTTGGGGCCAGGCAGGTGGGATTGCCACCCCCCCCGGTTGGCCCAAGGGGCCACGTGGGGGCCAAGAAAGCCCCCTGCCCATAAGCCAGGGCTTGCACCGAGGAGGAAGCTGGCCTTTGCAGGCACTGAAGGCTAAGCAGACCTGTGCTAGATTTAACCCTTTGGGGTCAAGGGAGTCAGGTGGGCTAGCCCCTCCCCCCATAGTGGACTGTAAAAACCTCGGGGGTCTGTGGAGCGGTAATCCCCCCGCCAGGGCAGCAAAGGGAGTAGGTCCTCTTCCACCACCCCCCTCAGGATCAGGCAGGAAGAAAAAAAGGGGGGACCTTCCTGGAGACTGCCTGAAGGGCAGGTGAAGCCCCCCCTCACCCCTGGGTACAAGGGGCACTTATCCCCCCCTCTCCTCTGTGAAAGGAAGGATTATAAGGGGCTTGCTCAACCCTTCCTCACCCTCCCCTTAGGGCAGGGGACCACTCCAGGACAGTCCTGAGGGACCTGCTTGGTGCCCCAGTGGGTGACTCAGCAGAGACATTGGGAGCAGCAAGGTGCCAAAATGCCCCCCCGCCACAAGGGCTCAAGAGAGGAAGGCTCAAGTAAGTAAGGCCCCCCCAAAAAGGCTAACCCAAAAAACCAGCAGCAAGACGGGGCCTCGCAGGAGGCAGTCCTCCCGGTCATGCAGGCCCAGTTAGAAGGATATCAGGCCCGCATAGAGGAACTGGAAGGGGGTCGCAGTGAGCCCCCTGGGCAACATGGCGGCAAAGAAAGGGAAACCGGGCAACCGGTCCTGAGGGAAAAAGGGGCAGGTGGCCTGTCCCCAGGCTACGAGGAGGGCCCACGCCGCATGGGAAGCGGGCGGCGTCAGGCCCTGCCTTCTTGTTTCAGGGACGAGGAACCGGGTCCGAGCAGGTGAAGGGAAGAAGGCCCCCCCGGCTATCAAGCTCAATTTGAGGCACTCCAGGAAGGAATGCGGGTGTTGTCGGAAAGCATGGAGGTGGCACAGCGCAGACAGCGGGGACCAACGAGCCACATTGGTGGCCCAAGCCCCTGTTGCGGACCCGAACCCGTTGAAGGTGAGCAAGGGGGGGACGGCTGGTGGGAAGAAGAAGAAGGGGATCATTGGGGGGGCAGGGTCCTTTAGGGGCCAAGAGGAGGACTCCCCAGCTAGGCCATGTGCGCATCAGGAACACGGAAGGAGTCAGTACTCAACTTGCCCTGAATGGAGTCGGCAAACGGGGGAGGGCAGCACGATGCCATGCTGCAGTTTGTGGACACTGCCCAAATCTGAGCTACAAATCAGCGGCCCGAGTGTGGGGGGGCGGGGCAGTGCTGTGCGCATCAGACTGCATGGTGCTGTGGCCATTGGGAAGAGCCCCCACCCCTGTCGGGGGGGCATGCGGACGTGTCCGCTCCACTAGGGGAGCATTTGCTCCAAGCCACCAAGGAAAAAATATGGAGCGGTTTATACATTGACATATTCGCACTCCTCTTCAGCGACCCTATACCAGATCCTAATGATAAGGAAGAGAGGAAAGAAAAGGAGAAGTTCAAAAGGCCAAAGGCCGAATGCACCTGGTCCAACTGGACAGCTGCTTATACTATTTATATGTGGGTGACACTGGTTAGGTTCCCAGAGCGAGGGCTGGAGATAATCAAATACTTGGACATTGTTCACCGAGTGTTCAATACAGGAGGACCGGGTGCTTGGCTGCGCTACGATGAATCTTTCTGGCATAGGGCGGCCAACAACCCGAGACTGCGTTGGGATCTCCATGCTCACAATATCTGGCTGGAGTGCATCAGCTGCTCCAGGTATGTCCCCCGATCAGATAGTGGCCACGTCCTCTCACGGATGGGGGGTACACAGCAAGGTGAAGGCGGACAGAGAAACAGACTGCGGCAGTCTCCAGGGGGGCCTACGTGTTGGGATTTCAACGATGGGGGCAGGTGTTTTCGGACCCAGTGTAAATTTAAACACGTATGTACCCAATGCGCGGGTGACCATGCCGCATCAACGTGTAATAGATTCAGGCAGTACAGAGCCAGGAGCAGGGGGCGAGGGGGTAACAGGCAGGCCCCCGCCAGCCAAGGAAGCGGCAGTCAACCAGTGGGGAAGGGCGCCAACTCCGGTGCAGCATGAAGCACTACGACTCGCGACCCGGGACTACCCTGACTGCGAAACCGCTGATTACGTTGTAGAGGGTTTTAGGATTGGCTTCAGGATCCCCACCCAGGGCCCCCATTATCATCTGGGGGCAAAAAAATTGAAATCAGTGACCGGTAACGAACAATTAGTCCAACAAAAGATTGATAAAGAAGTAAAGGAAGGTAGGATCCAGGGCCCCTTCAAAGAGTTGCCTATTCCCACACTCTGGATATCCCCCCTGGGCATAGTGCCAAAAAAGGCCCTGGGGGAATATTGCATGATTCACCACTTGTCCCACCCTAAAGGGGAGTTGGTGAATGATGCAATCCCTCCAGAACTTTGCTCGGTAAGGTATGCATCATTTGACTCCGCAGTCGAAATGGTGCATTCCTGCGGCAAGGGTGCCCTTCTCACGAAATGCGACATCAAGTCGGCATTCCATCTCCTGCCAGTGCAGCCTGAGGACTTTGAGCTTCTCGGCATGCAGTTCCAAGGAAAATTTTACTTTGACAAGATGATGCCCATGGAATGCTCCATCTCATGTGCGGCCTTCAAAAAGTTCAGCACCATTTTGGAATGGATTGCATGCCAGCGTGCAGGGCGGAGCTTGATGATGCACTATTTAGATGATTTCCTCTTCGCGGGAAGGGCGGGGACAGCGGAATGTGCAACTGGGATGCGCTCGTTCCAGAGAGTGGCCGCGGAAATGGGGGTACTGTTGGTGCCTGAAAAAACTGAAGACCCAATGACCAAATTGACATATCTGGGCATAGAGCTCGACACCGTAAGCTCTCTATTTAGACTGCCAGCCAACAAGCTCCAAACCCTCAGGGAATTGATAGCGACAACCAGGGCAGCCGCCAAGATAACAATCAGGCAGCTGCAGTCCCTCATGGGTAGCCTTAATTTTGCCTGCCGAGTCATCGCACCAGGGAGAGCCTTCATGTCCCGGTTATATGCCCATATGGGGAGCGACCATCCCCCGCATCATCATGTCCGGGTGACAAGGGTGATTCAGGACGATTTGGCAACCTGGGAGGCCTTCCTCCAGGGCTATAATGAGGTGAGCTTTTGGCGGCAATGACTCCTTTTGGAGTCGGAGCTCCAAATACAATCTGACGTGGCAGGCGGCCACAGGTTCGGGGTGTACTTCAGGCGAAAGTGGTGTGCAGCCCCATGGCCTGGGGAGTGGGAAACACAGGGATTAACCCGTGACCTAACATTCCTGGAGTTCTTCCCCATAGTGGTGGCAGTAGAGCTATGGGAGGCAGAATTTTCCAACAGGCGGGTTCTCTTCTGGTGTGACAACATGGCGGTCATTCACGTCATCAATAAGCTGTCGTTGAAGTTGGAAAGGGTTATGCGGCTGGTCCGGCATTTTGTACTTAAATGCTTGCGGGCAAACATTTTGTTCGTGGCCAAGCACATGCCCGGAATTGATAATGGCATAGCCGATGCCCTTTCTCGATTTCAGACAGACCGTTTTCGCCAACTCGCACCAGACGCCATGGAGTACCCAGAGCCGTTGCCAGGGGACATGTGGAACCTTGGATTCTAGCCCTAAATCAGGCAGTGCAGGGATCCCTCGCGCCCAGAACCAGGCGGGCGTACGGAACGGCTTTTGGAGAGTTCCAGGAATACAGGTCAGGGAAGGGTTGGGATCTAGGATTCCCCATCCCTGAGGGCCAGATGCTTCAATTTGCCCTCCAGTTGAAACAACGAGGTTTGGCGCCGGGTACGATTGGGGGAAAAATAGCTGCCATCTCCTTTATGAGCCGCTTAGCGGGACACCCATCCCCTGATAACGGCTTTTTTATGAGCCGTCTTAAGGAGAGTTGGGCACGTAGCACCCCGCGTACACCAGACGCGAGGGCCCCCATTACCCCCCAGCTCCTCACAATGATTACCCAGGCATTACATAAAGTGTGTCACTCGGACAGTGAGATAGTTCTTTTCACTGCCGCGTTCCGCGTTGCATTGTTTGGAGCTTTCAGGATCGGTGAGATCGTCCCCCAATCCAGGAAAGACAGGTCGGGTGCGGCCCTGCAAATACATGACGTGGGTTGGCAGGGAGACTCCCTCCTGTTACATATAAAAAGATCAAAGACGGACCAAAGGGCAAAAGGTAGGGTCGTGAGGCTGCGCCCTTCGGGCGATACCCTTACATGCCCGGTTGAAGCAATAACGCAGTACCTGACATCCCGCCCGAAAGCAGAGGGCCCGTTATTTATTCACAAGGACGGGAATCCGCTGACGCGATACCAGTTTGGGGCAGTCCTTAACATGTGCGTGAGGGAAGCAGGCCTAGACCCAGGTTGTTACACGGCACATTCCTTTCGCATAGGGGCGGCATCGGTGGCCGCTAGCATGGGTTTACCTGCAGAACGGATACAAAATATAGGGAGATGGCGGTCCGCTGCTTACCGTGTTTACATAAGGGACACAGAGCCAAGAATGTCGGGGCAGTTGGGCACCCGTCAGCAACCGGTTAACTATGGTTTCTTTTCTAGACGCGGATCCCCCGAGGGGACGGAAGGTGGTGTGGATCGTCGGCCACAGCATCGTCCATTGGGCTGGAAAGATGGCCGCACGCAGTGGATGGGGTACCCAGCTGGGTTTAGGCGATAGGGCAAAAATAATGTGGCTGGGTCGACGCGGAATGCGGTGGGAGCAATTGCTCCCGGCGCTGTCTGCGGCAGCAGAAAAATTCCCCGCACCGGAAATAATGATAATACATTTGGGTGAAAATGACCTGCCCAAGGTCACGGGGCTTTGGCTTACAAAGAGGGCGAAGGCAGATCTGCAAAAGGTGCAGGATCGGTTTCAGGGTTGCACCCTTATTTGGTCGGAAATGTTGCAAAGGAGGGTATGGGCTAACGCCCATCACCCGGGTAGAGTGGATCGGGCAAGAAAAAGAGCAAATTCGGAAATTGGTAACTGGTTACAGCGAACAGGGGGTTTCGCAATTTCTCATACGGAAATTAGGCACGATAAGGACGAGTTGTATCGGAGCGATGGGGTCCACTTATCGGATGCTGGATGCAGTGTATATCTAGGTGTCCTGAAACGAAGCCTATATAAAATCCTCTAAGGGTGAATTTTGGCGGCGAACCAGCCAAGCAGAGCTGGCGGTTCTGGTGGCGGTAGGCTGAGTTCAGGCCAACGGTTAAAAGTTGAAACGGTTAGGATAGCATAGGGTAGCAACATCTCCTTAAGAGATGGGTATTGGCCAGACATAGCCGCTCAGTGCGGCCCACTGCATGGCCAGCCCAAGGGTGAGAGACGAGCGGCCGAGCCTGCTGGGTGGACCATGCACCAAACAGGAGGTTACGGTGTCCTCATCCTTGTTGTTTAAACCCCCCGCCTCGGTGGGCGAGGGGATAGGTGCGAACAACCCGCCCTGGCCCGGTTAAACCGGTAGTAGGGGTAGGGTGTAAGTTGGAAAAGTTGGTTAAGATAGGGCACAGGAGGATTCCCCTCGGGCTTAACCCAAAGACGGTAGAGGATGGCACCAGGCAAACAGGACAACGCCTGGCACAATAGGGGAACCTCCTGTTGGGAAGGTTAACAGTTAGGGATAAGAGATTGATAGGACCCCAGTTCAAAGGGGGAAGTGGGAGGGTTACCTCTTCTCCCTTTTGGCTAAATAATAAAGAGTGTGGCCGTTCAAACCCATATATTGTGCCCTCGTCTTCTTTGGGGGGTGCATCGACAAATGCCAAGAATGATCTACTGCTAATGTCCCCCTCTTCTCCACTACTGTTGTTGCCTGACACAACGTGCTCTAGTCTTCAAAGCCACTTCAAACTTCTTTCCCATTTTAGATTTTTTTCCTCCTATTTTCCCCTTGGCCTTTTATTTATAATTTATTTTATATTATTATTATTTATTTATTTTTATTTAATTGAGCAACCCCCTGCCATGGCACTCAGAGCGCTTCACATAGAATAGTTGAACACAACCTTTTAATCCTTACTTTTTAATACCTATGAGGTAGGTTAGGCTGAGAGAATATTGTGACTGCCTCAATAAGTCACCCAGTCAGTTTCTGGCTAAGGCAAGACTTGAACTGGGGCCTCCTGCTACCTCCTGGTCCAGGTACTGCTTACCTAGCCACTACACTTTAGTTAAATACTAAACTATGCTGTAAGTCCATCTAACAAAATAGGGATTGATCCTACAAGCATTTGTATTAGGGCCTGAGCACCACAATTTCCACTGATGTTAGTTCGACAGACCTCACTGTAATGTGCCCACTGCCCAGCCTTTTAGCTCATCTAGGGAAGCATACCTCTCAAGTGTCCTGGATTTTCCAGGACATCCCTGCTTTAACGTCCCTGATTTGTCCTGTTGATGACTTGAAAATTGCTATCTTCCACACTTCCCTTCCTAGAGACTCTGCAGCAATTTTCCATGACTGCCAGACAGATAACAAGAGAGGTGTTAACTCAGGCATGTCCTGGAAAATCCAGGACACTTGAGAGGTCTGTATGGGCTTTTGAACCCAGAAGCCCCTGGTTTATTGTCCACAGACTGAATGTCCAGGGCTTTGTTACCACTCTAGAGAGTATATTGGCTTGGGTTGTATCAACACCTTACAGGATCATGCGCACAGTTATAGTAATTGAGAACTTGATTTATGGAAAGACTTCCACTGTTGTCAGTTCATTAAGGCTTCGGTTTTGAAAGCTGTTCATCAGTGGCCGCCCCATTCACGTCAGTGGGCCTTGTCCCAGTGCAGCACAATGGCTGTTTTTAAATGGGACGTGCCCATGCAGGTCCACCCATCCCTCACCCACCTAAGCGCCCATTTGAAGGTGTCGTAGGGGGGGACACCTGCTCCCGTGACCCATGCATCACCTACTCAGGCCCACCACGGAGCATCGGGGATAAACCTGGGATGCTCCATGCAGAGGCAGGAGTGGGCGGTGCATGGATAGGGGCACACACCCAGCGCACACCCCTGCTAGCCTGTTTGATCTCCCCTCCCACTCACAAGACGCATGTGGGCACTCCATGCGGCACACATGGACCCACCCCTCAGCCGTGCCCATATAAAAACGGCTTTGGGAGTTTAGTCCTAGCCCGATTGAAGTCAAGGGGGAAAGTCCCATTTTCACAGTTAGGGCTGCGCATTGAGCAGCAAGTGCCATTGCCTTCCAAGGACCAGTAAAACCAGCAGTAAAAAAAGATGAGCTGTCACTGCAGAATGCATTCCTCATCCAACTCAAGCTATTTTGAACGTATGTGTTGTTTTGTTGAGGCATCAGTTTTCCTTTCTACATTTATTCTGGTTCATTTGGAATGCTGAGAGTAGTCTTTACTCTAAATCAGAGGTGGGAACCTTTTCCCTCCCGGGGCCCACTTGGAAAGCTTGCACAAGCTCCGAGGGCCACACAGATGTTGGGGTGGGGGTGTTTAAGGGATGCACTCAAGGAAAGACGGGGCCAAATCATGGATCTGTGCCATAGAACTGCCCCCTCTCCTTGTTTGCATGACCTCATCAGATTTTCCGTCATTGGGGGCAAGAACTGGATCCAGGCACTGGAAAGGGGCCGACATAAAAACTTGCTGTGGGCTGCATTTGGCCCCCGGGCCTAAGGTTCCCCACCCCTGATCTAAATGAATTTTTGTTAAGGGCAAGCTAGTGTAGGCAAACCATGGGTACATTTTAAACTCAATCTATTGCAAATGAAATTTTAAAAAAGTATATCAGTGATGAGTGTCTGTGCAGTTGACTGGAGGCTGTCCTGAATATGGAGCTGGGAGTCCTGAATTTAGATCATGATCTCACTTAGTGGACTTGGTCAAACTGCTGAGCGTCTCTACTTGATATGGTACCGATGGGGCAAATATGATCCCTGTCAGTATCTGTGATGTCATTTGAAGTGAAGCAGTTTAATCAAATGTTCTAGCTGCTCTGTGTATTGCAGCTACTCTATCTGTATTCTGCTCTGCGTATTGCAGCTACTCTCTCTGTATTCTGCTCTGCGTATTGCAGCTACTCTCTCTGTATTCTGCTCTGCGTATTGCAGCTACTCTCTCTGTATTCTGCTCTGCGTATTGCAGCTACTCTCTCTGTATTCTGCTCTGCGTATTGCAGCTACTCTCTCTGTATTCTGCTCTGCGTATTGCAGCTACTCTCTCTGTATTCTGCTCTGCGTATTGCAGCTACTCTCTCTGTATTCTGCTCTGCGTATTGCAGCTACTCTCTCTGTATTCTGCTCTGCGTATTGCAGCTACTCTCT
This sequence comes from Sphenodon punctatus, assembly GCA_003113815.1. Taxonomy (NCBI): domain Eukaryota; kingdom Metazoa; phylum Chordata; class Lepidosauria; order Sphenodontia; family Sphenodontidae; genus Sphenodon; species Sphenodon punctatus. The sequence goes on from QEPC01004521.1 coordinate 4,631,595, forward strand.
CTGTATTCTGCTCTGCGTATTGCAGCTACTCTCTCTGTATTCTGCTCTGCGTATTGCAGCTACTCTCTCTGTATTCTGCTCTGCGTATTGCAGCTACTCTCTCTGTATTCTGCTCTGCGTATTGCAGCTACTCTCTCTGTATTCTGCTCTGCGTATTGCAGCTACTCTCTCTGTATTCTGCTCTGCGTATTGCAGCTACTCTCTCTGTATTCTGCTCTGCGTATTGCAGCTACTCTCTCTGTATTCTGCTCTGCGTATTGCAGCTACTCTCTCTGTATTCTGCTCTGCGTATTGCAGCTACTCTCTCTGTATTCTGCTCTGCGTATTGCAGCTACTCTCTCTGTATTCTGCTCTGCGTATTGCAGCTACTCTCTCTGTATTCTGCTCTGCGTATTGCAGCTACTCTGTCTGTATTCTGCTCTGCGTATTGCAGCTACTCTATCTGTATTCTGCTCTGTGTATTGCAGCTACTCTATCTGTATTCTGCCGCCCCATGGACGCTGTTCACTGGGAGATCCCATTGGTTGGCAGTATAAATAGGAAGCTATCCATTTGCCCAGGCTCTGCAGTGAAACTACCAAATCCACAGCTCTCTCGCCCCACAGTGAGATTGACAAGCCAGCAGCCCTTCAGTGACATTGAGAAGTCTGCAGCTCCAAAGTGAAATTGATTGACAAGTACAAAGTGAACCTAGATACATCCACGATTAATCCTGGGGACATGACTAGAGTAAGAACTTGAAGTTCCTGTATCTCTATGGTAGCCTAGCTGACCAATGCTCAACAGTAGGGTAGTGTCACTGAACAGACAGACATATTGCTGCTCCATGGGTTTTGTTATTGTTATTTGTCCAAGTGCTTAGTAGGTGGGAATAAGAGGGCTTGGGTTTTTTGGTGGTGGTGGTGAGGTTGTTTTTAAAAGAGTTTTAGGGGATTTTAAAACATTTTAATTTATTCATGCCTATTTTATATATCGTATTTATTTTATTTAAATTTTTAACTCATCCTTCCCTGAAGGCTCAGAATGGGACATGTATACATATGCAAAATGTATAAACCCCATAAAAGTTTATAAAATTCCCACTAAAACAGCACTCTAAATCCTGCAAAATTCCTATGTTTCAGAAGATTCCTCCCAATCCCACCCATGTCACAGGGTTGGCCAATGATCATCATTTCATTCTTCTATGGATTCAGTCTCAGTTGGCTCACCCACATCTGATCCCCAATGGATTATATGTTGGGATAGGGCAGGAATATATATTTAAACAAACAAAGAAAATGTTTTCCCTCCTTCCCTGAAGGACGGAGCCAAGTATTTTTAAAGCAGAGCCTGAGAAAGGGTTTCCAGATAAATAACCACCTCAAATCTTGCAAGTGAGAGAGCTTTGCATTGGCAGATCCCACATTAAGATCTGTAATCAAGACACCTACATAGAGCAGCCCCTGACCCAGCCAAACTGCCTGACACCAGTGTGCAGCCTCCAGTCCTCACTTACTACATGCACCAAGGCCACGACATGGAGAGATTTCTGTCCTGACTGTGGCACAGAGTGCAAGGGAAAGAGCCAACCAGAATCGGAGGTGAAGCAAGGGGCAGATGTGGTGATGATCCTGCCATGTCTCCAGCTGAGCGGTGCCTGTGCTGGGTTAGTGGCCACAGCATGAGCATCAGAGTCCTGCAACAATGGTGGTGCCCAAAGTAGGCAGACATGTCAGTGCACAATGTACTAACTGAGCCTGAATGTGGAGACTCCTGGAGGGTGCAGCATAGTCAGTGTAATGGCTAATCCAGCCCTGCATGAGACCAACCAGATTCAGATGGGATCTCAGTGGCAGAGCAAAGGGTAAAACAAATCTGCAGGTGGCTCGGTGGCTCCCCAGCTTGGCCTGGGGTGGAAAACCGGGCCGTCTCTCTCCGGGTCGGCAAGCAGCAGGAAACAAACGTGCCTGTCACCAGGAAAGCTGTCCCACCACCTGTACAATCTAGGTACAGGGTGGGGGGACCGTAACAACATACAGCTGGCTGGCCCTGCCCCTGCCCTACTCCCAGCACCCCGCCTGCCGCCATGATGTGCAGCCATGGTGATCAGCCATAGTGGTCCCTACTCCATGAATCAGGCCCAGGGCATATCTGGACCAGCCTCATACCTACCCTGGGGCAGAAGCAGGGCCACCTCTGGCAGCATGTAAACACACGTCAGTGGATCCTGGACCACAGCGGGCCAACGTTACATCTGTTAACACCCGAAGTACAGAAGGCAAAACTGCAGGGAACGACTCGCCAGCATCGTGAGCAGAGTCAAGCGAACATCTCGACAGCAATTTTGCTTGGAGGCCCTCTCATCATGACAAGCCGGAATGGGCCCATTAGGCTCACAGTAAAATAAAAATCACGCTACCGTACCAATACAGTGGAAAACGCTAAATTTCCTTTGCACTGGTGCCAACACAGCTGCTAGAACAAAAGTTAATGTTCGGGATGAGATCACTACGTCCTGATCTCATTCTCAACATAATTGTTTCGTGAGTTAAAAGGCTAGACTGAGGCAAGAAGAGAGGGGAAGCAGGCACTGAGCTGTTTGTAAAGGGGGGTGGAGCAGGGCTTGGAGAATGACAAAAACAAACCAAAAGAAATGAACAATGCTGGAATAGAATCACATTATATTTAGACCCTTGCCCCTCAGAAGCCTTTGCCTGTGCTTCCATTGCCACTTCATCTGACTTCAATGAAACTCAACTCCCATGCAAACCTGGTGAGCTTGGAAGGATGTTTCTCTGCAGAGAAGTTAGAGAGGGGATGGTTGAAAAGCTGACTAGAAAAAACTAGTCACCAGGAGTCCTGGATTTTGTTCTGGGTTCTGTCACTGCTTCCGCTTGCATGTCTGAAAAGTACTGCAAAGTTTGTGAGGGGCTCTGTAAGATTTAATTACTATTTAGCAATTGTTTTGGGGAAGTGCTCAGGCTCGGGTTCTGATGAACCTCTTGGGGAAGGGAGTTCCATGGGTGTGGAGCAGGCTCTGCACGGAGAATGCTTGATCGTCTCAGGCATTATGATTGACCATAGGGGAGAAAACAGCCTTACAGATGTGTGGGACCTAGGCTGCTTAGGACTTTATAGGTTAACATTTACAGTTTAATGTTTTTGCCACTTTGCTGTGTTAACGGTGACAGCTAAATGTGCAATATTCACTTGTTGCAAGGGGCAGACAGTCTGTGACAGCCTGAAACATGAAGGAAATCTAAGCATGTGATGGGACGGACCTGTTTAGAAACTGAGCAGCGCAGCCACATTTAGGAAAACTGGCAAATCTAACCCACCCCTGGCTATACGCTGCAGTGTGCTAGACTTACCGAGTGAAGCATGCTGTAGCAAATCAGCAGTGACCTGATGTAATAGAACACAATTTGCTTGTCTTTGTTTGATATTTTTTTTCTCCGTAATCTATTCTATTACATGTTTAAACAGCTCACCACAGCCAAATCATCACTGCTGTGACATCATCTCTTAGCCTCTTGATAGCCATTTTCTGTGTTAAAAGTCTGTTGTGGGTGGGCTAGCAAGATTTTTGTCTCATATCAGCGCTGTAAACCTTATCTTGGCAAATAAAATAAAACTGGCTAATGATCACCAACTTTCTTTTCTTTTCTTTGAGGGGATGGGCTTGGAAAAAAAAAGTAGTAATTTCTTTCAACAGTCTTAAAAGTGCCTTACAGAAAACAGTCTTCATTACATATCAATAAAGATAAGTAACCTTTTTTTAACAGAGCTGGCCACTCCTCAGTCAGTAATTCATTATAAAACATGTAAAGTGTATATATATATTTAGATCTTACATACTTTATTCTTGCATAACTCCCACAAAAGGCAACAAGAGGCAGGCCTGCAGTTAAGACTGTGGGAGTTCGTTTTTTTTACCAAGCAATCTCCAAGCAAATCTAACTAATTGGAAAGACCACAGGGAGGGGAAATACGAACAAGTTGCTGTTATTAGAGGGCTCTCCTGAAGTGGAGGGTTGTCAGCTGGCGGGAACAGTATGTGTGTGTATACAAGATTGCAGCTGGGAGTGTAATTCATATTCCTTAAAATCATCTTGATGATGCTTCTATTTATTGCAGACTATGAGCAGCATGAACAGCACTGAAACCAGCAGTGGGGAACTCTGTTGTAGGGGGTGCAGAGAAGCGCATGTGGTCGCAACATGAAATAGAGATGAGCATGGCCTTAAGGTGACTCAGTAGTCAAGCACAAGAAGACTGACAGCATTAGCTCTTTACATAGGTACCAGAATGAAATCCCTTCTTCTTGTACTGAAATATCTTTGTTCCAAATGTGCTAACACACACACACACACACACACGCCATAACAGAAAGAAAGATCAGACTCAAGAAACATTCCTATTAGGGTTGAGAGCATTACCTGATTGTTTAATTGATCAGTCTAATTGATTAAAGCAGCAATCACAGATTAAACTAGACACTACAATTTTTTTTTTTAAATTACAAGTAGTTTTTTTAAAAATAAAAATAATTTTGAAAGTTTAAAAATATAATTTAAAAAACTAAAATGTAACAGCATTAACTACAATGTAAGTGAATTGTTGGCGCACCAGTCCCGCCCCCCCCCTCTCAAAACAAGACAGGAAACAGATCTTGGATTTACACAGTCGCACCCTTTATTATCCAAATTACAAACAGCCGTATAGGTGAGGGGGTGACATCGCCTATTGCGATACGGGTCCAGTATCAACCATAACTAGTAACTTCAACCAAACGGGCTGCGAAATACCTTCGCCAGCCTCTTCAAACAGTAAACTTCTCCCCTTGGTCCAGTGCTGAGGGCGCGGCCAAAGGGGACATTGTCTGTCCGGACCTGAGTAAGGATTGAGGTGCCTGTCAGTGGGAGGCCTTACAACGCCCTGCCACTTTCACTGACACCCTTCTCCCAGGGAAACCAACACCCCGCGTGCAATACCCTGCACGTGGCTTCCCCATCCCTTAAGGAGATGACTCCTAATTTTCCTTATCCTACTTAAACGATACTGGACCCCTGCCAGGGTGCGACAGTTTCCCTTTTTACTCCTTTTTACCTTTGACTCCCTCCTCAAGCCTCCCTGTCCTCCCCCTCCTTCTTCCCTTTCTGCTCAGGATCTTGCCTCCTTCTTCACCTCCAAGATAGACAAGATCCGCCTCGACATCGCTTCCCACTCCTCTCTTCCCACTCCCACCCCTCTCCCTCCTCCCCCTCCTTCTCTCATGTCCTCCTTCTCCCCTGCCTCCCTTAAGGAAATCTCCTCTCTGCTCGCCTCCTCCAACCCTTCCACTTGCCCCCTTGATCCCATTCCTTCCCGCCTCCTCACCTCCATTA
>QEPC01004521.1:4639994-4656141 GCA_003113815.1 Sphenodon punctatus
TCTTTTTTAAAACAAAAATCCAGGCTGGGCAGGGTGGGTGGGTGGTGTCCCCCCTTCCACCCGCGCAGCCTGGACTCGGGGAGGTTTTTTTTTAAAAAAACTTTTTTGCTGGGGCTTTAAGTTTTTTTACATTGCAGCCATTTTTAAATGGCTGCAATGTAAAAAAAATCCGGTACCCCGGAATCCAGTACCCGGTCCGGATTACCGGGTCGAATCTGATAATGCCGGTACGCCCGGTACCGGCATTGTCGGATACCGGATTTTACCGGTTTCCCGCCCCTAATAACTAGTAACTTCAACCGAACTGGCTGCGAAATACCTTCGCCAGCCTCTTCAAACAGTAAACATCTCCCCTTGGTCCAGTGCTGAGGGCGCGGCCAAAGGGGACATTGTCTGTCCGGACCTGAGTAAGGATTGAGGTGCCTGTCAGTGGGAGGCCTTACAACGCCCTGCCACTTTCACTGACACCCTTCTCCCAGGGAAACCAACACCCCGTGTGCAATACCCTGAACCGCGGTACACTTGGCTTCCCCATCCTTTAAGGAGATGACTCCTAATTTTCCTTATCCTACTTAAACGATACTGAACTCCCGCCATCCTGGATCCAACGATACTTAGGCAGATCCAGGCCTCCACACCTATGGCAAAACCATTTCCAATCCAGCCTTGAGAGCTCCTAGTTAAATAGCATTACCAGCCAGAGATAAATGTACCCCATCTGCCCTAAAGTAACCTACTTCCTTATATGTAATTTGCGTATGGCTAATTGTCCCAATTCCAATTGAAGCTAACCATTTCGTAATCTCCCTGTTAATTGTCTTCCGTGTCTTATCTATTCTTTTGGTCAAGTCACCTTCCCCCCAAGGTGGATAACCAATATGTCTGGCCTGTGCCATTTACCCAGCTCCCACAGCATAGGCAGGAGTTGGCACCACCTCATACCGCTCCTTCCATGCCAGCTGATTATTGCCCGCTCCGAAAGCCCCATCTGGGCACCAACTGGGGATTCCCATGCCGCCTTTGCTGCCCAGCGCACCAAGCTGTGCCCGCAAATCAATGCCTTGCTCCCACTGCTCTTATCTCCACTACTCCTCTCCCCCTCCTCAGGGATCCTCTTGTCCCAGGCTGCACACGAGTCTCACTCCCTGCCTCCCAGGACTCGCGCAGCCTGCTTCTTCTTTCCCCGCTCCTCCTAGAGTGAGCGGGGAGAGCCTCCAATGCCGCTGATTGCCCCATGTGACTTCAGGGGCCAATCAGCAGCTCTAGCTTTCGCGCCGTTTGCAAGGGTTGCCTGGCAACCCTTGCAAACAGCCTACAGCACGGCCATGCCTCTGTGTACCCGCCGTAAGCGGCGGCTGCACACATCCAGCCCAGCGGTCTTCCCAGAGGGGGAGGGAGGAATTGGGGTGCGACAACGCCCCAACCGCCTGCATTTTTTGTGGCGGAGGGTATTGTCTTCATTACATATCTAAATCTTCTAGTACTTCATTGATTAGTTAAATTAGGTGGCAGTCCTAATTAAAATATCTCAGCACCTCTTTAAACACTTACAATTTGGTGTTAATTCTTTTCCACCCAAATGATTTAACTGAGAATGTCTGAACATGCTCACACAAGTATGCACACTTATCATCTAGGCTGACTATTTTGTTTAGAGTGGCCAGATACGCAGTTTTGAGAACATTTATGGAAAATACAGGTTGCAGGGCTGCATTGAATGCAATGCAGCCCTACAACCTGTATTTTTCATAAGTATCGTTTAAAATTTGCATATCTTGCTACCCTAATTTTGTTCCACTTCTCCAGAGGAACCTATGGTGAGTAGGGTGGCCAGACATATTTTAGAGGACACTTATGAGAAATACAGGTTGCCGGGCTGCATTGGAGCCAATAAAGCCCTGAAACCTGTATTTCTCATGTGTCCTCTAATATTTGCTCTCTAGTCACCCTACCAATGGTGAGTGCTTTATCAATGGCAACAGTCACATGGTTAAAGACCATTAAAATATCTCCTGTGTGCAAGGTTTTTCTGTTTGTATCTGAAAAATGAAGTACATTTCCAGTGCAAAATGAGAAAACAAGTGAGTGGATCTGAGCATACCACCATTTTGCTGAAACTATTCTTTGGGTCCAAGCCTAGTACAAGTCTCATGTTGATGAGGTTGTTACTTAGGCATTACAAATTAAACATCTCAACTACACTCCTTACACCACTTACTCTGGAATAGTCCTATTGATTTTAGTGGAACTACTCCGCAGTAAGTGGTTTAAGGATTACAGTCTCTGATGCTGGGGCAGGAGGTGAGTGGAGGAAAGGAATAATTTTACACCTGGTTAAAAAACAGTTGGCCACTACCACACTGTGGGTGTTAACAAATGAGAAGTTGCCCCACTTTCTCTCCTATTGCTTGTCTATTGTGGGGCCGCCAGATGTTCACCCTGGGGCCGCCCCAGGGCCACTCCACACAGCATTAACCTGGGAAATGTGGAGCCCACCATGCAGGCAAATCCTTGGCAATGTGCTGCCCTGGGGCTGTCTCCTGTGTGTTGGAAGGGTTGTGGGGGCACCTACGCTGCCACCCTGAGCCCCCCTTGTCTTGGGGCACATGTGTGCTCAGCACAATGGAGTCATGGGTGCCAGCCTAGTGTCAGGTGAAAGACCGCCACTCTGTAGTGGGCAAGGGGGCAGCTCAGGTGAACCATGGCAGGGAGGAACGCCTGTCTGTTAGTTGTGGGCCTGTGGGTGGCAGCTGTGGGAGGGGGGCACAGAGCGACCAAAGGCTCCAGGGGCCTCCCCTCTTGTGTGTTAACACCCTGTGAATCTAATACAAAACAGCCTGTTTTTGTTGATTAGTGTCTCAGATGTGTCTTCTTTACCTTACCTTCATTACCGCAATTAATGCAGTGGAGGAGGTAGAGGCTGTAGAAGCCCCAGCTTGCCCAATTTTATAGGATCACTTTCAGTCGGTGACACCCGCTGATGTGGTGGGGGTGCTTGGGGCTGTGTTAGTCAACTCTTGTGAATTAGATCTGTGCCCGTCCTGGCTGGTTAAGAGCTGCTGGGAGACATTGGGGCTGGTGCTGGCCGGGGTGGTCAGCGCCTCCCTGTGGGAGGGCAGAGTGCTGAGCTGTCTCAAGGAGGCAGTGCTGTGGCCTCTGCTCAAGAAACCATCGCTTGATCCTGACTCCCCTGCCAGCTATCAGTCTGTCTCTAACCTTCCCTTTTTAGGGAAGGTTATTGAATGGGTTGTGGCTCAGCAGCTCCAGGATCATCTCGACCGCATCAGTTATCTTAATCCTTCACAGTCTGGCTTTTGTCCGGGGCATGGCACTGAGACAGCGCTTGGGGCCTTGGTAGATGATCGTCACCGAGAAAAGAACTGGGGTCAATCGACCCTATTGGTCCTTTAAGATCTTTTGGCTGCATTCGATACTGTTGACCATGAGATGTTGGTGACGTACCTGCAGGACAGTGCAGGGGTGGGCGGGATCATTCTTGAATGGTTCCACTTATTCCTGACTGGAAGAACTCAGTGGGTGGTACTCGGTGATCATTTTTCATCTTACCGAGACCTCCTGTGTGGGGTCCCGCAGGGTTCGGTGCTGTCCCCTCTCCTGTTCAATGTGTATATTCAGTGATCAGAGAGTTTGGGGTGAGGTGTCATCAGTATGTGGATGACACCAACTGTATCTCTCATTTTCAACTGACCCAGGCCCCGCTGTCTCGGTGCTTACCCGGTGTCTGGTAGCTGTGGGAGACTGGATGAGGGCTAACCGACTGCGATTGAATCCTGAGAAGATGGAGGTGATGCTTGTGGGTAGGCTGGTGGAGCTGACAGCTCCATCGATTTTGATGGAGTTTGCCCTCCACTGACGTCCTAGGTATGGAACCTGGGGGTGCTCCTCGATGAGCAGCTGGAGGCTGTGGCGAGGAGTGCCTTCCACCAATTACATTTGGTGCAGTGGCTTCGGATGCTGGTGTCGGTTCCGGACCTGGCCACGATCATCTATGCTTTTATTACCTCTCGTTTAGACTACTGCAACGTGTTCTACGTAGGGCTACCTATGGTGACAGCTCAGAAGCTGCACCTAGTGCAGAATGCCGTGGCCTGGCTCGTGGTGGGGTTGGGCCACCGGGAGCACATTACACCAGTGCTCTGGTCTCTGCACTGGCTGCCAATAGTCTTCCGGGCCTGATTCAACGTGTTGGTTTTAACCTATAAAGCCTTACACGGTCTGGGCCCTGTTTGTCTGCAAGACTGCCTCACCCCCCAGGTCCTGGATTGGCCCCTGTGGTCAGTGGGGGGCACGCTGTTGGAGGTTCCCCGGGTTTCCCGAAGGGCCACGCAGGACAGGGCGTTCTTGGTCGCTGCGCCATGCCTATGGAACTCCCTCCCGGTGGGGGTGCATTTGGCCCCGGACCTTACGGCCTTCCGTAAGAACTGCAAAACCTGGCTGTTCCATCAGGCATTTGGTGAGGGAAAAGGGTAGGGTGGAGCAGGGTGGGGGGTGGGTATTTTTGTGGTTTATTTTATTTTATTTTAAAATGTGAAATTGTTTTATATTTTGCATGTTGTTAACCGCTCTGAGCCGCTGAGGCGGGGAGAGCGGGATATAAGTTATGTGAAATAAATAAATAAATAAGTGAAGAAAAGTCTGAAGACAGTGGGTGTTTTTACACACACATTTCTCCTGCATGTTTGCTGCTACATCCTGAACTTTCTGTGTGTCTAAATCACTTACCGAGATCTTAAACATCTGGCTCTTTGAACTTCTGCACATAGCTTCTCCCAGAACTTTTGTGTATAAAAAGTTCTCCTGGTAAACTGCTTTGCTTCAGGCAGCTGTGGTCACTTAGTTTCAATGGCAGCCTGTCACGTCTACGCTGTGGTTACTTTAGGCTGCCTCAGGGAAGTGTGTGTGTGAGAGAAATATGCATCCGGAACTTACTTGTGTACTTGTAAACCCAGAAGATTGAAAAACCCGGAACTTTAAGGTGTGTGTAAAAATGCCCAGTGAAGTAATCAAATCAGGTTCTTTATAACAGTGAATCAGTTTTTCAATTATCATTCATAGAATCATAGAATTGAAAGGGACCTCAAAGTTTATTTAGTCCTAGCCCCTGCTCAGTGCAGGAAATCCACAACTACAGCATCTCTGCCAGGTGGCCGTCCAGCCTCTGTTTGAAAACTCCCTGCGAAGGAGAGCCCACCACCGCCCTAGACAATTTGTCCACTGTTAAGCAGTCCTTACCATTAGGAGGTTCTTCCTAATGTTGAACTGAAATCTGCTTTCTTGTAATTTGAGCCCATTATTTTTAGTCTTGCCTTCAGTGACAACAGGGAATAAGTCTTTGACGCCTTCTGTGTGAGAGCCCTTCAGGTAGTGGAAGACCTCTATCACATCTCCTCTTAGTCTTCCCTTCTCTAGGCTAAACATACCCAGCTCTTTCAACCTTTCCTCATAAGGCTTGGTTTCCTGTCCTGCATTTCTTGGATGTAGCCAGAGAAATTCTATAAGTGATTGGATTTTCCGACTTACGGGTGTTATAAATGAACTTCACCCATGGGCAAGATAATACAAGGAGACGTTTTGCTGCCTTGTGATGACAGAAACGAGGAAAAAGGACAGAAGAATGAGATTTCTCGCTTGTTTGGTCATCCCTCCAAAATCTAGCATGGCTACTTACGCTGAGCTATGATGTGGCTGTTTAAGAATACATTGACAAAATGGTGGTTTTAACACTGAGCATTTCCCTTGGAAACTCATAGATTTTGAATTCCTTTTGGTACATCTCCTTTGAGGTATTTAGTACTGGTCAATGTTGGGGTCAGAATACTGGGCTAGATAGACCATTGTCTGACCCAGTGTGGTAGTTCTGAATTATGTATAATTCTGCTTGCTTTGCTGTGAAGGAATATGAGTGTCTTCTCAACTCTACAGAGATAGATACAACACAGGAATATATTTGCTTTCCATCATAATGCAGTAGCCCAGTTTGCCATATTATCTTATTTCTTGTACATTTGGGAATTAGGCCTGTAAGCAAACAGCAGGGTCTAAAGGAGGCTGAACTTTGTACTTTTAAGTATCTGTTTTTTTTATTTTTTCCTCAAAGAGATGGCTGTTGGGCATAGCCACCAGAGATGCAGGGATATCTCTTGCCAACTCTTGCTCATCAATCATTGAAAGGATATTTGCTATTAATTGTATTTAACGTGCAATGCATTAAATACATGTTACCTCTTTTACTCTAGCTGAATGGGATTTGTTCTTCTCATGTAAACAGCTCCAGTTGATTTGTTGATCTGGGTAAACTGCCTTACAGAGTAGTCTGTTTACATCTATGGGCGAAGCTACTTGAGATGTTTCTGCAAGTTTGACAGCCTTACCTCAGTTTGGGCACCATTGCCATGACATACAATGGCTTGTATGCCTGGCGGCCACCGGATATTCACCCCACCATGGGGAGAGGTGGCCAGCTGGCTGCTATGCCCTGTGTCCTCAGAAAAAGGCAGAGTATGCAGGGTATAGCAGCCTTACCTAAAGTGGTGTAAGGCTGCCCAACTTGCAGTAGCATGCCACTGCTTGTGGGCCCAGTCCCCAACTGCTCCACCCTGCAGTGAGTTCCTCTGAGGCGCCGAGTGGCGGGTGCTGTTGCCATTCCCGCGCGGCCAAATCATGACCAGATCAGCATAGTGGGTGGGCAAGGAGAGGGTGAATGGGGCAGGGTTGGATGTCTGCATGTGTGTCCAGCACCTCAGCCCATCCTGGGGCATGGCAGGATGGCTAATAGCAGCCTTCCCAGTTTCCCCATGCAGGGCAGGGGGAGACCATCTGCCCTGCTCTCTGCACTGGACCTGCAGTGTGGCAGCTGAAATTGACTGCCTTGGGGCACGTGGGGATTAGTCCCAGCCGGGTTTACTGGCTGCACCCCATGACATTCAACTGATAACATGGCTATATGATAGTTTCTACGTAAGTCTGTTTATCTTTCAAAAAGTCATGACATGGCCACATTCCTTTGCCTATATTTGTGTGTATATGGCTGCTTAAAAATAAAAGACTAATAATCAACATAGCTGCTTGCTAGTTCTTTGATCTGCTGAAGACTGCTGTTTCCAAAGAAAAACCTCCTAAATTTACCTATTGTTGACCAAATCCTTGTGAAACCATTCATCCATCCATGTCTTAGCCAAGTCAATCAGAGCCATGGGCTGTAATCAATGGCAAAACTCCCATTGACTTTAATGGGGTGACTTTAATGGGTGAGGACTTTAATGGGCGCTGTGTATGACTAGTCAGCGCTGTGTACGACTAGTAGTGCTTCAGAAATGGTAAGTAGTAGTAGTAGGATTTCTGTTAAGGTGTCTCAAAATTTTTAGGTCATCTTAAAATCGAGATGAACTCACAGTTTATGTCTGACTCAAAACTTACTTGTAACAGATTGTAGAATCAGGTCTCAAAAATCTTGAAGAAGATCACAATTTTTAACATGTTATTTCTTAGGGTCCACTCTAATATCCGGTGATGTTAACAGAATGACTTCTAGGACTTTATGGCAGGGGCCACCAAAGTTCTCAACCCCAAGAGCCGTGTACCAAAATCTTCATAGGCCAAGAGCCACAAGAGATACATGTGAGTGTACGCCCCTCTCTGAAATGTCTCCCAAGATGATCGTCTCCCCTCCCCACTTCTCCTTCATGGTTGGCTTCTGGAGCCAGTGCTCTGCAGCCCTGGGGGTTCTACGGAACAGTTGAAATTCAGCTGCTGACGCTCAGGTAAGATGCAGGATCACTAAGGCAGGATGAGGTCTGGGACAGATCCTGCCTGAAATCCACACTTGAACTGCCTGAAATCCACATTTGGCTCCTAAGTAAGCCAAGTGCTGAAATGAGAATCAAATTGATTCTCACAATAATTTCACAGTAATCAAGAATTGCTACCGAGATTTTGCAGCTTTTTTGAACCCCAATTGAGATCTTGGATGAAACTTGATTTATCGGTTACTGCAATTTACTGTTTATTGATTACCATGTTTACTGGTTCCTGTGGTTTTTTGCTGTTTATCAGTATTGCAATCTACTGTGTGCCATGTTTACCGGTTACTGTGATTTGCCATTTACCGTGTTTATTGGTTTATTGATTCCCGTGTTTATTGGTTATTGGTTTATTGCCATGTTTATTGGTTATTGGTTTATTGGTTATTAGGTGTTTTGGTTATTGGTTTTTATTGGTTATTGGTTGATGGTTTATTGGTTTATTACCATGTTTATTGGTTATTGGTTTATTGGTTTATTACCATGTTTATTGGTTACCTTGGTTATTGGATTTGGCTCACAGGCAACCCAGTAAACAACAACCTGGTAAATGGTAACCAACAACCTGGTAATGGTAACTCGGTAACCTGCAATCCAATGGTAAATGACAATCCGGTAAATGGTAATCAGTAATTTGAGAAAAGATTCTTGACTGAGAATTGTTGAGAGATGGCAATTTTCTTGGTTATCATTTCTTGTTTAAAATTAGATGAGAATCGCGATTCTCAGCGATAACTGAGAAAAAGTCAAAATCAAGTTTCGACCGTGCTCCTAAGCCACAGTTTGGCCACTCCTGCTTTATGGTCTAGAGAGAGTGCGGTTGTCATGTTGTTCTCAAATGCAGGAGATGGAGGCAAAGTAGTTCAGATTATATTTATTGGACCAGTGCTTGAGGAAGGGCCCTGTGTGATCCAAAAGCTTGTATACTGTCACCAATGGAAGTGGCTTCAATAAAAGAGATAATCTTAACTACTTTGCCTTCATGACTTTAGGGGAAATGGAATAGACTTCTGTGGTCTTGGAAAAAAGGTAGGAGTCTCTCATGCCCCAGAGCTAAAATAAGCATCTCGGTGTGTGTGTGTGTGTGTTGTTTTAAGAGATGTTTGAGCTTTGATTTTTGTTCTGTGAGTGGCATTAACATTAGTTAATTAGCAGTGACTTGTTAATTAGTTGCTTAAATGTATTGTATAAATTCAAAGCCACTTATTCCTCTTTTTAAAGAAAAAGATATGTTAGGGGTACAAGTAATTCTGCAGCTTCCCATTAAAACAGGAAAACTTATGTGGTACATCATTCTGGTCAGGAAATGCCCCAAGTTATTGTGACAGGGCTGTGTTTTGAGCAATTGCTGGTGATTTGTTTTTTAGCACACAAAGAAAGTAATAAATCTGTCACCCTGAAAAATCAGGTTGTGACCTAAAGGAAGGAGCAAATTGTGGCTTTAGGTAAAAAAGACTGACCTGTCTATGAGGGTCATTTATCATTATAACAAAATTGCTGGAGCTCTTCTAGCTGACCAGGAAGAAAGGCTGTGGTAAGCAAAATCAAGAGATGCAAGCATCCGAATATTTTTAACTGATCAATATTTTCAGGATTTGCAAGCAGCCAAAAAACTGTCTTCGTTACTCTGTAAAACAAAAAAAGAGATTTAACTACATTTTAAAATAAAATTTAATTCAGATTTAGAATAAATATCACAAACAACATTTCAAGGCATGTGTCAAAGCATTATGTTCCAGATACCCAGTATGTATTCTAGCTATCCTGTCATCTTATTCAGTAGGGAGCCAGAACAAGAACTTAAGCTCTGTCCAACTCCATTTATGGTCTGAATCTAGATCCAAACCTTGCATACAAAATCCATTTCTAAATATTATTGTCAGGGCTGGTGTCGGCCTGAGGCCCAGAGGCTACGGCTGTGCTGCCTGCCTCATGCTGTACTCCAGGAGGGTGGGGGCACAGACAGGGTGAAGCCATGATTTGATTTCTCTGGGACCCCTGGATAACACAAGGCAATTTTTTTGAAGAGTAGTCAGGCAAAAGACACCAAGCACACTAATAAAAGGCACACCCTAGTAATAAAGAGTGTCATCACCTGACTTGATGTGGGGATTTAGGCACGGCGGGATGGGCCTATGACACTGGGGTTGTATTTTTTCATGGTAAAAAGAGCAAAGCTTACCATGCTTATTTCATGGTACATCACAGTGTGTAAGTAGAGATCCCATTATTAAAAGTCTATCAAGAGGGTGTTTGTTTGCCATGTTGGTTCCAATGGGTAAAAAGCAGTTGTGACAGTGGCCAGGGGACTCCCGGCCTGCCCAGGAGTGGATCTGCCACTCCCTGGATCAGGAAAGGGCACAGAACCCCTGGCAGCTGGAGAGCTGTTCCGCTGTCCACATGGCCTGGGTAAGGCAGAGGAACAAAACAAACATGTGGGCGGCCAGACCTGGCCTTGTCCCGCTCCCAGAACCGTGCCCCCTGCCATGACAGTCAGACCTGGTGAACTGGGGGCAACTCAAGTAAGACTGGGGTCCTGTCCCTTCCAGATTCCCTGAACACCATGGGTCACAGTCTGATCACCCACACTGGTGGCCCATAGAGCACAGTTCCAAAGGGGTCATGCCCGATGGGGGTAGGGAACCCTGCCCCTCCCACACAGATAACTCACACAAGCAGCCCATGGGGGTCGCTGCAGCTGGGGAGCTGTTTTTGTTTACTTTAGTATTTGTTTTGTTTTGTTTCTGTTTCATTTTCCATTGAAGTCAATGGGAGCCTTTTCTTATAAAAGTCTATGGGAAAAGATCCATGGGGTTTCTAAAACTAGTAAAATGTCTAAAGTCAAGTGTAGTCTACTTGTCTGGCACTGAATTGGGGTGGCGGTGTGGGTGGCACTGGGTTTGGGGGGAGTAAGTGCTAAGGGCTGTGGGACTTTTAGTGGGTGGGGGTGCTTTGGAGGTGGCTGTGGGCTTGGGATGCATTGTGGCTCTGGGGTGCGGTGCTGTGGGGTCAAAGAGGGATGGCTGGACCTAGGTCCAGCTGCTCCGAGTTGCCTGTGTGCAAGAGGCAGCAGGTTAAAAATACAACAAAATAAATAGGTGAAGGGCAAAGGTTAAGAGGTACTGGCACTGGGGTTAGTGGGTTGGGGTGGCACTGGGGAGGGGCGGATTGCCAGGGACTTGGGTGGGTGGGAGGTGCTGTGCTTTTGCATGGCAATTGGCTTTCTAACCCGTCTGCCTGCCTCCCACCCCGTCCCACCCCCAAAGCCACCTCATCTCACCTGCTCTGCATCCCGAGATCAACATTTCTTTCTGCTTGTCCCCAGCCACCCTCTTCAGGTTGGGTCTGGTCTCGTGGGGTAGGGCGCTGAAGGACAGCCACTCCATTGACCACTCCAGTCTTTTCAGCTAGGGTTCTGTGGTCCTGGTGGACCTTGCCCTATGGCCGGGGTAGGTGAGGCCTAAGATGTGCTGGCCTGGATTGGCCTGAGTGGGCAGCAATTGGTCCAGACTGCACCTCGGAGATTTCCCAGAGGATGTGTCTTGGGCCAGCTGCCTACCCAACCTGGGGCAGTATTATGAGCCAGCATCTGGCGGCAGGAGAACAAACGTGCAGGTGAGTCCTGGGCCACAATGGGCCAGCATCATGTCTGTTAACACCCACAGTAAAAGATGAAGACAAAGTGGTTCAGATGACATGTTTTATTGGACTCGCTTTTGTTGGAGGTGGAGACAAAGTAGTTTAGATGTCTTTTATTGGTCCAATAAAAGATATAATCTGAATTATTTTGTTTCCATCTTTTTACATTTGGAACCAATGTGGCAACGATGCTCTCTCTCACCTCTGTTGGTGAGCTATGCAGTGGATCACACTGGGCCCTTCCTCAGGTAAATAATCAATTACACATCATATTTATGAATGGAGAAAAATAACAACATAAGAACATAAGAAGTGCCATACTGGGTCAGACCAATGGTCCATCTAGCCCAACATCCTGTTTCCGACAGTGGCCAATCACGGTGGCTTGGGAGAAGCACACAACAAGTCACAATGGGGGATCCATTCCCTGTTGTTTTCCCCCAGCTTCCGTCATGTTCCCTGATCCTGTCTGACTAATAGCTGCTAATGGATCTATCTTCCAGAAACTTGTCCAAACCTCTTTTAAACTCAGCTATAGTACTGGCCCTTACCACAGCCTCCGGCAGTAGATTCCACAACCTCATTATAAGCTGAGTGAAAAAAACATTTTCTTTTATTTGTTTTAAACTTGCCACCCATGAGTTTCATTGAGTGTCCCCCTAGTTCTAGTACTAGCTGAGAGGGTAAAGAACTGTTCCTTGTTTATTAGTTCCACACCACTCATGATTTTATAGACCTCTAGCATATCTCCTCTCAGTTTTTTCTTCTGCAAGCTGAAGAGCCCTAACCTACCAAGCCTCTCCTCATATGGGAGCCCTTCCATGCCCTTGATCATTTTTGTTGCCCTTCTCTGTACCTTTTCTAGTTCAGCTATGTCTTTTTTGAGATGGGGTGACTAGAACTGCACACAATATTTGAGATGCGGTCGCACCATTGATTTGTATAGAGGCATTATGACATCCTCAGTTTTATTCTCTATCCCCTTCCAAATAATTCCTAACATTCTGTTTGCTTTATTGACTTCTGCCGCATACCGCACTGTGGATTTCATTGTATTGTCCACAACCACCCCCAAATCCTTTTCTTGAGTAGTAACTCCTAGCTTAGTACCCAGCATTGTGTACACGTAGTTTGGATTATTTTTCCCTACGTGCATCACTTTGCACTTGTCCACATTAAATCTCATTTGCCATTTAGATGCCCAAGCACCCAGTGTCGTAAGATCCTGTTGCAGTTCCTCACAGTCTTCTCGTGTTTTAACTACCTTGAATAACGTGGTGTCGTCTGCAAATTTGATCACCTCACTCTTAACACCCTTTTCCAAATAATTAATAAATACATTAAACAGTACTGGTCCCAATACAGATCCCTGGGGCACACCACTTTTTACCTAGCCTTTAAATAGCCTTGCCACATTCAAAATCTATATTCTCCCTCTTAATATACAGCAAATGTTCTCTAATGCCATAATTACTTCTGGCAAACTCTAAATTCCAAAATACGTCCACCTTTTGAAGGCACTGCTTTCCCCATCAGTGGATTTTCACATAAAGAAATAAAAACTGAAAAATTAACAGGAAAATGAACAGAAACATTTCTGGACTTTGTTGCAGCTGGTATCTTTTTGGCTAAAAGCATTTTAAAGAAAAGCTCTGAGAAACACATTCAGTCATTTATGGGAAGCCAACTAATCAAGATGTTAAATGACAAGGAGCAGATCAGCAAAGCAAACATTTACTCTATTTCTTAAGTACTAAAAATATATAGTTAAAGTTATACAGTTCTCTCAGAAACGGCCAGTTTCACATGGAACTACATATTTTACAGCAATGTGTAGATGTTGCAGAAACCCTAACATTTTGGATAACTGTGAAGAAAAAACAACCTTGCCGATGGGTTCTCTGTACACTCCATGCTACTTTTTACTGTACTTTTCTGTGTAAGATTGAAACATGATGTGTGTGCTTCCAGAATTAGTTAGATTCAATGTTTTTCTCAGTTTCATAGTCTTTTAGGACCTTCATTGGGGTTTCAGCCTTGACCCTGGAGGTTCTATGGTGGCTCGTGCCTCATTTTTACAGCTTTCAATGCCTTGAGGGCACTTATCAAAGACTTCAGGATTCTGTGAGATTGAGGTGCAGAATAGGGTTATAAAATGCACAAGTGAACATGAACTGGCTGACATTGGATGGCCAAGGGGTCATACACTGGCAGATGGGTGCAGCTGTCAAAGCCACTGGCACATACATGCCTCCCCATTTCATCAAAATGTGGATCTACTGGAGATCCAACATATGTGGATCTACTGGAGATAGGATATACAATTTTATTTATTTATTTTTATTTAGTGATTTGTATCCCGCTCCCTCCTGCCCTATGGCAGCATGTAAAATGATCCCAATAAATTTTTTAAATCTCTTGATAATATTCCTAAGATAGTTTTCAAGTAACATATGCATCATAAACAGAATGCCAAGTGCTGTGGCATAAAGATTTTAGCATTGCTCTTTGTGAACACCTTGGATAATGTAGGGTGTTTTTAGACAAGTGCCTTCCCACCCATCACCCACTCATCATGCACGTTACAGGGCAGAATAGGACATCAATGTGATTGATTGATGCAAAATGCATGATGGGTGGGGAGGCGCTTGTCTAAAAACTCCATTACTCCTGGCCTCACCATTTATGAGCAATGTAGCCATCTCAGATTCCTACTGTTAAGCACTAGCCCTTTTTAAATGGTCCATGACTGTGGGTGGGGGATTGGTGTGCACGCAGCAGCGTGGGCGGTGCGGGGGCTGGTGTGGTGCACACGGGGGCACATCAATCCCCGCAACATCCCCACGCACAGAGCAACTGTCATTTGCTCCATGCCTGGGCTGCATGTGTCCGCAGCCGTGGGCATGCGTGGGTGTGTCTTGTGCAAAAAGGGCCACTGTATACCAAACTGTCACATGTTGTCCATAGACTACACACAGATTTACATTTATATATCTATAATATGGGATAAATAGTACTATAGGATAAAAGAATGTTTTTGATTGTCGAGTGAGACTGCGTCTATTGTAAAGAATAAACTGTACCAATTAGATAAGGTCTAAAGCAGGGGTGGACCCCTGGCCCGCAAACCACTTCTAGCCTGAGGGGTGATTATCTTTTGCCCACCAACCTGCCACCCTGACTCAGTGATGTGCGGCCCAGTACCTGTCTCTCTGTGGCCAGGGCGGGCTTTTGCGGGCTGCATAGATCCTTCCTTCAGTCTCACCAGCGGCACGACCATTTTAAATGACCCATTGTGTGCCTCTCCAGGCACGTGTATATTCTGGGACCAGCAATTTCCTTAATCTGGAATGCTGGGAAATGTAGTCCCAGCATACCAGATTCAGAGAATGGCTGGTCCCGGCGTGCGCACACGCCTGGAGAAGCACACACTGAGCAGGGCCTCCAAACAGCTTGAGGCTGGGCGGCAGCAGTAGCAACAGCAGGTGCATGGGCAGGGGACCGGTCCCCCTGTGTGTCTGTGTACGTTTGAATGATTCAGTGCGTGTGTGTGTGTGTGTGAGAGAGAGTGGGAGTTTCTGTTTGAATGAGTCTGTGTGTGCGTGTGCGAATCTGTGTGTATTTGTGTGTTTGAATGTGTGTGAGAGAGAGAGAGAGTGAGAAAGAGAGCTGAGTTTAAGTAAGTGTGTGTGTGTGTGCGTGTGTGTGAGTGTGAGAGAGAGAGTGCTTTTAGACAAGCGGGTCGCCGTCGCGTGACCCGCTCGCGCAATATTTCAAAATCCCGCGACGCAGGATTGCACGAGACGCCCGGCGGGGATCAAGCGCATGAAAGGCGGTTGCGCATTCTTTGCCGGCCACGAATTAAATACCTCACAATCAAGGTATTTAATTCACGGTCGGCAAAGATTGCGTAACTGCCTTTCATGTACTTGATCCCTGCCGGGCGTCTCATGTAATCCCGTGTTGCGAGATTTTGAAATATCGTGCGAGCGGGTCACGTGACGGTGACCCGCTTGTCTAAAAGCAGCCAGAGATAGAAAGAGGAAAGTGTATGAGAGAATGAATGTGTTTTTCCTTAATACACTAGTCTTAATTAATTATAATTAATTAATTATAATTAATTAAATATAATTGATTTATAATTGCTTTTTAACGTGAGCCCCCCGGCATGTTCGGGGACCGACAATGCAGCCTCCAGCCTGAAAAGGTTCCCTACCCCTAGTCTAAGGTGTAAGGAAAGGGCATGTTTCAGTAAGAGATCTAAAAGAAACTAATATTCCCTATTAAGTCATTTTTCTACCCCTGGAATTCCATTCCAATGAGCAGTTCAGAATTTCCCGCTTCAATTTAAAAAGTAGGGTTTTCTCCCTTTCCCAACCTCTTCCAGTTGCATAATCTCAGTTTAAGCCACATTTTTGATGTTGTTCTCAAAAACATTCTGAAAGAACAGCAAAAAGCCAATTTCTAGGAGTGTAATTTCTATGCTAGTCTCTGTTGATTGCTTTAGTGACTTTCTCTGACCAGAACATTCATGGTCAAGAGCATCAGTCTCTGTTCCAGCGTGCAAGGTTAGGGTGCTTTCAAACGTGACAGTGGCCTCGTTGAACATGCATTAGCATGGTTTAACCCAGGGCCCACCGTCACGTTGAAAGGCACCTGCCAGATGTTTCCCTGGATTGGATCCCGAC
>QEPC01004521.1:4659810-4679347 GCA_003113815.1 Sphenodon punctatus
GGGGTGCCTTCTTGGAGGTCCCCCATGTTAATCGGGGGACCACAATGGAGAGGGCTTTCTCGATGGCTGGGCCGCGCCTTTGGAATTCCCTCCTGGAGGAAGCTTGCCTGGCCCCAAGCCTTTTAACATTTCGGTGAGTATGTAAAACCTGGCTGTTCACCCAGGCCTTTGGGGAGGGGGGAAGGTTTTTTTTAATCTCCTTCTACCCTTATTTATTGTTTTATTGTGGCTTAGCCCTGTTTTTTAATATTATTATGATTATTTTAAATTTATATGGTTGTATTTTTATGGTTTAAAATTGTTAGCCACCCCGAGCTGTTCTCAGGATGGGCGGGATATAAATCGATTAAAATAAATAAAATAAATTAAAAAAATAATAATGGCAGAATGGAAGATGGAATGTAGGAGCCCTGTGATCTCCACTGGCTAAATATTCATTTCTGAACTGGATTCCAGGTGTTGGTTTTGATTTATAAGACTCTTCTTAGCTTGGGACTTTGCTATTTAAGAGGCAGCTACAGCTTAGATCAGCAGAAGCACTCAAGCAGGTTTCCCTTCTAATGAAAAGCAAGGGTGATGGTGACAGAGTGTCCTCTTTGAAGCTATAGCTCTGGAGCGTTCCCTCTCTTCGACAAATACAGTCTGAGCCTATTGACCTTCAGAGCATGCTACAAAAGACCTCCATTTATGTAGGCTGATTTCAGAGGTGGACCTTTGAGGAAATTCATATTTTGAGGAGGGAGTGAAGCTTGGTTTTCTTGGAATGAACGCCCACCCAGAAAAGCTTGGTAGAGTGGGCCATCAGACGTGATGGCCTGCTCCACCACAGTCTGGGAATGGTTTCCCTAGTCCATGACTGGGCTAACTCTGGCTTGTGAGCTGGCAGGGAGCCCAGGTCTTCCGGTGTATGTTTGTTCCCACTCGCAGCAAACATCTGGCGGGCAGGAACAAACATAACACCTCCATGGTTGGCCACATCAGGGTAAGTGTGGCCACCCATGGTAGCGTCATGTTTGAAAAAACCCACTGTGTTTGCGTGTTCTTACTTTATTTGCACCAATTTGTCAAAAATTCTTACCTGAAAAAAAAACCAAATGGCCCAAGCATTGTGCTCAGTTTCAGATGTTGAGTGAAAAACTGATTAAACATGTTTCCACCTTAGACTCAGAGCTGGGAAAGATGAGCAAGAATGCAGTGACATGAAATTATTAACTCTGATCAGATTTATGAGACTAGCTAGTATGAAGGAACTCTTTATTTATTTATTTTTTTAAGCAGGCGAAGTTAATAGAATTCTTGAAAGTACTACACACAAAAAAGGTTGTTAGTCCCCATAGCTGCCTATTGAATGCTGAAGATGCTCAGGTGAAAGATGTTCAGATATTTTCTGTAAATTTGTGTAGCAACACACTTATGCTGAATAAATTAGATGCCAGATAAACATCAGTATAATGCATGGATGTTTGGAGCCAACAGATAAAAAAGATATTTGCCAGCTTGTTCAGATGGGTCAGATTCTACAGACTACAGAAATGTTAGGAGGCCCATGGCTTTATCTGATCTAATATTCAACTCTTTATTGGTTGTCTGAGGAATATAAAGTTAAATTCAAGGTATTAGTTGTCATTCTCAAGTGGTCTCTGTGAGAGTCTCCAACTTTGCTATGAGACCATGCTTGATTATGATGGGAATCATAATTATGATGCCCCCGTTGAAGTTGTTGGCAAAATTTAATTCTGTTCCAACTTTAGAACCAGGAAGTCACTTATCTACACTGCACTTGAAAAATAGAACTATCACCCTCAGAAGTGAAGCATGTAACAGAAGACACAACGTTCTTAGTGAATGGCCCTTAAAAATGGAACTCAATTGTAGGAGAGTAGGACAGTCAAATATTTTAACTGCATAATACTTATGGATACTTCACAGGTCGCAATTTCCAAATGGTAAACACCATGAAAACCTGTGGAAATCATCATGTGGCAGCCTGACATAGACTGATTTGTTAAATTTAAACTCTTCTACCATATAGTAAATCCATGGTGATCCACAAAATTGTGCCAAAGACCTTAACAAAAAAAAAAATCCATAGTCAGTCACCACATGATGTTTCCCACAGGCTTTACCACTCAAAATCATTTTGTATAAAAGTATCCGAAGTTTTAAGACCACTTAGCTTTTCTACAGTAACAACTCATTTTAAAAAATGACCGAAAACTCTGAAATCAAGTCAGTACTACAAAATGATGCAAGCTCAGTCACTCCTAACTGAATAGGTACAAGAGCAAGATAGAAATAACTTTATGGAGCTCCATTGCTCCTCCTCCTTCCCTTCATCCTGCATGTGTTTTGAAAAAGTTATATGCACTTCTTATCTCTGAAGAAAGATTATTTGTTCCCATCACAATAACTTTAGCTTCTTCTCAATTTCAATAATTTGCATAGTACTACTTTTGGGCTGTTGAAATCAAATTTTCAAAGATAGCTTCTAACATTGCATGCTCAGGTTTAGTTTTTGCATTTGCAAACATTTGGTTTCTTCAGAGTGGATGATGCTTGGGTGTATGAACTCTGGTTCTTGCTTGCCAAAACTGAACAGGCAAGTGGCCGTTCAAGGACCCATTGAAAATTTGGTCTTCCATATTCTGGTCTGTTTCTCCTCTCAGCTTGTTCCTACTGATTATTGTAACAAGAAACAAACAGATTATATTTCTAGTCCAAGGAAATAGAAACAGCTAGGACTCATTCAATTTCCTTCTAGTTTCTTCGAGGTCAGCAACGATATCTTTGGAAAACTGTGAAAAATGTCTTTTAAAAAAACAACAAACTTTTAAATTACATTGACCCACTTAGGGCTGCTGTGGCCCACTTTGGGCCACGGGCCACTGTCACATTTGTTGGAGCTCTGCCATATGTTTGACTCAGGTTTTTCCCAGGCATGTTAGTGACTAGCCTGGGTTGTGGTCCCAGAGACCTCCGGAGTCACAGCCTGGGCTACCATCTGCCTGATTGGGCCTGAGTGGGCTACAGCAGGCTATAACATTTGTTCTAGCCCTCCGTGGCCCAGTCTATCATTATCCTCCATGGCTGCCTGTATTGGTGGGGGGCTGGGTGCTGGGGGCAGTGTGGGGGCAGGGCTGGCCGGCTGCATGTTTGTGCAGCTCCCCTCCCTCCCCTGTGGGTGGGCCATGTGAACATTGGTTTTGTGGGCAAACCTAATCCTGACTGTATCCACTGTGGCTTCTCCTCCTGATCTGGACTGGGTTGCTGCGGCAGCACTGTCACTTGTGTTTACATCCATTGGTACAATCTTTTTGAACCTCAGAACTTGACTTCAAACACCAAAACATAATTTCTGGTTCCATTCATTGCTGCTAAACTCTTAGAACAAAATCTATATTGAAATCTGATCCACACTGGGTGACAAAACAATTGAAAGAGACTACAATCCAACCTAGCACCACCATGGGAAAACTGATGCTATAACGTGTGTATCAGTGAAAATTGACGTTATGGTCTCCTTAGTCCTTTAAAATGTAGGTTTATATATTTATTCTTAGAAATAAATTGACATATTCTTTGTTTTATGTTTCATGAATGCTGCATCTTTTGCATAACCTTGAGACTAGACTACTGCAATGCACGCTATGTGGGGCTGCCCTTGATGACTGTTCAGAAACTGCAGCTGGTGCAGAATGCAGCAGCCTCTATTCTATCAAGAGTGGGTCATCAGGAGTACATCTCACCTGTGCTGTGCTCCGGTGTCTGTACTGGCTACCAATAGCTCTCTGGGCACAATTCAATTTGCTGGTGACCTATAAAGCCCTAAACTGCTTGGGACCCAAGTATCTGAAAGACCCGCTTCCTTCCTTATGTCTCGTTGCAGCTTCTGAGGTCAGCCAGGAGCACCATCTTGTAGGTACCATCTGCCTGTAAAGTTTTTACAGTTAGGACATGCGGAGAGGTGTTCTTGGTGACTGCCCCACGGTTATGGAACTCCCTCCCCTCTGGAGGTTCATTTAAGCCCAAGCCTGGTCATCTTCTGGAAATGTTGTAAGACCTTTTTATTTGACCAGGTGTTTAGCAGGCAGGTATACGGTTGGGTGGGTTTGGTTGGTGGGTTAGGGGGAGGGTTGGGGGGGTAAGGGGACTTTTAGATGTTTTTTAATGATTGTAAGATGCCCTGAGCCTTGATGGGAATGGTGGCATATAAATTTAAACAAACAACCAAACAAATAAACATTTAGGCAACAGTAGTTTGGTGCCTTCTCATAGGCCGTTTTAAAATGGACCGTGGGTTGGGGGATGATTGTGCGGCTGTGGTGGGTGGAGATGGGTGCATGATTCCCACGGGTGCACACCCACCTCCAACCATTGAGTATTGGGCACTGGAGCCCATTGCTCTGTGCTTGGTGTAGAAGGGTGGAGGGTGTCTGATGGGTGTAGAAGGGTGGAGGTGGGTGTACCGCAAGAGTGCTCATGCACCCCCACCATCCCCTGTGGCAGTCACACGGGTGCCTCCACCCATCTCCACACAGCAAAACTGCTTGGAGATGGGTGGGGGTGTCTTGCGTGAAAAGGGCCATAGTGGCTTAACCATGTTATACATTATAAAATGTGTTATGTTTGTTTGAATGATTAATGATGACTGAAATTGCCCAACTTCTATGGCTGCTATGTTGAGGGAGCACAAACAGTATAATAATAGACATAGAGGGAATGTGAACCCTTCTTCCTCCCATTCCCCCACATTGGTTACACATTGGCCCTTTTTGTACAGTGCGTGGAGGTGGATGTGCGCCCTTTTCCATGGGCGCACACCAATCTCCACCCATCCCCACCCACAGAGCCTCCTCTGTTTTACGGATGGCTCCGTGAGTGGGTGATGGGTGGAGATGGGTGTGCACCGGGAGCACACATCCACCTCCACCCACTGCCTGTGGTGTTTCCATGGGCGGACACCCATCCCCCACATGCCACAGCACTGTTTGCATGGATGCCCCCCCTCCCGCCGCACACCCAGCGGGGGGCGGAGGTGGGGCATACGTGCAAAAATGGCCTTCATCTAGTAGTATTTGCTTTGTCTTTCTTTAAATAGGGCACATCAGCAAATATAGGCAATGCACAGAGAAGAAAGTGTTAGCGGGGGATAGGGTAGAAGAGGGAGAAGGGAAGGAAAGGGGGAGTAGGGTTGAATCCTTGGCTAGGTTTCCCACTCTCAGGCGATACCACTGGGTAGGTAATTCCCTCAGGGTCTTGTTTGGGCTCTCTCTCAATAACTGAGAGCAACCCAGCTCATCACAGGGAAGGAAAGCAGGGATATGCCAAGGTACAAGAATAGGTAAGGACAAACACGAATACTACTCCTCACACTCTCCAAGGGTTCCAGGGCCCAGTGACACGACTGGTGTGGGATGGAGGATCCCAGGTTTCCCACAGGGGTGACAAGGGGAGGAAGGGAAGGAAAGGGGGGAATGGAAAGAGGATAGGGCTAGCACTCAGGATTGGGGGAGGGGGGAAAGGGGAATAAGGAAACAAGGTAAGTGAAGGAACAGCTAGGCACAGTCAAGACACACTCACCCAACTGGAGCAAGAACACTGGAAGGGAAATAGGGAGACAAGCACCCAAGCAAGGAAGAGAGAGGGAGGGGAACAAACAGCAACAAGGCACAAGGATCAAGGTATAACAAGCAGTGAGCACAGAAGGGGCCAGCCTCTCAAATGATTACTGGCAGGGATCTGCTGCCCTGCCGGTGCCTTTATACTCTCAGGCCAGGTGTGGGCACTTAGGGAGGAGTCATGGCTCCACCCCCTAGCATCCTACGCTGCCCCGCCAGTCTCATCCTAAGTCTGGACGGGGCTAAGCCTGATGGCCCTGCTGCAGGGTTCTGCGGGGACTGTGCTTGGCCCCCCGCCACTCTATTACCTACAGCTAGGGTGTTGCCCCTAGTGTATCTTTTGGGTTCCCTTGCAAGCCGCTGCTCACTATTCAATATGCGTGAGCTACGGTGTGGCATGACAGAAAGAAGGGGGCACTTGACTCCCTGGATCTTCAGCAGTGGCATGGTAGAGCATCTACAAAGAGGTGATTTGATGTCCCTCTTGCTGTTCCTCTTGGTGGGCCCTGCTGCTTTTGCTGCTTCACAGTGTTTTGCTGGGTGGATTGGAGCAACAGCAGTAGGGCTGGTGTGAGCAAGAAGCAGTGGTCCAGGTGGTGACCCACTCACTGAGCTCTCTCCCATGGATGAAGGAGTGGTCCAGGAACCCAACCATTGCCACTGTTCTCCTGTGTCTCCAACTCTTCTTGTCCAGGGTAGGATTGCCCTTCCACTCTCAGGAGCTTGCCCCTGTAACAGGGTGGAGGGTACCTGGGGTAAGTTGTTGCAGAATACTGTTCTCAATATCACTCTCTTCAGGGAATTATCACCCAAGTGTCCTTATTTCTCTATACACTGTCCCGTCACCATCTACACAGTTCCATATGTGCAGTCTCTTGATGTACAAAGTCTATAATATCCTTGAGGCTTTGGGTCTCTTCAGTCTCAGTCCCCCTCTCTCGTCAGGAACAGTCTCTCCTCAGGCCAGAGATTAGCCTCTCACAGTCTCTCTTAGTCAATCATGCTCACAAGCTCTGCGGGAGAGGCACAATTCCAGCCTACCAAACCCCACAGCTCAGGCAACCCCCCCTGAGCAGGGTCTGTGTGGAGAGAGGGCCCTGCTCATGTCTCCCTGAGCAGTCTCCCTGGATGCTCCCAAGCAGCCCTCAAGTATCTCTGTGTCTGAAGCAGAGCCCGCTCCAAGCTCCTACCTCCTTCACCCGTTTCTTCCTCCTCCTGATAACAACTCTCCCTCTGGTAACAACCCACCCCCCAGCTCTCAGCTCAGGCTTTTATCTTGGGCTGGCTAGTCATGCCCAAGATCAGGTGTCAGGTGTTGTCCTTGACTTCCCCTTAGTGCATGAGCAGCAGGTAGCACCTTCACTCCTGCTGGTGCTACCTTCCTTAAAGGGCCCTCGGCCCTAATAGCTTACTCCCTACTACAGCTGCATCAACAATTATTGTGAAGAGTCACATATTGGCGCCACTGTTGTCCATAGAAAAACTCTACTAGGTGTCTAGACAAGCTAGTTATGCAATGCTAGCTATAGAATGCTGTCTCTTTCCCTATTATCTACAGTAGTATTGTAGTTCATTGTGATTCAAGGATTCCCTTCAGGATGAAGTTTATATTTAGAAAGTGGTCAAATACAGGGTTAGCAATGGGGCCCTAGGAGATAGTATGCAATGCCTGAAAGACAGAGGTATTTTTATATACTTGAAAAGTTCTATAAACTCTCAATACACGTTTAGGATGACCACCAGGATGGCAATTATGGTTGCCACAGTGCTACCTTTGTTTTGTTTAATGCAGTAATCTAAGGCTGTTTTTACATGGATGTCCCCCCCCTCCCCCGCACTCAGGGGTGGGTTTGCAGGGGGTGCTTTCCTTGTATATGGCTGGCGGGGGGGGGGGATGGGTGTCTGCTCAGTGTTTGCCCGTGTGAACACCGTGCAGGATGGGTAGGGGTGCGTGCGCGCTCCCATACAACACCTACCTCCACTCATCGCACGCCCCTCTCCGCCCACCTCCTCCCGTGGAGCCCTCTGGGAAAACCAGAGGAGGTTCTGTGGGTGGAGATGGGTGGAGGTGGGTGTAAATGGACACCCACCCACCTCCATCCACCGCAGCTAAACACCCATCCCCCCCTGTCAGTTTAAAAAGAGCCTAAGTTAAAGAAGCATCAATTTAATTTGCATCTCTCCTTATGGTTTCCTGGAGAGACAATATTTTTTACCATCATGAATGAATGACTGCACTCACTCGTTTTTAATTTCCCCACCTGATCCAGGTGTTCTGATTGTAGTGTAATTAGGATGGTGGTACCAAGTTTAGCATGGTCAAGTTATTTTCTTGCTGTTATTAGAAACAAATCTGCCTGCATTGTGCACCATGGATTGGCACTTAGATGAGTTTGGGGTAAGCAGATAATCAATCATATCTAGATAATAGACATCAGTGATATTGCTTTGCAAGGTTTGCACTCTTTGATTTATGCAAGTGGATTGTTTTTTTATGGTGCCTTTAGAATATTTGTGACTGAATAATGTTTTTATGACCAAGCTGGAAAGACAAAGCCATTATTTCTTTTAAAACCATCGATCAACAGTTTGATTAAATTTGTACTTATTTTGAGTGTGATTGGGCTGGATGCCATCATGCTTAGTCAGGACAATTTACAAAGATGTTTAAAAAGCCTTAAGAAGGCTAGGCCTGGATCTTCATTGCCTTGCACCTTGTGCAGTCACTCACACTAGAGTAAATGGAATGGCAAATCAACAGAGTAGTATGTAGCCTGTATGTTGCATCTACCCTGGGTTCAGGGCAATGGAATTGTCTGCTAAGCCATATCAGATGCATACATTAGTTATAGTGAATGCCGCTCTTTGTTGTTTAAACAAAGCTTTAGAGAATTAATAGAAAAATAGAATTTCAGGGTCATCTAGTCCAATAATAATAATAATAATTATTATTATTATTATTATTATTGATAATCATAATAATACTTTATTTTGTATAGTATAGACAATGTGCCTAGTGCTGAACAGTCATGATTCTAGACAGGTCCTTGCTTTGAGGGACAAAGGAGGGGGGTACAAGGGAGAGGGGGAGACAGAGATACATTTAAGAAATTGAGAAGTTGCCATTGTATGTGCTTAGCTTAGTTATAACAGGTGGAGGGGGATCCTGGAGGATAAGATGGTATAAGGAGAAGCATAAATGGGCAATCTATGGGGATGAAAAGCCAGGGAAGGTATCCTGAATAATATTGTCATAGAGAAATAACCTGGATTTTATAAAAGGGCCATCTCACAACAATGGATATAAGAAATCACTCCAATGGTGTCAATGAAGTTATATGGATGAAAATCTAAAGAAAACAAGATCTAATTCAAGCCCATATCATTTACATGGCTGTTTAGCTGTCCATATGCACTGACTTTTGAACCTTGAGATGGAGCATGCAACTACTACTGTGAGTAGGCTACGTCTGGAAGTAACCACTATAGGTGCTTATAAATGTAACAATTCCCTCTGCCACCATGGACTTACCTGGGCGGTGGTGGGAGCTGTCACTCTGGTTGGGAATCGGCCCAGGTGCCGATTAAATGGGACTGTGACCAGGCCAAGGAAGGGAGTGAAGACAGACAGATGTGCGTCTGCCCGGCCCCACACTGCATGCAGTGGCCCACCTCCCTGGCTGACAGGCAGCCATAGCGGCCTATGATGGCTGCCATGGCGCCTGACCCCTCCTGCCACTCCGGACCATGGTAAGTAAAGTGGGCTTTCAGATGTGAAAGCCTGCTTTACTCCAGGTCCGGTGGCCAGATCCCGACCATGGGGGTGGCTAGCCTGGGCTGTGTCTTGGGGATTTCCCGCCACCACAGCTGGGATCTATCCCTTGCCAACAGTTAGCACTCGGGATGCAGCTACTTTTAAACGTAACCGTGGTGCCTGTGCCAAAGCAGGCCACCTGCATGTCTGAAAACACCTTGTGTTAGGTAGTATGTATTTGTGGGATCCCATCCCAGTATGTGCAAACACATATGATGATTACTAATATTTTAAAAATTTCCTAGAGGATTTGAATGACCAATTCCCATTAATTTTATTAGGAATTAGGTGGTCCAAAGCCCTTTTATAACTTTGCAAAACCTCTGCTAATCTTTTTTGATGAACCATTGAGATACTTAAAGGTTTTATTTCTTGGAGTGACTTGCTAGAACAAGTGCAAAATGAGCAATGAGACATTTATAGTAGTACATTATTTTCTATAACACAAATATTATCTGTCCGTTTGTGGGAATCTCAGACAGATCCTTTAGAAAGCAGTGTTTTGGATAAATAGGGTATGTTCCTGGGCACCAGGGAGATGTTCCTATTAACTAGAGTTTGGACTGATGCATTTGACTGTACTGATAAGATAAAAGGAGCAGACAATGTAAATTTAAAACATCCAGGCTCCTCTGTCTATTGCTTATAATCAACATTAAATAAAGCAGAACATGTAAATGCCATTTTGACTCTATCCTTGAGGGAACACTACACTGTAGTATGAAGAGGACGACATGTTCCCTGATGCTATGTAAAGAAAGCATTGTAATCAACAATATTATCAAACTGGTTTATAAACTCTAATTTAAACTCTGCTATTCTGGTGCCCTTCTGCTGTTTATTTTGGTCATTCTGGTCCCCACATACTGTACATTGCTTCATTCAGCCATGGAGCATCCTTTCTAAACAAGAAAATTCCTGGAAATTAACGACATCATTCTGATATTTTAGTAAAAATTGCCGATACTTTTCAGCTGTAAGGAAAAACTACTGGAGTGTTATAGCACATAGCTTTGTGGCTCATAAGACTAGATTTTCATTCAAAGACTAGATTTTCTCTGGTGGACATGCTCTGTAGACAATGCCCACCAGAGAAAATCTAGTCTTTGAATGCTTGGGTCCTTTTCCCACCACAGGATCACCTATCAACAAAGGTGTATGTTGCCATTCAAAATGATGGTTATTCAATACAGGAATTAATACTTCTCTCCTTTCTGATACTGTCCTCTCCTCCTCATGACTGTCCCTAACTGTGTCCTCCTCATACTTAATGTTTTGTGATCAAATGGCCAATAAAGGTTTTAAACACTCTTTTATTTTACACTCTGCAAAACTCTGTTGCCCTCTGTTTTCTGTGTTGCTGACTCTCACTGTCATGTTTTGTGGAAAAGAGGCTGTAGGGTGAGTGATAGAATATTATGTAGGAGTTATCACAAGAGATGCAAAAATAATTTTCAAATTTGTTCTTGTGGAAGACATGCTCCAATGACGTTCTTTAAATATAGCTTTTCTATATATAGCCTTTATTTAATTTTGATGATTTTTTTGACTATATTATGAATAGGGCTAAGAATTTGTCACGGCCATGACAAAAGTCACGTTTTTAGTGACTTTTGCCTCCCTCTATGACAATCTTCTCATGACTTCTGTGATTTTCCAAAGTTTTTTGAGATTTCCCCCAAACTGAAGAGCAGAACTGGCAAGAAGCTGGTGAGAAGAGCACGCTCAATGGTGCTAAGAAGATCCACGGTGCCTCCCTGGAACTCCAAACCCCTCCCTGACTGTGGAGACGCGGTGGCATGGCAAGAAGCCGGTGAAAATAGCACGCTGGGCGCCACCGGGTAAATCCACGGCCTCTTCCTGGAGTTCCAAACCCCTCCTCAGTGTTGTTTTTTGTGGAGGACGGATCATTGGGCATGGTCAAATGGCACCATGGCATAGTGTGGCGGCGGGATCAGAGGCAGAGAACATTATAGTTGTCAGAGCTTCAAGAGGTGCCCAGGAGGAGATGGCATCATTTCCTCTGCCTTTATCCCCTGCTTAGGTTTACAATCTAAACCTGGGACTTTCAAAGGGCTTTACAATCCCTGGGTTTACAATCTAAGGGGTGGGGGTGTTTTCCTCTTTCTTCTATTCTGTGCTGGGTGGGTTACAATCTGTGCTGGGGGGTTTACAATCTAATCCCTGGTTTACATTCTAAAGGGGGGTGGGTGGGTGGGTTATAAAATACAATATTGAATAAAAGTTTTTTAAAATTACCCATGAGTTTTCTGCAACTTTTTCTCATTTCTGCCATGACCAACTCATGAATTTTTAAGAAAATTTCCATGACAAATTCGTAGCTCTAATTATGAACATTTCTTAGCACTGTCACTCATAAAGGGGGCATAGAAGTGCAGGGGGCTGAATGGACATATACCCCAATTAAGTTTGGGATGCATGGGGCAGTTCCCTCCTTAATTTTAGTAACTGTGCCAGTCATGCTTCAAGAGAGGAAAAAAACCAAACTCCACTTCAGATCTTCAGTCTTGCGGAATGTAACTGGATCAGAGAAGGCTGTGAGTTCAACCCTAACATATACTGACTGTGTGTCCTACACATTTCCACCTTTGAACTAGCACCTTGCTCTGCCAGATAAGCAACTAGGATCTGCTCCCTCTTTTTCTTAATAAGCTAACAGAGATGTTTCATCAACACACAGTGAAGAATAGTACCCAGGATAGCATCGTCCTAAACATTAGCTAAACTAGACTACTCATGCTGCAGCAGCTTTTTAACAACAGCTGTGTAACTACTGGGCAATATGCAACATCAGCTTTTGGCTGAATTAAAAGGAGCATCCAGGTATTGCATATGAAGCTTGAATGGCAAAACTTTGAAAAGGAAATCCAGGTTAAAGTTTGGCTACTGTGATGTGATCTTACCTTAGAATTCACAGGGCCCAGGGCAAAGATAAATTGTGGAGCCCCTGGTGACCCCAGTCCCGTCCCGGTGGCCCTGCCCCATAAGGACATCCTTTGTGGTGGTTGTGTTTGGTGCCTTGGCAAAGATGTGGGCCACTGCAGGGCCAAATAGTGGGATCTGGGGAGCTCATCCTGGGGCGCTCTGTGGTAAGGCCAGCACATGTGTGGTTGGTTTTAATTGGAAAGAATTGCTTTTTAAAACTTTGTTTCTTAAAATCAGGATCAAGGCTTCATGGTTCAGCAGATAGGTTTTTGGGCAGGTTTTTTTTTGTTTTAAGAGGTCAAAACTCAGTTTGGGCTGTTGTTACTCCACTGTTGCCAGGGAAACTTTGCGGGCAGAATGGACAGAACAAAAGCAACAAGAGCAGATTTTCATCTTTCAATCTGAAAGGAAGCTGTCTATGTCAATGTGTATATTGACAACATCATGATCACAGCCAATAATGATCAAAAATGTAAAAGAAAGACTTTTCTATACAACATATTTATTCCAATATTCTTTAAAAGCAAATGGATGCAGTTTCCAATTTTAGCAAAATGCACATAACTCTCAGATTGGATGAGACATTACTAATGGGTAAAATAGATTGCATTGATCAGCAAAACACTTCAGACTGTGGAAACTGTAAGTCCTCATAGCAAACTGTGTCAATACATCACTCAGGGTTAGTATCAAAATTTATCTTTAAAAATCTTTTCCCATGCTAGGAGTAGTGAACAGACAGGTTTAAACCAGTAGTTTAACCCTGTTTTGAAATTCATTGTCATATTTTTCTAACTTTTAATGGAAAAAATGTTAGGAATAGTTGAAATTCCTATGCCTGTAATTTCAGCCATGGGGAATTAATCTCACCATTGTGATCTGTTGGGTATTTCTTCTGAGATTGGCCACTGTCAGAGACAGGATGCTGGGCTAGATGGACCATTGGTCTGACCCAGTATGGCACTACTTATGTTCTTATGCTGAATTACTAATGAAAATAGATAAACTGGGATTTTTATTTATTCATATTTATTTGCCAAGTCAGACACAGTGGTGTACAGTTGCTTTCTTGAGTCCCTCTGTAACTCATAATTTTCAATAAATATACTAATATTATTACTAATAATATACTAATCATATTACACTAATATTATTTAATTCATAGATGTCAAAGTGCTTTAAGAAGGTGATAAATGATTATTGTCTCCACTTCATGAACGAGAAAAATGAGATCAAAAGACTTTAAATGATGTGTCCAAGGTCCATAGAGTCATAGGGCACATTTACACAAGATGGTTTGCAAACAGGAATCACTTCCCCCTCCTTACTGTTGAATCTGTGAAAGGTCTATGTTGTTGGGTGCACCGTAGTAAATGTGGGTGAAGTGTGGTTAAGTTGGAAAAGTAAAAATAAATATCTCTCCTGCATTTTCCTTATTGTGTGAAGGGATTAATCCGCATATCAGTCAACCTTAATTCTGTGGAGGGGAATAGAGGTGATTTTCCCTTCAGGGGAAGAATTCCCACTGCTTGTCTGGTGGGGATAGTGTACTGCAGATAAGACCCTCCCCCTGCCCCCGCATAATAATGAGACACCTATTTTGGACCATGGCCGTATCCCCTAGTAAAATTTATTTATTCATTTATTTATTTATTTTCTTAGATTTATAGGCCACCCCCTCCTGCTACTGCAGCTTGGGGTGGCTCACAACGTATTAAGAATATAAAAATATAAAACAACATCAGTATACAATATACACAAAATACAAAATAACCTGATTAAAATAAACCTGATTAAAATACAGTAAAATCCCTGGTGGACATAAAAACACTCCCTCCCCCCTTCCAAACCTCCCACCCATCTCCCTTGCCAAAAGCCTGGCGGAAAAGCCAGGTTTTGCACTTTCTACAGAAAGAGGGGAGGTCAGGGGCCAAGCGGACCTCCGTCAGAAGAGAGTTCCACAGTCTCGGCATGGTCACCAAGAACTCCCTCCTCATCGTCGCCACTTGAGATACTCAGGGTACCCTGAGGAGGGCGCCCCCGGCCGACCAGAGGAGCCACTCCAGGACCCAAGGGGTGAGGTGATCTCGCAAGTAAGTGGGACCCAAGCCATATAGGGTTTAAAGGTAAAAACCAACAACTTGAATTGGGCCTGGAAGACTATAGGCAGCCAGTACAGAGACTGGAGCACTGGTGTAATGTGCTCATGGTGATCCGTCCCTGTAAAGAGGTGGACCACCATATTCTGCACCAACTGCAGTCTCTGGATCATCACCAAGGGTAGCCCCACGTAAAGCGCATTGCAGTAATCTAATCTTGAGGGAATGAACGCATGGATGATGGTGGCCAGGTCGGAGTCTGAGACGTACAACTGAAGCCATTGCACCAGGTTTAATTGGCGAAATTAAATTTTGAAGTGAGAACTTTTGAAGCAGGGGAGAGAACATGTGAACAATTAAACAATTAAAATGCAGGAATGCAAACTTGCACAACAAAGAATACACCCAGAAGAAGAGTCTGATGTAATCTAATGTGTGTGTGTAATCTTGTGCACTCACAGTGTGCCCATTGCACAACTCAGTGTGCACTGTGTGCACCTATTGCACACATTGGGTGTGTGCACCTGAGACATGGTGTACATCTGGCTCACAGACCTTGGATCAAGGCCGTAGACTCACCGAATCCTAGAGTCATGGGCCACACTCCACAAACCACTTATTCTAAATGGTTGCATTGAAGCCCACATAGCTTGTGGCTCATGGACATAAAGTCTTAGAGCTAGAAAGGGTCATCAAGTCCTGCCTCCTGCACCAATGCAGGTGTCACCATACTTAAATTAGGGGTGGGCATGTCTTTTTTGTTATTACAATAATGATAACAAAAATTGTCGTTTTAGGTTTCGTTATTTAAATAACAAAAATGACAACTGAGAATAACAAAAACGAAAACTGAGAATACAAAAATGACAACTGAGAATACCAATAATGGTATCAATACCGATACCAATATCGATATCAAAAACGATACAAAAAATAACAAGAAACAAAAACAACAATGTCGTTATCATTGTCGTCATTATTAGTGCTGTGGCAGTTGGGTTTTGGAAGGGAAATGTAGAGTTGGGAGGAGGAAGCAGATATTTTGGAGTCTTAACAGGGTTGAACTCTTAAACTGTGCCTGTGTTGGGAGGGGCTCTGCTTGTCAGGTTGCATTAACAGAACTGTGGTGCTTACATTTTACTCTTCTTTACAGTGTTCCACACTTTCCCAACCCACATACATGTCAGGGTGTGACGGGGGGTCCATACGCAGCACAGAGCTTGGGATCCCAGTGCCCCCACTGATGCTTTGGGCCCTCCCCAAAATACCATGGTCTCGCCTTGGGTGGTAGAGGAGCTGTCAGCACGGAGGTTGGGGGTGGAGCACTGCAACAGGGGAGCGCTGCTGATGCAGCGGCAGGGTCAAACATGCCCCCCTCGGCCTCATGCTGTGCTGGGGGGTGGGGGTGGGGGGTGGGCGTGTGCCCTTGCACTTGCACTTACAGCCACAGGGAGGAGAAACCACGCCCCCAGCTTCACCTCTGGAACCGCGGCGTTCGCTGTGTTTGCGGCACTGCCTCCAGGAAGCGGATAAAAGCCTGCCACCAGCACTATAGCATTGCTGGTGATCGGAGTTTGACCCCGTGATACCGGCCCCCTTCCTGCTGAACTTGTGCTTATTCTTTGATCCCAAACCGTGTGGACTGAGTGCGTGGAGAGTGCTTGTCGTGAGTCTGGTGAGAGCCTGTGGAGAGTGCCTGTCGGGAGTGTCTGGTAAGAGTCTGTGGTGAGTGCCCCTCCTCCAACCCGGTAAGTGTGAATCCTATTAATGCTTGTGTATCACTTCCAGAGCCCTGTGGACTTGTGTGTGTGTGCCCTATCCTAGCCTCCCCCTTCCTGGGTTTCAGCATTGGTGTTCCAGCCTCACCCCAAGCACTTCCCTTCCCTTCCGCTCCCC
Organism: Sphenodon punctatus; assembly: GCA_003113815.1. Classification (NCBI taxonomy): domain Eukaryota; kingdom Metazoa; phylum Chordata; class Lepidosauria; order Sphenodontia; family Sphenodontidae; genus Sphenodon; species Sphenodon punctatus. Next base: position 4,676,184 of record QEPC01004521.1, read on the forward strand.
TGAACGTATGGAAATCCTTACGGCAACCGATGGGTGTTCACTCCAGGTACCCTGTGATGATCCAGGCTGTGGATTATACATCTGTATCCTAGAAACCGTATAAGATCCCTAGGGTTTGTTTCCTAGCCTAACTGTTCTGTCTCGAGTGTCTGTGGAACGTGGGACCCTTCCTACCCTGTGGCCCTCTCCCTAGCCCCCGACAGCCCTCACAATACATAATCTTCACCTTACATGGTCTTTGCCTATCAAGTCCTTCCTATATGGAGACCCTCAGCCTGGCCCCTTGCCAGCTGACGTCCAGGGTTAGGCCGTTGGGCTGTGGGGTTGGAGCCTTCCTCCTGGGCCCTCCCTCTTGGAGAAAGGTCCCTCTGGCTGTCTGCCTCTCTCTGGTGGTCCTCCTGAGCTCTTCAGCTCACCATTTTTTGTGGCTGACGCTCTGCTGCCTTGCTTGGCCACACATATCTGGAGCCTCTCACCTGACCTCAATTGTCTCTATTCTTGACTCCCTTAAAGAGGCTTAAGGGAGAATCAGAGGCTTTCTGATTCTCTGTTGGCTCTGAGGACTGCACCTTGCAGTGACTTACCCCACCCAGATCCTGAGCCAGGAATAGAACCCATATCTTTCTGTTCCTGGAAAAATATTGCCTCCTTATTCAATATAGTTACTGCAATTTCAAGCAGGTTAAATGAGCATACAGTTTATCACTTTTCCAAGATATAGAACATGGGTTATTCAGGATTTTCTGATATACTTCAAACAAGAAAACAGCTTGCAGTGACTGTGGTACTGCAACCAGTAATGGCCCAGCCCCCTTATCCTCTTCACTTTTCAGGGTATAGGTTCAAGCCATCCATTTTTTGGAGGCCAAATTTATGTATTCTTTGATATAAAGAGAGATCTGAAAGTTTGGCTACACAGGTTCAGTAAACCAACTATCTGGGAGGAGTAGGCAGGGGAAAGGATTCTCTGGATGTTACAAAATTTTCTTCTATTCAGAAAACAATTATATGGCTGTTACTCTGTGGCCTGTAACATGAAAACAGGTGCCAAGCAAAAACGAAAGCAATAAAGGATGGCGCAACTGTGGCTTAGGAGCTGAATGTGGCTCTGGGGCTGTCTTGCCAAGGACTGGTCCTGGGCCATGTGCTGCCATAATGGTTCTGTGTTTTATTTCATTGTGCCAAGTCTCAGCAGCTGAATTACAGCTGCTCTTCTGGTACTCAGAACACTGGCTTTCCAGCCAATTAGGAAGCAGGAGAGATTTAATGGGTGCCACTGACAAGACAGTAGCCCGCTGGACCTTGGATTCACTCCGTGCAGCCCCCCACGCAGCTGCTACTCACATGGTTCAGCAGATGAACCCAAAAAACAGGGAGGCACCACACACAGCCCTCCCCCCCATGACTTACAGCTGCAGGAACAGGAAGCCGGGTACAGGAAGCCACCCTGCTGGGTTTTTTGTCTGGTTCATCATTGTTTTTTTGTTTTTGTGTGGTTTTTTTTTTCTTTCCCTTTTTCTTTTTGGAGCACCTTTTTGGAGTGCAAAGTGAAAGTAACGAGTCAAAGCACCAGTGAGAGTGAGAGTAGACTCCTCGGACTGCTCTAGGTGCTGCACCCAGAACACTATGGTCCTGCTGGACCTGTATATGAGCCGAGACTGCATGCACCCCAATAGATGGGAAACATCCCCATGAGCGCACATTAGCCAGGATTAGCCAGCACTCGCTTGCATGGCAGGCTCCACATGCACCGAGATGATGCAGTGAGTGGGGGCTGGGTGGCAGCCCTGTGCCCAGTGGGGGCAACCATCTGGTGAACACCTAATCAATGGTGTGGTCTAATATAATATAATAATAATAAAGTTTATTGTTTGTTTAACCATAGGTTTTGACAAACATAAAATGTACATATGAGCACATATTTTGACAAACACTAATTTTGACAAACACTAATAACAACAACAAGATTTAACAAAATCCCGTAGTCAAGCATTTATAACAAACAAACCTCCCCCCCTGGAATAAAATCCCTAGCTCTTCTACGGAGCTTAATCATGGGAGACTTTTGACCCCTGAAAACATATTATTATTACTGCTTTACCATGTAGCCTGGCCATTTACCATTACCCATTGAAATGTACTAGACATATACATAGATGTGATAGTGCAGAGCTTAATGGAATAATGGTACACACTAGTAGAACCTAGTATATACAAATCAAGTTACTACTGCTGCCCCTTTGAAAATAAACCCCCTTTTTTCTCTTAATTAATTTCAATTAGCCACAACATGGGGCCAAGTCCCTTCCACCTCTTACTCGGGTTTGTTTGTCATTGCAATCCTAATCTTTAGCACCACCCTAGCTAAATTTGCAACTGCTCTAGCTAGCGCTGAATCCACGGGACTAAGTAGTTTCCGCATCACCATATCCCGGGAAAGATTTCTATAGAAATCTAAGGGGCCTCTAAGGTATTTAATACGCAAGCCTGTTAGAAAGGGGCAAATTAGCAAGATATGATAAATAGAATCATCCTCCCCTAGTTGACAAAATGTACACCCTCTCTGGGTCACCGGGACCCCTCTATATCTCCCCTCTAAATTTGCAGAGGGGAAAACATTACATCTCAGCTTAGTATATGCGGTATGAACTGGAAATTCTAACCACTCAAAGAGATAGCAGCTTCCCAGCAGTGATGGTAAATAAGGTACATACTCATGCTGTCACCCTTTGCGATGATAATAGGGTGTCTTCGAGTTGGGTGTTCAGGTCTTTCAAAAGAGTAGCGACCAAATGCTTGAAAGTCTTTAGTCCAACCCTCAACAGGATTTCCCTGTCGAACCCCAAACTCCTAACAATTTCCTCAACTGCCATGATCCACCAATCCAAAAGACCAGCCTCCAGGATTTTCCTGAGCACTGAGTTTTCGGGGACCAATCGCAGCTCCAGTTTGGCCCAATAAAAAATGATCTGCTGCGTTGCTGCTATTCTAACAGGTGGTAATCCCGTTTTCATCCTGAGAAGGACCTGCGGCATACCCCGTGGAACTCCCAATGTGGCTCGCAAAACTCTATTTTGGACAGGTTCCAGTGCTTCTATGAAGGAAATGCCCCAGGCTGGAAAGGCATACAACATTTGTGCCAAAAATTTTGCTCTCAAAAAGTG
>QEPC01004521.1:4685863-4702208 GCA_003113815.1 Sphenodon punctatus
CCTCCCTCCGCTCCTTCAAATCCCTCCTCAAGACCCACCTTTTCCTTGCTGCCTTTCCCAATGCCTGCTAGTCTTTCCCCGTACACTTACTGTCGGCCCTCCTCTGCTGACTGCTGCTACCAACCTCTTTGTAACCAAGCCAAGCATACGCACCTGAGATTTCACATCCCCTTGAATGTTTGTTTGTCTTCTCCCCTGTCTCTCTCACTGTCCCCTCTCCCTGTCTCCCCCTCTTTGTCTTTTAGATTGTAAGCCACAGGCAGGGACTGCGTCTAATTCTATGTTCTGTACAGCACCAGGTCACACGACTGGCGCTATATAAATGTTTATAATAATAATAATAATAATAATAATAATGTCTCACTTTAATCTTCTCTTTGCTAGACTAAACGTACCCAGATCTTTCAGTCTTTCCTCAAAAGACTTGCTTTCCAAACCCTTTATAATCTTTCTTGGGTATTTTCAGATGTGACAATACTGCAGGTGGCCACACTTTGACCCGTGTGGCCACCTGTGGTGACGTCATGTCCAAACTGGCTTGTCAGATGTTTCCCTGGGCTGGATCTGAGGTTTCCCCAGGCTGTGGCAGTTTTTAGCCTCGGTCTTAACGTGGGTCCATTGCTGAGTCACAGCCCAGGCTAAGTACTGCTGCGGTGCGGGAAAGCCATCTCCAGACTGGGGTAGAGCAGACTGTCACATGTGATGGCCCGATCTACTTGACCCCAGTCCGGGGTCAGGGCTATTCCAGGTGGATGCGGCGGCCTCATACGTTGCCACACCCACCTGTCAGGGAGGAGGGCAGGCCGTGCTCAGTAGTGTGGGGTGGGGCCATGTGGATCCACATCCGCATGTTGCCCCACCCTCTCCCTGCCCCCTCCCCAGCCCGAGCCCCAACAGAAATAAGATTCAAAATTATCTTGACAGGATGGAAAGCTGGGCCCAAACTAACAAAATGAAAGTAATAGTTCCATCTATTATGTGCTGGTCAGACCTCATCTGGAGTACTGTGTCCTGTTCTGGGCACCGCATTTTAAGAAGGACATTGACAAATTGGAACGGGTTCAGAGGAGAGTGACGAAGATGGTCAGGGGTCTGGAAACCAAGTCCTAAGAGGAAATGTTGAAGGAGCAGCTGGGTATGTTTAGCCTGGAGAAAAGAAGATTTCTGCTAAACATTTGGAAGAACTTCCTAATGGTAAGAGCTGTTCCACAGGGAACAGGTTGCCTAGGGCAGTGGTGGGCTCTCCTTCACTGGAGATTTTCAAACAGAGACTGGACAGCCATCTGTCAGGGATGCTGTAGCTGTGGGTTTCCTGCATTGAGCAGAGTGTTGGACTAGATGACCTCAGAGGTACCTTCCAACTCTAAGATCCGATGATTCTATGACTCTAAGTTTGTTCAGTGGCTGGGCGAGATCCTGCCTGGGGTGAGGACTCTTGCTCACCCCGAGCAGGATCAAAGCACTGTCACGTTTGAAAATACCCCTTGTCCTCCTTGCTCCAATTTGGACACAGTATGTCAAGTGAAGTCTGATTAGAAGAGCGGAGTTATTACCTTGGCTGACTTGGAGATAATCCTTCTCTTAATGCAGCTTAAATTGCATTAGATTTGTGCGTGTCTTGTGGTTCTTGTCACAAGATGTTGTTGTTACACAGCTCTGGGAACTCTGGGTTGGGAGCTTCAGCCACCTCTATAATAGGTTGGCTGACCTTGGGAAAGATAGCCAAGACCTTTTACTGTTTCCGAAACCCTGTACAGATTTTAGGTTGCTTGATCTTTTTGAGAGACAATCAAGTTAATGATGTTGATAGGAATGAAAAAATAGGAAAAATGTCTGGGAGTATGGAACTCAACTAAACGTTATGGCACTGGAGAGCACACAAAATGACTTTAAGGTTATATTTTAGCATTATGAAAAATCCTGCTAGTCAGATCAGTTTATATTTGTTTGCACAGCTGGAAATCCAGCCACTTCCATTTTTCATATTTCTGATATATTTACAGCTGTTTCCACTTGTAACATTTCCCCCCCTAGGTCTTAATTTCTAAGAGTCAAAGAGTGATAGAAATAATTCTATATTTCTACTGTCATTCTAAGAAACCAGGAACACAAAACTGACATATTTTGTAGAGTAAGAACTTAATGTTTTCTTTTGAGATTTCAAAGTTGCTGGTTTTTTTCTTTTAACTAGACAGTGATGATTGGTGGCTTATCTTTGTTCAATTTAATGCTGTGATACAGCAATAGAAATGTGCAGTTATTTAGTTATTTTTAAAATGCTCAACTGTTGTTTAGGCATCTGTGATAGGTTGTAGACCATCACACTGTGAAAAGAGTAGGAAAGGGTCAATTTCCCAGCAGGAGTGAGTGACAGATGGCTGGAACAGCCCAGCTAAAGGTTCTGATTGGCAGGTGGTGGGAGTGGGGTTGCGGCCTCAGGTGGGAACAAATAAAAGAGAATGAAAAAGCTCAGAAGGGACCACCTGGGAGGCAGTGTGCTGGGCTCTGTGTTTGAGAAGTGTGGCTTAAGCAGGCCTAATGGAAGGCCCTCAAACTCTGAGGGAATTTTCAGTGTTGAAGAGACTGTGGCCCTTTTCACATAGGCCGCAGTGGGTGGGAGAATGGGTGGAGGTGGCGGCAGGTGTGTGACATGTGGGCGATCATTTCCATGGTTGCAAACACATCTCCACCCATCTCCACCCAGTCCCACAGAGCAATCGCCATTCTGGCCAATTGCTCCGTGGGTATGTGGTGGGTGGAGATGGGTGGAATGTGGGAGCCCAACGCTCGCAGTGTTTCCACGGACACTCCCCCACTGCACACCCGCCCACTGTGGCATTCACATGAGCCCCCCCCCCCACATATGCAATGGGGGGGCATCCATGTGAAATCAGCCTGTGTGATAAGGAATAAACTGAGGTAAACTGTGAGAGTTTGCTGCCTTACAGAGAGCTAGTGTAGACAAGTGGATAAGGTGTTCACCTTGGAACTGGCGGTGTTTTCATACAAGACACTGTCCACCCACTACCCACTCATCTCCCACGCATTATAAATGTTATAGGGCACCCATAGGGCGACACTGCAGCCCTGCAACATGTATAGTGAGTGGGTGGTGAGTGGGTAGTGTCTTGTCTGAAAATGCCCTTGGAGACCAATGTTCAAATCCTGTCTTAGCCATGAAGTCACTGGGTGACACTGGTTGAGTTACTATTTCTCAGACTCAGTTCCCCATCTGTAAAATGGGAATAATAATGATCTTCCTCACAGGGTTGTTGTAAGAGTAAACTAGATAACGACTGTAAAGCACTTTGAACACTGCAAGTGCTATAGAAATGAATAATAATAATAATAATAATAATAATTAGATGAGGCACAGAATCCAGCAGTAGTGCAAGGGCACAACCTGCAGCATCTAACTGAAGAGACCAAACTTTTAAAAGTGCTCAGCACACAGCAGGGTCTATTGGGAATGATCAGGCTGTTTGGTACTGAGCTCTTTTAACAATCTAACTCCCAAAATCTGGAAGAAATGAATGACAGGAACTGCAGCATGACAGACAGTTCTATTAGGAGCAAATGCTAAATTGTAACAGAGGGTAAAAACAAACATGCGGTTGGCGGGACTGCTCCAGGGCATAAAATGTCAGGTCAGGGCACTGACCACAGCCAGGGGCCGTCCCTCTGGCTGCACAGCCTGGGTACAGCAGGGAGCATAATCAACATGTGGGTGGTCAACCCTGCCCACGCTGTGCTCCCAGAGCCTCGCCCCTCAGCAGTGATGGAAAGTCATGACTGTCACCCATATGCCGTGACCGCACAGACATGCTAGCCTGCTTTGACCTGCATTGGCCTCCTTTGGCCCAGTCGAGTGGACCTTAGCTCACCACCCACCACCCACTCACTATACATGTTGCAGGGTTGTGACCTCAGCTACTCACCAACATGACCCTGGGCAGACGTGGGCTAACATGGTGGTGCCAAAACCAGACATGGTGATGGCTTGCAGGCGAAAGTGGGCCAAAGCAGGCCACTGGCATGTCTGTTTTTACTCAGAGCCAAACAAACCAAGTCAATACAACAAATCCTTCATATATGGTCCAAAGCATTGGTACACCCCATCCTTTTTAGTTAGCATACAGCCATTCTTCATTTGGACTCCTCACTCAAAGCGCATCCATCTGAAGGGTGGGCTTGCAGAAGAAGACTGCTACTCCATAGGTGGTGTATGGGGTCGGATGCCAGCTGCTTACTTACTGAATACACCAGTTTAGGACAAAGGGAAAAATCGTGACTCAGTCTATTTGCTTTGAAAACTACCGAGATAACAAACTGAAATTCCTAAAATGCAGGATGTCCTGCTACAGCTAGGGACATTAAGAAAAAAGGTGACAGGAAGCTAAATGGTCACAAAAAGAACCATTCACCGAAAAACCCACAGTCCCCCCCCCAATCCCAATCCTTTAGACAAACGTCCAAGTAAATGTCTGTAAAACAAATTAGCTGAAACAATCAAATCTATCACAGCTTCTGTTTTAAAAGAGACCCTGCCAAGGCTGGTAAGCCCCAAATATTGAACTTTATTTTCTTTTAAGATTCTGGTAATTCTTCATGTATTTCTCCATGTGTGCGTTTTAAACACTTCAATGGTATTTTCCCCTTAAAAAACAAAATAAAATAAGATCAACAGGCAAATGTTGTGAGCACAGAATAGCTGAGTTATTGTAAAAAGTAACCCAGCAAAAGCATATCTCAAAAAGTTATGGTAGATACATGGTGAGAGGGAGAGAAGTAGGATTATCTCCTTTTGCCATTATAATGAAGGAGAATTTTGTCGTAAATTTTAATGGGAACTGTATTATTGGAATCACAAAAATCTTTTCTTTTTTTAAAGAGTATTTTAATAGTGACATCTGTTCTTGTGAAACTATTTTTGTTTGTGTTATATCTGCCACTTTTCCCACCTGTCCGTCTTGTCCACCCCTTCGCCAAGGATATACCATAACCTTTTGAGATCTGTTTTTGCTGGGTTACAACTTAGTTGGCTGGGTTACTTCATCCGTTTGTTGTGTCCTCTCTGATTCCTAAGAACTTAGTCTAGCACAGGGGGGCATCCGGGGGTTGCACTGACAATTTGAAAATCGGGTGGGAAGGGTGTTCACATTAATAAATAAATATAATTTAAAGCTTAATTTTAAAGTTTAAGCTTCCAGGAACTAGAAACGGGATAAATAAAAACAAGCCATGGCCACATTTGGCCCCTGGGCCTGAAGTTCCCACCCCTGTTTAATTCCTAACCAAGACATATATCACCTTGCCTGCAAACCCCAAATTTACTAACTTTATAAAATAAACTTTACTTGATAAACTTAAGACTCACTACTGGATGTCTGGAGCCTCACACACAGCTACACTACCTCCAGTCCTCTTGCACACATACAGATCTTCTGCCACTCTCACACACAGAGCTACGCACACACACGAGTTAGCTATGTGTGCGTGCGCTCACACACACGCACACATAGCTAAACACATAGGGTGTTAACGAACGAGATGTTGACCCACATTTGCCCCTATTAGTCCCACATTCACCTGCTTGTGTATCATGTGGCCGCCAGATGTTCAACACAGGGCAGCTGCTCCACACAGCATCAGCCAAGGAAATGTGGAGCCCAGCATGTGGGCAAATACGGGCAAATGTGGAACAATATGCTGCCCCGTGGCTGCCTCCCGTGTGTTGGGGGGGCATGGGACACCCATGTGGCTGCCCCATTCCCTCCGTCTGTTGGGGCACATGCACACATTCAATGTCATGTAGTTATAGGGTCCAGCCTAGAGTATCAGGTGAGTGACCGCAACTCTTTGGTGGGGGGCGGTGTATCATGTGGGGGTGGGGTGGGGGACTGCATCAAGGGATAATGCCTGCCTGTTTGTTTTGGTCCTATGCAGTGCCTGTGGGTTGTGACTTTGGGGGTGGGGGGGAGGAGGAGGGTATGGAGCAACCATGGGCTCCAGGGACCTCCCCTTTGTGAATTAACAGTCATATTATGACTGATTGTGGCATAGATAATTATTGAAGGACTATGCCGTGGCTGTGATGGTGGCAAAGAAAGTTTTCTTCTCTGCTATCATAGCATCTGTGAAGTCTCGTCCGGTGGAACTGTTCCGGGTGGTGATGGACCTGGTTAATCCGGTCTGCTTCTGCTTGGAAATGGAGTCATCTAATGCCCGCTGTGACATTTTTATTAATTACTTCATAGACAAAGTTGCTCATATTCACCACAACTTGGGCACTGCCGTTTTGTCTGCAGAATCAGAGTTTGAGGTTATGAAATCTCAGTCTCATCCTGTTCATCTGGATCAGTTTCAAACAGTATCATCCACCAATGTTGGGGAGCTGCTTGTGGCAGTGCAGAGAATCAGTTGCGAACTAAATCCTTGTCCAGCCTGACTGGTGAAAGTCAGCCGGGAGATGCTGGGGCCACTGCTGGCTGGGGTTGTTGGGTCTTGGATGTTCTTAAAACTGCGTTTGTCTGGACCCTGGGTAAGAAGCCATCTTTGGACAACAACTCCCCAGTTAGCTCTCTTTTGGCCTGTCTCTAACCTTCCCTTTTTAAGGAAGGTTATTGAACGGTTGGTTGCGCGACAGTTCCAGGTTCATTTCGATATCATTGGAATCCTGAAGCCATTCCAGTCAGGCTTTCACCCTAGATATGGTATGGAAACTGCACTTGTGACCTTGGTTAATGACCTGTACCTGGCGATTGACAAGGGGAATTCTGCCCTGTTGATCTTGTTAGATCTTTTGGCAGCCTTTGATACGGTTGATCATGAGGTGTTGTTAACATGACTGTGGGACCTGTCAGGGGTGTGCAGGACCACGCTTGAGTGGTTCCACTCCTTCCTGTCAGGGATGTTCCAGAGAGTGGTGATGGGTGATTGCTCATCATCTTCTTGGGACTGCCTCTATTTATTTATTTATTTATTTAATAACTTATATCCCACTCCCTCTGAGCTGTGGCTCACAAATACAATTAAAACAACTAAAACAATCCATAATATAAAAAAGGGGTTACTTAAACAATATAAAATAAAAGAGGTAAAAGCACTGGCAAACACCCATCCCACACCCCCACCCTTACCCCCTTCCCCAAAAGCCTAGACAAACAGCCAGGTCTTACAGGCCCAATAAAAGGTGAACAGGCTGGGAGCTAGGTGAGCTCCTTCCTCTGGGAAGGAGTTCCACAGCTGCGGTGTGACCACAGAGAATGCCCTCTCCATCGTAGCCCCTGGTACACCCAGGGGACCTTCAGGAAGGTGCCCCCGGCACATCGCAGAGGTTGCTCCAGGGCCCGGGGAGTGATGAAGTCACTCAGGTAGGAGGGGCCCAGACCGTGTAGGGCTTTAAAGGTCAAAACCAGCACATTGAATTGGGCCTGGAATGCTATAGGCAGCCAGTGCAGAGCCAGGAGCCCTGGTGTAATGTGCTCCCTATTGCCCATCCCCATCAGGAGGTGGGCCGCAGAATTCTGCACCAGCTGCAGCTTCCAAGTCATCACCAAGGGTAGCCCCACGTAGAGCACATTGATGTAATCCAGCCTTGAGGTGATGAATGCATGGATGAGGGTGGCCAGACCAGAGTTTGAAACATGTGGCTGGATCCTTCGCACAAGATGTAAATGGCGAAGGCTCCCTTTGCCACCGCCTCCACCTGACGATCCAAGCAGAGGCCCAGGTCCAACAGGACCCTCAAACTCTGCATCTGCAGGACCAGCGGGGGGCGGATCCCCTCCACAAGGGGAGCCATCATCTCTGCTCTCTACCCACCAACATCAGTCTTCTCAGCCTCATCCAGTCACTCACTGCTGACAAGCACTGGGAGAGCAAGGAGACTGCAGGACCTGGGTCTGTTGAAAAAGAGAGGTACAGCTGGGTGTCATCAGTATACTGATGGCAACGCACACCAAACCGTCTCATGACCTCACCTAGAGGTTGCATATAGATGTTAAATAACAATGGAGACAGGATCGAACCTTGCGGTATGCCAAAAGCAAGATCGCGGGGGCTAGATGTTTCTTCCCCCAGCACCACCCGCTGGCTTCTTCCTGAGAGGAACGATTGGAACCATCCTAAGACAGTCCCACCCGCCCACCCCCCCCGCAGGGTCCACAACTGTCTCAAAAAACAACCCATGGTCCACTGTACCAAACGCTGCAGAGAGATCCAATAGGACCAAAAATGTTGAATGTCCTAAATCCATCTCTCGGTGGAGGTCATCTACCAAGGCCACCAATGCAGTCTCGGTGTCATATCCTGGACAAAAACCTGATTGAAAAGGGTCCAGAAAGCCAATGCTATCTAGATGGCCCTGGAGATGTTGGGCCACCACCCGTTCAATAACCTTCCCGAAAAAGGGGAGGTTAGAGTCAGGCCGGTAGCTAGCGAGCGATTCAACATACAGTGATGGTTTTTTGAGCAGGGGTTGCACCACCATCTCCTTGAGGAAGTCCGGCACCCTACCTTCCCGAAGGGAGACGTTAATAACTCCCACCAGCACCGGTCCCAAAGTCTCCCTGGAGGCTTTCACCAACCAGGACAGGCAAGGATCTAATTCACAAAAGGTGGCCCTAACAGATCCCAGAATCCCCTCAGCATCGGCCGGAGTCACTTCCTGAAACTGATCCCACAAAGATGGACCAGACAGGGCATCCATAACCCTCGGCTCTCCTCCTTCCACATCAATCCCGGCCCCGCAATCATGCTGGATTTGAGCGATCTTATCTGCAAAGTAGTTTACAAACTCCTCACAGCAGGCTTGGGAAACCTCTCCATCCAGGCAGAGGGAGGCCAGACTGACCAGCCCCCTCACCACCTGGAAAAGCTCCGTTGGATGCGACTTTGCAGTGGCTATGAGGGTGGCAAAGAATTCCTTCTTTGCTGTCCTCATGTCCGCAGCATGGGACTGCAAATGGGTCTGATGCTGCAGCCGATCGAATTCAGTATGAGAGCGGCACCAGCGGCGCTCTAACCACTGCCCTTCCCACTTCAGACACCGCAGCTCCTCAGTAAACCAAGGAGCTCTACGGTGATGAAGTGGTGGGAGCGGACGCGTCGAAGCCACCTGATCAATGACCTCTCCCAGCAAGGTGTTCCAAGCTAGAACAAGGTCATCAACTGAGCAGCCTATGGAGGGGAACTGCAGGGTTCCCTTCTGTCTGCCCTCTTCTTCAACGTGTGTATGAGACTGCTGGGCGAGGTCTTGGTTTGGGGTGAAGTGCCATCAGTATACTGATGACAACCAGCTACCTGCCTTTCTCATTCGACCCAGGCCCTGAAATCTCGGTGCTTAGTCACTACCTGTATGCTTTTGGGGGCTGGATGAGGGTGAGCGGATTGAAGCTGAATACAGACAAGACTGAGGTAATGATGGTTGGCTGGCCTTGTGGCCTGGAGGGGATTGGAAATCCTCTTATTGATGGTGTCCAGCACCCTCTAGTCAGTCTCAGTCAGGTTCACAACCTTGGAGTGCTTCTCGACCCCTTGCTGTGCCTGGATTGTAAGGTCATGGCGGTGCTTTTCAGCAACTCCCCCTGGTGAGGAGGCTGCGGCCTTTCCTTTCTGATTCAAAACTGGCCACTGTCATCCATGCTTTCATCACCTCGAGGCCGTATTACTGCAATGCGCTCTGTGTGGGGCAGCTTTTGATGACTGTTCAGAAGCTGCAGCTGGTGCAGAATGTGGTGGCTCGCCTCCTTACAGGGATGAGGTGCCAGGAGCACATGACACCAGTGCTCTTTAGTCTGCACTGACTCCCTATAGCTTTCCTGGCACAATCCAAGGTGCCGGTTTTAACTTTTAAGGCCCTAAACAGTCTGGGCCCCACATATCTGAGAGGCTGCCATTGCAGCCCCTGCAATCTGCCAGGAGTGCCTCCCCATGGGTACCCTCTGTTAGTCTTGTTTGCATGATGAGGGCTCATAGGGGGGCATTCTCGGTTGCTGCCCAGATGGTATGAAACTCTCTTCCACCAGAGGTTCATTTGAACCCGAGTCTGAGCGTTTTCTGGAGGTGGTGTAAAACCTTTTTGTTTGTAAAGGCATGTGGCATGCAGGGATAGGGGGTTTGAGTGATGAGTTTGGGATAGGGTTGTGAGGGAGGTTTGGATGTGGGAAATGGGGAGTGGTATTGGGTGGGCTTTGTGGGGATTGTGGGAAGGTTGGGGTTTTTGGAATTTTGTATTGTTTTTATGGATTGTTTTTAATATGTTTTTTATCTATGTTGTAAGCTGCCCTGAGCCTTTTTTGGGAAGGACAGGATAAAAATGTAACTAACTAAATAAATACCCTCCAGTGCCACTCAAGAACTCTCCCTTCCCCCATTCCTGGATAGCAGGTCTGTCTAAAATAGCATCCAGGCTCTGGGATTTGAACTGAAAATCAAACTTCCACAGGAATATCAGGAGGACAACACAGTTCCCTCCCTTCCCATCTGCATGGCTTGAGGGCAAGAGCTGCTCTACACTCCACTCTGCATTCCCCAGGAAGGAGGGGGATGATCCACAGCAGGAGAGCAGAGCCCCTCCCATGAGGCAGGCTCAACAGGACCTGCAGCACTGCTCTGCTCAGTGCCAAAGCCGTGCCCTGTGCACCACACAAAGGGAATCGCAGTCAGTGCCCCAAAGAACTTACAGAGAGGCTCTTGGGGCCTCCTGGGGAGCTTACCTCAGTGTCTGCAATCCTGGGGGCACAGATCCCAGAGGAGATGGACCAGGGGTGCTTTAACAGGCTACCTAATCCCAGACGCTCATCTTGTGAGGTTCCAGGAGCAGAGGCGCAGCAAGGAGAGGGTAGAGCTCCCTTCCCAAAACTGGGAAGTGCCAGGAGGGAAACAACAGGCAGGGTTAGACTCAGGGAAGGTGGAGGAGGGGCATAATGCTCTTTCCTAGCACAACAGCAGCTGGCAAGGCAGAACAGAGACTGCCCACTCCCCTGGCTGGCTGCTTTCCTGGGCAAGAGAAAGCAAGGCAAAGCCTGGAGCGATACCTGAAGCCAGGCTGCACTCAACCTGCAGGAACAAACTTAAACTTTCCATGAGTTCGGAAGAGCCCAGTGCTGAAAGAGGCTGTCTGTGCCCACTTCAGCTGCCTTGAGGCTCTTCAAGGGCCACTGCCCTGCCCAAAGAAGGGACTGGGAACACATACACACAAAATAAAAGAGCAGTGAAGGGCGAGGCACAGTGTGTCAAAAGAAGTAATTTACCTGGGGGATAGCTTGAACAGAACAGCATAAGGTGCAGGCAGAAACATTGTGAGGACAAGTTGCGCTGGAGGGGGTTGTGGCACAGCGAGTGTGACAGGGTGCGGCTTAGGAGAAACGTTGACCTTTTAATAGACAGCTAGCACCCACCAGTTGCTGGTGCTAGCAGAAATGCAGAGGCTACCAGAAGAGGAGGACAGCACCTAAAGTGAAGCAGCTGTGGATGGGTGTGTGGCTTGAGCCAGGCCTAGAGATAAAAGCTGAGCTGAGGGCTTAGGAGAGACTTGGGAGGAGACAGGAGCTCAGTCGAGCTCTGATTTCAAAGACTCCAGAGGCAAGAGGTAGGGAAGGCTCTGCCTTGAGCTGGCTCCAGAAAGTTTGGTGACTGGCAAGAAGAGCCTTGGGCAGCATGGGCATGAAAAGAAGCCCTGCTGAGAAAGAGTTGGAAGGGTTTGTCATACAGGCTGCAGGGTAGGTGGCGGAGCTGGCAGCCTAGACGAGTGCACAAGGTCTGCTGGAGAGCAGGTGGGACTGTGTCTGACCCAAAAAGACTGAGTTGAAGCCAGAGGTTTGTGCCTGGCATGAGAGAATATATGGTGGAGAGTGGAGACTGTACTTGTATAGAAACTATGTATAGGAATAAAGACTGTGAGCTAATTCCATACATTTGTGAACTGAATTCCCTGAAGAAGGGACAGTGTGGGGTCTGCTCCTGCAATGATTTAACCTGGGTAGCTGCACCCTGCTACAGTGAGCCAGAAGAAAGATCTTATTATCTGCCTGCCTCCCTGTTTTATTGTTGTTTTATATGTAAATGTTATGTAACGTTATTTTTAATTACTTGGTATTCTGCATTTTGTATTCTTTTGGCTAAGGCGAGAGCTGATGCCGTGAATAAAATAAAAACAGAGGAAGGATCTTATTATCTGCCTGCCTCCCCTCATGGTGCTGAGCTCTGCTCTACCTCGCCACAAGAGCCTTCCCTCCAGGCAAGCTGCACCCCTCCCCACTTCAGCAGCAGGCACTGAAAAGATCTTCTTTCCTGGCTCCCTTCCGTGCAGCCCACTGGAGAGATTGCGGGCCACTCAATCAAGGTAGCTAGGCAGGCCGGCAGAGGTCACATTGAATGGGAGCCAGGAGGAATCAGCAGGAGCCGGAGAGAAGAGCCCTGGGGGGGCGGGGGCAGAAGTGGACAGCGGGTGTGACGGTTCCTCCCCCACCCCTGGTCTAACAGAATGGAATACTGATCCTGAACTGCAACCAGCACCTTTGCTGCCACTTTTGTTTTTTAATCTTCTGTGCCATTAAGGGCATTAAAAAGTGTGGACAAAATGGAAGCTGGAGAAGAAGCCATTCTAACAACGTTATTTCATGATATTAAATCAATATGTAAGTTGAATAATACATCATCTGGAATTCAAACACTACAGCAAAGTGTCACTCCAAACACTCATATCAAGTATGCCTGAAGCGTTACTACTAGCAATCATCTGCAAAATGTGGAGGATCATTGCAGTGTGAGATATTGAAAGTATGTTTGTAAATATAGAATTTTGTGCATTTGGGGTATGCTACTGTGATTAGAAAGGGACAGAAGCTCATTGGCAAACTTGCTTGGATGGCTCTGCAATTTTATAATTTGAAAAACGTTTTAAGGGTTCCCCTAATTACTAGATTGCATATTTTGGCCAATTATGTAACTGGGGGGGATAGCAAAGGGTGGCCCAAATACTGCTTTTGAAATCAAATATGAGGAAGGCAAACAAGTAAGTAGGTCAGAACTTAGGACAGCTGTTTATTTTCAGCACTACAGCTTACATTGCACTGGAAAAGTTACAAAACTTTAATTGTGTCTGAAGTTCAGCAACTGTCTTCATTTATTCAAAAATATTGGACCTGGGTTTCCCACACTGTGCTAACTGATGCTCTTTTTATCTTTGGCCCATTTCACATGAAACGTCCACCCCTCCTTGTCCACGCAGATCTTCTGCGTAGGCACGGGAGGGGGCTGCTTGTGTGACCGCCAAGGCAGATGGGTGGGGGTGCGTGCACGCTCCCATGTTCCACCCATCTCCATCCACCTCCACCCATAGCCCACGCATGGAGCAACCAGCAAAAAAGGTGCACGCCCCCCTATCCCGTTTGAAAAGGGCCTCTCTGTGTGTGTGTGTGTGTGTGTGTGTGTGTGTGTGTGTGTGTGTGTGTGTGTGTGTGTGTGTGTGTGTGTGTAAAGGCTTTTCCTGTCAGAAAATGCTGGTGCATTCTTAATGAAGTCCATGCAGTTTTGTGGGGAGCTGGGAGGGTATAACTCCATTATGACCTGCTGAGTATTTCTCCAAAGTGACCAAGAATGGCCACTGTTGGAGATGGACCATTGGTGTGACCCAGTATGGCACTTCTTATGTTCTCACATACTATATTAATGTATATAATCATTGTCTAATAGGGGTGTGCAGAAGGCACACCATTTGTTTTAGTTTTCATTTACAAAAACCCCTTTCTTTTCTGGGCTTTTCATAAAGAACACTACCATTTTAATTTTTTACAGTTTTATTTTATTAAAAATAATTAAAAAATCACTGTGCATGTGTAAAATGGCTGCCGGTGCCGTTCTGCACATGTGCAGCCCTTTCCCAAAATGGCACTGGCAGCATCGATGCCATTTTGGAAAAGGGCAGCTGGTCTGCGTATGTGCAGACTGGATTTCCTTTTTCAAAATGGAGTCAATGCTGCTGGCACCATTTTGGACAAGGGAGTACATGCGCCGAATGGTCCGGTGGCCATTTCACACGTGTGCAGAGATCTTTTTTTATTTTTAAAAATCAAGAATTAAAATAATACAAAAATCATTCTACTACAAAAATCATTATAATACAAATGGTCACTGGACCATTATGCACATACATGCCCTTTTCCAAAATGGCACTGGCAGTGTTGGTGCCATTCTAGAAAAGGGCTTTTCATCCGTTGAACAACCCTGGTAGCCATTTTGTGGATGCAGAGTGATTCTTACAAAAATATTATTTTTAATAAATTAAACAGAAAAAAAAATGAAAACAGATGAAAGCAAACAACAATCATTTGCTTATTTATCTGTTTTCATAACACTAATCACAAAAGTAAATGGGGTTCCATTAGTTTTCATAACTAATTCAAACGATACGAATTGCACATCTCTATAGTCTAGTCCCTGGGACCTGTCTTAAAGAGGAGTACTGAAGACTACCAAAGTTCTTAGCACAACATCTACTACATTCTGATTTGAACACCATGGAACTTGTCCTTCAGATACCAGAAGTAGAAGTTGTTAAAAGCTACAGGATTCCTTTTTCTGACCAGTTCTCTGAGTTAATGATGATTGGACAGAGCTGTTAATGTAACTATATATATTACATTAACTATACCACTGTACTGTTGTTATAACTATAGAATGTATATACACCTTGTCATAGAAAAGTCCACTACAAGCAAGTGAGGTCTCCAGAATCACAACCCAGGCTTGCTGCTGACATGGCCTGGGACAATCCCGGGAGGGGCAATCCCGGGAGGTGACAATCTGGCGGTGGCTGTGCAAACGTGCAGGTGAGCTCTGGGCCAAAGCGTGGCGTATGGCCCACTGTCACATCTGTTAACACCCTAAGTCTCACAAATCTTTCAAGAGAACGCGGACCTAGTCCCAAGTGAGTCTTGGATGATTTTATATATTATTTATTTATTTAGATTTATGTCCTGCCCTGGCCTATTCTGAAGGTTCAGGGCAGGTAACATCATGTAAAAACATAAAAAATATGTATAATTACATAAAAATTTCCTAAAAACCCTCCAGAAGGGGAATGGACCAGTTAGGTTGGTCCGCCCTCGGAGGCTGATGGAACCGCAGCAGTTTCAGGAGACTCTGAGGGAGTTAACCTTAGACCCTGATGGCCACTCTAACGATTTTCTGGTCCAGCACTGGAACATCTTGCTGGGGGGCATTGACAGGGTGGCTCCGAGACGTCCACTGCTTCCGTCTCGTCACCGCAGAGCCCCTTGGTTCACTGAGGGGCTGGGGTGTATGAAACAGGTAAGTAGGAGAATAGAACGATGCTGGCGTCGGACTCGCGCTGAATCTGACCGACTTCTTCATAGGGCCCATTTGCGGTCCTATGTTGAGGATGTGAGAACAGCAAAGAAAGTTTTCTTTGTTGCCCTCATAGCATCTGCAAAGTTGCGTCCAGCAGAACTGTTCTGGGTGGTGTGGGGGCTGGTCAGCCTGGCCTCCCTCCACCTGGATGGGGACTTTTCCCAGACCTGCTGTGAGGAGTTTGCCACCTACTTTGCAGAAAAGATCGCTCAGATCCAGAGTAACTTTGACATCGGGTTGGAAGCAGTAGGTGAGGAGCATGAGGTTATGGAGGCACCGTCTGGTTGATCTTTCTAGGAGGAGTTTCAGAAAGTGACACCAGCCGATGCGGTGGATGTCCTGGGGTCTGTTAGAGCCACTAGTTGTGAATTAGATCCGTGCCCGTCCTGGTTGGTGAAAGCCTCCAGGGAGATATTGGGGACAGTGCTGGCAAGTGTGGTCAACGCGTCCCTCCGGCAGGGGAGGCAGTCTTAAGGAGGCTGTGGTGTGCCCCCTGCTGAAGAAGCCATCTTTGGATGTGGGTGCACTCACCAGTTACCGTCCTGTCTCTAATCTTTTCAGGGAAGGTTATTGAATGGGCAGTGGCTCCGCAGCTCCAGGCGCATCTGGACAGTATCGGTTTCCTTGACCCTTTTCAGTCTGGGTTCTGCCCTGGCTATGGTACTGAGACGGCGTTGGTGGCCTTGGTGGACAATCTCCGCCGGGAGATGGACGCAGGATGTTCAACATTTCTGATCCTGCTAGATCTCTTGACACTTTTGATACCGTGGACCATGGGCTGCTGCTGAGACAGCTGCGAGACCTGGGGGAACTGGACGGGACTGTCCTTGGGTGGTTCCGCTCATTCCTCTCAGGGAGAAACCAGTGGGTCGTGCTGGAGGCTGAAACATCAAGCCCCCGGGCCTTGACCTGTGGTGTTCTGCAGGGTTCGATCCTGTCTCCGTTATTATTTAATGTGCCTATGCAGCCC
>QEPC01004521.1:4739807-4752080 GCA_003113815.1 Sphenodon punctatus
ACCAAGGTGTTAGTGGCGGGCCCTAGAGGATCCTATAAAACCCATTGATGGGTAATAAAAGGAACCCAGATAGAACAAGTCAAGGTATCTAAGTACCTTGGCATGCTAATCTCTGCTAATGGCAGTTGGAAGGCCCATTTTGACGCAGTGTGTGGGAAGGTAAAAAAATCAGTAGCTGCCATAACAAAACTATATTATGGTAAGGGGGGGGGCATCTCGTACTACTGACTATACAACTTTTTAGGGCTAAAGTGGTCAGCTTGTTGCTATATGCATTCCCGGTATGGGGGACGAAATACTTTTCCCATTTGGAGAGTTTACAGAACATTTTCTTGCGGACGATCTTGGGGGGCCCTCGGTGTACTCCGCAGGCAGTTTTGTGAGCAGAGTCATTCATGCTACCTTTGAAAGTATCTGCTATTCAGCTATTTTTGAACTTTTGGTTAAAGAAGGTGCTATTCCCTAGACCTAATGATATGTTGGTAAATGATGTAATTACCTCTGGATTGGGGGACAGCTGGATAAAGGAAGCCAAGCATAAAGTGGCTAAGCTGGGGTTTGCCTGCACAGATTTGGGAAGGCTGGGCTGGGAGGCATGTAAAAATCTGATTAAAAGGCGGTTATGGGACCAGGCTGCACAGACTGAAAATGCCCTGAGAGACACACAGGAGGCAGTACCGTATTATAATTCTTACTACCCCTTCTACTCCATACAGAGGCCTAGCCAATATTATCTATTTGACTGGCAGGATGCTAACTGCCGTTTTACCTTTTTTAGGATGAGAATTAACGCATTCCCCTCGACAGTTCTTGAGGGGAGGTACTCAGAGACCCCGTGGGAACAGCGAATATGAAGTATGTGTCAATTAGGAGAGGTAGATACCCCATAGCACATTATCCTGCACTGTTCTGCCTTGGATGGGCCAAGATTTAAGTTCCTGGGGGAATACCTCGGGGAAGGAGATACACCTAAGAGAACCCTGTTAAGACTGCTGTACCCAATCGACTCAGACTTGACCAGAGCGGTGGCCAAATTCTGTTGGGCAGCCACCCAAATCAGGAGTTCTTATACTGACTCCCAAAAGACTAAGAATAGAGAAGCGAGGTGAATTATGGAACTGTTTGCATTGGTTGACTGATTGGAATGCAATGTTAAAGTTGTGAGTTGTATACACCTATTATATAGGTCTACTGTATATTGAGTACTGAATTTTACTTTATTTATATGTTTTTATTTTTACTTTTCTTATGTATTTGTAATAGCCTCGGCTGAACAATAAATCATTTATTATTATTATTGTTTATGTTGCAGGATGGATGGTCTCCAAGCCACGTAAGCCGGTGTGGATCATGGGCCACAGCATCGTACACTGGGCAGCCAAGGCAGCAGGCAGATCTCATTGGGGCACGCAGCTTGGGCTGGGTGACAAGGTGGAGTCTGGAGATAGTGTGGTGGGCCAGGAGTGGCATGTGTTGGGAGCAGCTCATGCCCCTCCTGCATAGGATAGCTAGTGGCTGGCATCCAGAGTTTATTGTGGTTCACCTTGGGGAAAATAACCTGCCAAAAAACCCCGGGTTGCAGTTGGTAGTTAGGATTAAACGGGATTGGGTGGAGGCACAGAAGCATATGCCTCATACAAGGTGCATCTGGACTCACATGATCGAGAGGATCAGGTGGCGCGATGCAGTCTCACCAGGGAAGTTTGACAGGGTAAGAAAGAAAATTAACAGGGAAGAAGACAAGCTAGTTATCTCAGGGGGTGGTGACTGCATCGTGCACAATGGGATTTGGTTCTCGAGGCCTGAGTTGTATTGGGATAACGGGATGCACCTCTCTGACATGGGAGTCCAGATGTATTTGGGAGTCTTGAAACAGAAGTTGGGGCAACTCTTGGATCAGAGGGAGGTTATTGGGAGCAAAACCAGTCAAGCATAGGCTGGCAGTTTGCTGTGGCAGGGGTCCAGGTAGTTGGTTAACAGTTATAGGGGATATGAAGGAAGATGTCTCCATAAGAGGCAGGGCCAAGATCAAACCAAGAGCAGGGGTGGCCAGGTTTGGAGCAAGGCCCAGGTTGGGGGGGGGAGGAGCGACTCAGCCAAGGACAGGGGCAGTCCTGGCTGGTGGGCCCCTTGCCTTCCAACCTGTTTCAGGTTGCTACAGGGTGAGAGCCTTACCCCACCAGGCTGGGGGCGAGAGCAACCTAAGTTAGTTAATTGTTTAGGGTGGTACTGAGGGACATCAGGACACACTTTAGCACTGTTGGCAGGTTGAACCTGGATCCCAAGTGTTGAATTCCCTCTGATCTAATATCAATAAAGAGTGTGGCCTTTGAAATCCATATATGTGTGCTTGTCTTCTTCTGGGGTGTGGGGGCAAAGAAACAGATTCCATCTAGGTCCACAGATCCATGCTCTTAAGGTTTCTAATGCACAAGATGTTACCTGGGCTGCTGAAATACACTGTGATGCTTAGTTGCTATACTAATGTTCCATTCAATACCTAGATATATTCAAGAAGCTAGTTCTGTCCAGAAGCATCATGCTGTTTCAACCAGAAACACTGAGGCAGGCAGGCAGGCACACAGACAGACATTCCCTGCAACCCCTCCTATCACACTCAAGCACCCTCAAGCAGGCAGGTGCACACACAGACAGACAGACACATTTGTTCCCCTCAACTCCACCTCTTGATCACACACACATGTTCTCTCTCTCTCTCTCTCAATCACACACACTCATTCATTCATTCTCTCTTTCTCTCACACACTCATTCTCTCACACATACTAATTTATTCTCTCACACACATTCATTCACTCTCTCTCTCTCACACACACAGAAATTCAAACACACACACATATGTTCAAACACACTTTCAAACACACACATTCAAACACGTTTACACACACTCATTAGGTTTTTTGGGTAGGACTATCTCCCTGTTTTGGGGGTATACTATGCTTATCAGGAAAGGTTGGGTAGTGCTCTGTTGTGTGAGTGTGTGTGTACTGCTGTGACATGTCAGTGTGTGTGTTCTTTGTGTGCCTGCTTGTGTTTGTGTCATGTGTGAGTGTATGTATGTATGTGTAGTGTTGCGATGTGTGTGTATGTTGTATACTTGTGTGTGTGTGTGTGTGTTGTGCTGTCATGTGACTCTGTGTGTGTGTACTGCTGTCACACTGTGCTCTGTGTACTGCTGCGTAATTTCTGTGTATAGTTGTGGGCAGAGTGTGTGTGTGTGTGTACTAGCCTGGAAGCAGGGATTGTGTGTGTGTGTGCCGAGGGGGGGGAACACGGGGGATGTGTGTGTGTGTGTGTGTGCGCACGCGTGTGATGGGGGGATGCGTGAATGTGTGTGTCTGTGTGCTGGAGGGGATGGGAGAATATGTGCATGTGTATGGTTGCATGCTTAGTTACCACAGTACTAAAGTGTGGTGAGCAAAACACAAGTGATCGTAATCCTATCATGAATGATGAGCCATTGTGGCTTGTGCCCTCTTTCTCCAAAGTATGATACAAACAGCAATAATACACAGAAGGCAATGTGCTTTGGGCAGGTGGCTGTCTCCTCCCCAAGGGGGACATTGCCTCCGCGTGCTGCATGAGCTAGGGCAGTTGGCTTTGAAAGTTTAGCCCTCACGGGATGGGAACCGTACTACTGAGCCAAGCCCAACAAAGGCGGCACCTACCGTCTCCAAAACCTTCCCAACCCTAGCTGCCCAGCTTGTTGGTGGATCATCTGCTACCTCCCAGCGCCCTGACAATAGGGCAGAGGGCCTGCTGGACTCACTACTGCACCTGCCCCTCTGTCTCATCTCTGTCTGCAGCCGCTGCCTCCGCTTCTGTCTCACTCAAACCTATCTGTTAGCTTCCCACTCAGCCGCTGCTGCTGCCAGTGCCACTGCTGCTGCAATACCATTCAAAGGCCCCGCACCGATGACGGTGTGCATGTGTCCGCAGTGGGACCGCCACCATATTCCCAACTCCAGCATGCTGGGAAGTGTAGTCCCAGCATGCTGGATTAGGGAACATGGTGCCAGAGAGCATGCCAGAGAGGAATCATGGTTGTGGACACATCGTGCATGCATGCACAGTGGACCCAGGGAATTTAAAATATTGATGGTGGCAGCAACAGCCACCAGGTGAGTCACTGCTGCTGAAGGCTTCCATGCCCCCAAATACCAGGTGGAGACCAATCTGCTGGTGAAGGGGACTTGGGGAGTATACTTTAAACGAGTGGCTTTTTTGTCCCCCACCTGCCCCTGTAGTCCTCTCCCCTCTCTGGCTAGCTGCTGCTGAGGGGGGGTATTTTAAAACTCATGGCCCGCAAGTTGCGGTGGCGCAGCCAAAGACAAGTAGGTGGCTGGAGGCCAGACAGGCTACTGGGTGGTGGTGAGCGGTCTGGTGGTCTGGCAGCCCAGAAGCCAGCTAGGTAGGCAGAAGGGGTGGTGTAAATTCATCCCCCTCATCCTCCTTCTAAGCCGCTGGCGAGGGGCAGCTCGAGGGGGGGGGAGCGGTATGGAGAAACGTCCCTTGCGGCTTCCCCTTGAGCTCCCTGGGGCCTAGCCAGCATTTATGCCCCCTTCCCATTCTCTAGAGGTGGGACCCCAGGGCAATTACCGGCTACCGGATTTACCGGATTCCGGTTTCCAAAAAACAAGATTCCCAGATTAAATCTGGTATACCGGTACCGGATTTATTCCATTGATTTCAATGGGGCACTGTCCCCATTGAAATCAATGGAATAAAAAAATTCCTCCCACCTCCCCCTCCCAAGCTACGTGGGTGGAAGGGGGGACACCTCCCACCCACCCTGCCCAGCCTGGATTTAAACAAAATAATTCCCCTGAGTGTCCCTACTGCGGCTCCGGGCCGCCGCCGGCAGCCCAGAGCGAGCCCACAAGCACCAGCGGCCATCCCAGCAGCAGCTGGTAAGTATTAAGTAGTGTACTGTATGATACCTGGGGTGGGGGGGTTAACACCCCCACCCCACCCCACCCCAGGGATCACCCTACTTCCAAGTTCCCACCCAGGGATCCTACCTTCATGGAGCTCCGGTGGTCTGGCAGCTTCAGCGCCGACTGTGACTTCTGGCTTCAGACACTAGTAGGCCTTCCGGGGAAAACCGGAAGGCCTACTAGTGTCTGAAGCTGGCAGCCACAGTCGGCGCTGAAGCCCCCGGACCGCCGGAGCTCCATGAAGGTAGGATCCCTGGCTGGGAACTTGGAAGTAGGGTGATCCCTGGGGTGGGGGGGTGGGGTGTTAACCCCCCCAGGGATCATACAGTACACTACTTAATACTTACCGGCTGCTGCTGGGATGGCCGCTGGTGCTGGTGGGCTCGCTCTGGGTTGCCGCCGGCGGCCCGGAGTCGCAGTATGGACACTCAGGGGAATTTTTTTGTTTAAATCCAGGCTGGGCAAGGTGGGTGGGTGGTGTCCCCCCTTCCACCTGCGCAGCCTGGAAGGGGGAGGGAAACGTGGGTTTTTTTGTGTTTTTTTTTTTACATTGCGGCCATTCATTTGAATGGCCGCAATGTAAAAAAAATCCGGTACCGTGAATCCAGGAAACGGGCCGGATTACCGGGTTGAATCCGATAATGCCGGTACGCCCAGTACCGGCATTATCGGATACCAGAAGATCCGGTTGTCCCGGCCCTACCGTTCTCCCTGAACTCATGGCATAATCAGCTCTCACTGTGCATGTGCAACATTATGTGTCATGCCATAGATAAAAACGGCATATTCAGGCTCTGTAAATTACAGCTTGAAGCCACAAAATGGACACCAAGACCCACCAGTGGGAAGAAGGCATGCAGGTTGAATTTTCCTGCTCAGTCATGCTTACAGGCACCCTCAAGCAAGCAAGGGAGGCCCAGCACACACAAAAAAGTTGCTAACTCGGAAGTGAGGCATCTGGAAATTCCAATGCAAAGCAATGGGAGGTTTTGTGTTGGAACTCCTACGCGCCTTAACTTATGGAGCAGATCTTGCCACTCCATAATAGTCATTGGGATATGGCCACCTAAATCATTTAGGTGCTCTTGAAAATTTAACTTTTGTGTCTTTGTCACTTTTGAAAATGAAATTTAGGCTCCCAAGGTTGCAACCTTCAAAGCACATAATCTGGAGTAGTCTCATTGATTACCGGGACCTCTCTGGAAAGTGTGGCTTGAAGACTGCAGTCCAAGTCATTTTGAAAGTTTTATCCTTTGTCCTTTACCTAGAAGAAGGCACACTCCAACATTTCAGCCTATTTCTGAGGCTTAGTCCACACTGCTCTTGTTGTCCCAAAGCAGCATTTGCTATTTTGTGGACTGTGCTTTCTTTAAATAAAACAAACAATCCACATCATCCACATCTATCATCATTGCATTGGATTTGGACAAGCTCATGCATTTATTATAAAAAAGAGACTTCCTTTAAAAAAACTCACTCTAGTAACTTCAAATCTAAAAGCAATATATTGAGATAGCATTTATCAAAACATGATCTTAAACCATTATTGATAATTAGCAAGGAAGTCGAGACAATAGAGATTATGAATTTGCAAAAAGATTTTGCTATTGAAACAAAATCAAAATCCTATGTTGCATTGATGAGGCTCTTAAAGCTGAATGTAGAAATAGGAAAGAAAACATAAATTAGCACATCACCAGTTCCCCCTGGGGCAATGAAAGTCCTTGCTTCCTGGAATGGAAAAAGGGGCTGCTTGAAGATTCATTCCATGGAAATTTCCTGAAACAATCATTTTGTGTTTGACTTTTTTTTAATTGTGCAAACGTGGTTTTTTTTCAAGGAAGAATATTTTTTATAGGAAGAACCGTGGCATCTTTAAAATTGGATGGTTGCTTTCATGGGTGGAGTAGATTTTGTTTTAGTTCTCACTAATGATAATAAGGGATAGGGTTGTCCTTGCAAATCCTCTTTATCCTCCCTAGCAATTCATTTGGAAAGGGCAATTTTCTTCCCAGAAAGGAGATGGACTCCTGAAGGGAATAGAAAATTATTGTTTTTGTATTGTTAAGTCCAAATGTTCCGAAATCATGAAGTCCCCCAAACCATAAGAGTGAATAAAATTCACAAGATTTAAATGTAAAATCCACTTTCTTTTCTTAACCCTTAGGGTGCATTGCAGTCATATGTTAAAGTTTTCAAGCTTTTCTCTACAACCATGGGGGCTAGAAACTTATTTTTTTAAAAGGAAGCTGAGATCCTTGTGATTTTAGCACCTGGAGAATACAAGAAATGTTGTGAAAAAAACTGTGAGAACTGGCAGACCTGTTGCGTTTTCTAATCAGTACGTAGCTGCAACTAGCAGGACTTGATTAAACACAGAAAATTTTGGAATGAGGCTACGGTTGTTACTGGAAAGATCTTTCTTTGACTGAACATTTTTGAACAGGAGGTTATATAGAGTTAACAGAAAATGACATTACAAAGAAAATTAGCTTTAGACTTTGCTTAGTAAATCAAGGTACATGATGCAGTTCTGGTCGGCCATCTCAAAAAAGATATACTAGAACTAGAAAAGGTATGGAAAAAGGAAAAAAAATTGATAAAGGCTATAAAATGTCTTCTGTATTACGAGAGGCTTGATAGGTTGGGGCTCTTCAGTTTGGAGACGAGATAGCTGAGAGGGGACATGATAGAAGTTGATAAAATCATGAGTGGGGTGGAACGAGTAAATAGGGAGCAATTATTTACCCTCTCAAATAGTTCTAGAACTAGGAGACACTCCATGGCACTGGCTGGTAGCAGGTTTNCCCCAGGGATCATACAGTACACTACTTAATACTTACCGGCTGCTGCTGGGATGGCCGCTGGTGCTGGTGGGCTCGCTCTGGGTTGCCGCCGGCGGCCCGGAGTCGCAGTATGGACACTCAGGGGAATTTTTTTGTTTAAATCCAGGCTGGGCAAGGTGGGTGGGTGGTGTCCCCCCTTCCACCTGCGCAGCCTGGAAGGGGGAGGGAAACGTGGGTTTTTTTGTGTTTTTTTTTTTACATTGCGGCCATTCATTTGAATGGCCGCAATGTAAAAAAAATCCGGTACCGTGAATCCAGGAAACGGGCCGGATTACCGGGTTGAATCCGATAATGCCGGTACGCCCAGTACCGGCATTATCGGATACCAGAAGATCCGGTTGTCCCGGCCCTACCGTTCTCCCTGAACTCATGGCATAATCAGCTCTCACTGTGCATGTGCAACATTATGTGTCATGCCATAGATAAAAACGGCATATTCAGGCTCTGTAAATTACAGCTTGAAGCCACAAAATGGACACCAAGACCCACCAGTGGGAAGAAGGCATGCAGGTTGAATTTTCCTGCTCAGTCATGCTTACAGGCACCCTCAAGCAAGCAAGGGAGGCCCAGCACACACAAAAAAGTTGCTAACTCGGAAGTGAGGCATCTGGAAATTCCAATGCAAAGCAATGGGAGGTTTTGTGTTGGAACTCCTACGCGCCTTAACTTATGGAGCAGATCTTGCCACTCCATAATAGTCATTGGGATATGGCCACCTAAATCATTTAGGTGCTCTTGAAAATTTAACTTTTGTGTCTTTGTCACTTTTGAAAATGAAATTTAGGCTCCCAAGGTTGCAACCTTCAAAGCACATAATCTGGAGTAGTCTCATTGATTACCGGGACCTCTCTGGAAAGTGTGGCTTGAAGACTGCAGTCCAAGTCATTTTGAAAGTTTTATCCTTTGTCCTTTACCTAGAAGAAGGCACACTCCAACATTTCAGCCTATTTCTGAGGCTTAGTCCACACTGCTCTTGTTGTCCCAAAGCAGCATTTGCTATTTTGTGGACTGTGCTTTCTTTAAATAAAACAAACAATCCACATCATCCACATCTATCATCATTGCATTGGATTTGGACAAGCTCATGCATTTATTATAAAAAAGAGACTTCCTTTAAAAAAACTCACTCTAGTAACTTCAAATCTAAAAGCAATATATTGAGATAGCATTTATCAAAACATGATCTTAAACCATTATTGATAATTAGCAAGGAAGTCGAGACAATAGAGATTATGAATTTGCAAAAAGATTTTGCTATTGAAACAAAATCAAAATCCTATGTTGCATTGATGAGGCTCTTAAAGCTGAATGTAGAAATAGGAAAGAAAACATAAATTAGCACATCACCAGTTCCCCCTGGGGCAATGAAAGTCCTTGCTTCCTGGAATGGAAAAAGGGGCTGCTTGAAGATTCATTCCATGGAAATTTCCTGAAACAATCATTTTGTGTTTGACTTTTTTTTAATTGTGCAAACGTGGTTTTTTTTCAAGGAAGAATATTTTTTATAGGAAGAACCGTGGCATCTTTAAAATTGGATGGTTGCTTTCATGGGTGGAGTAGATTTTGTTTTAGTTCTCACTAATGATAATAAGGGATAGGGTTGTCCTTGCAAATCCTCTTTATCCTCCCTAGCAATTCATTTGGAAAGGGCAATTTTCTTCCCAGAAAGGAGATGGACTCCTGAAGGGAATAGAAAATTATTGTTTTTGTATTGTTAAGTCCAAATGTTCCGAAATCATGAAGTCCCCCAAACCATAAGAGTGAATAAAATTCACAAGATTTAAATGTAAAATCCACTTTCTTTTCTTAACCCTTAGGGTGCATTGCAGTCATATGTTAAAGTTTTCAAGCTTTTCTCTACAACCATGGGGGCTAGAAACTTATTTTTTTAAAAGGAAGCTGAGATCCTTGTGATTTTAGCACCTGGAGAATACAAGAAATGTTGTGAAAAAAACTGTGAGAACTGGCAGCCCTGTTGCGTTTTCTAATCAGTACGTAGCTGCAACTAGCAGGACTTGATTAAACACAGAAAATTTTGGAATGAGGCTACGGTTGTTACTGGAAAGATCTTTCTTTGACTGAACATTTTTGAACAGGAGGTTATATAGAGTTAACAGAAAATGACATTACAAAGAAAATTAGCTTTAGACTTTGCTTAGTAAATCAAGGTACATGATGCAGTTCTGGTCGGCCATCTCAAAAAAGATATACTAGAACTAGAAAAGGTATGGAAAAAGGAAAAAAAATTGATAAAGGCTATAAAATGTCTTCTGTATTACGAGAGGCTTGATAGGTTGGGGCTCTTCAGTTTGGAGACGAGATAGCTGAGAGGGGACATGATAGAAGTTGATAAAATCATGAGTGGGGTGGAACGAGTAAATAGGGAGCAATTATTTACCCTCTCAAATAGTTCTAGAACTAGGGGACACTCCATGGCACTGGCTGGTAGCAGGTTTAAAACACATAAAATAAAGTTGTTTTTTCCATTTAATGCACAATTAAATTGTGAAATTTGTTGCCAGATGATGTGGACAAGGCCGATGGTATAGCTGGGTTTAAAAATGTATTGGATAACAGGCATGTGCAGCAGGCATATTGTTTGTTTTTGTTTTTATTTTCATTTTTGTTTATTAAAAAACCCCTTCATTTTGAGGCATTTTCGTAAAGAAAAACATTCGTTTTCATTTTTTGATTTTATTTTAAAATTTATTTTTATTAAAAATAATTTTTAAAAATCACTATGTATGCACAAATGACCACCAGACCATTCTGCACATGTGCAGTCCTTTCTCAAAATGGCAGCAGGTCTGCACATGCGCAAAAGGGCCACTGTGCATGCACAGAACAGCTGTCCTTTCCCAAAATGGTGCCTACATTGCCAGCACCATTTTGAGAAAGGGCATGCATGCGCAGAAGGGCCCCTGCAACCATATATGCACAGGTTTTTAAAATGTTATATATTTTTTTATTTATTTTGGTAATGAAAACAGATGCTTTTCCTTTGTTTTCATCCGTTTTGTTACAATTCCCTGTCGATTTAATATTTTAATTATTAAAATGAATGGGCCATCATTTGTTTTAGTAATTAAATAAAACAAAAACAAATTGCACACCCCTACTGGATAAGTTCTTGGAGGGTAGGTCCATTAATGACTATTAGCCAAGTAGGTATGGCGGTTGGCGGACATAACCTGATTCTCAGGAGCTGGGAGTGAACAACAAGGAATATTATGATCTGTTGGGTACTTATTAATTATTAATTATTATTATTAGCAAACATTTATATAGTGCCAGCAAAGTTCCCGGTGCTTTACAAAGTAATGGAATAGACACGGTCCCTTGGTCTTACCCAGCATAGCACTTTTTATGCTCTTATGCAGTGTCAAACATCACATTCTACTGCTGTTGCTACTATTTTGAATTTTTCTTTGTTTCCTGGTGTACTACTTTTTAGTAGGCTAATAACGAGCCAAGGCTGTGAATGTCACAATGTTGGGCACAATCCTCTGCCATTAAAATCATGGCAAAACTACCATGTTGTTCCCTGTTGTTCATTATCAGCTTCTGCCCGTCAGATTAATGGTGGAAGTTTATCCTATTTGTGCACATCAGACAATTCTAATTTCCTCTAGGATAATGGGGTTTTGGATTTGATAAGTTGTTTTAACTTGGATCACAATTTTCTCCTAAAGTTCTTAGATATTAGTCTGTTTTCTGATACAACTAGTGGAATAATTTTGACACCAGATAATTTGTATATGTTTTTTATTTCATTTGCCAGTCACATATATCTCAAAACTTTTGCTTTTTAATTTTCATGATATTACCATCAGCTGTGGTATCAATATCTATTAATAATCTGGTCTTTTGTCCCATTTTCAGGCAGCAATAGCTGCCTGAAACTTAAATGCACAACCACTCTCCATTATAAACAGGGGACTGCTGAAGTCCCGATTTTGAGGAAACCGTTTCAGCTACATTACTGAAAATTTATCCATGGGTATAAGTTTTGAGGACCATCATATGCACAACATTTGAAGATGATCCATCAGGAAAATAAAATGTTATGACTGTTTAAACGTTAATTGGTTGTGGACAAAATGCACAGCGTTCTCACAATTCTGAATCATCAATATCTCCTCCCCCTGGATGAGTTGAGCCCCCAAACTTCACATGATTGCAGCATGAGATCAATAACAACCGTTTCTGAACTATGATAGCAATTGGTGCAACCAAAACCAAGTTATTACTGAATAAAAAATCAGTACTGCAGACTCGCACATGCACAGATGAGCTCCTCTCTCCTGTCAGAGAGCCGGGGAAGTGGCTGTGTCGGCATCCCCCTGTGAGCTCCATTGACTGCTGCTGTTGCCAGGTCCCCTGGCAGCAGTGCAGCCACCACAACCGTCTTGCCCCATGGTGTGTGAGCCAGTTCACTACCCCCCACAGTCTCCCCAGTCCTGCCTCCCCC
>QEPC01004521.1:4766581-4789965 GCA_003113815.1 Sphenodon punctatus
ACAGCCGCCAGATGTTCACCACAGTCAATACCCACATGGGGTCAAAATCAACCACGCTTCTGGAGCTCCGGCCCGGACCATCTCCGAAAGTGTGGTCAAAGAGATTCCCAATGGAAAACAAACAAAAGTAATGTCTGAATTGCAACCACCAGCCGGAACCAAAGACAATGATTCCCAGCCAGGGACAAAGCGCGCAGCATCGCTGCCAGGCAACCAGCAACAACACAGACCTGGGAGGGAGATTTAAAGGGCACATGACAGCAGCTGGGACGAGCCGCCCCGGCGCCTTCCGGGTGCTTTGACCACGGCCCGGCCTGGCCTCGGCATAATGTCTGTTGCGCTGCCCTGGGCCGTGGTCCGGTGGTCCAATTCCCTGCCGTAATCCCGGTCCCGTCATGTCTGTTTGGGGCTTTCCTTGACCACGGGGTGGTGGTTAATCTGTTCACCCCCACCGGGAATCCACTGTGGTGTATCGGGACCGCGTAATGTCTGAAATCACCCACTGAGGCCTGGGGAAGATTTTTAGTGCAAGCACCAGAGTTCTGTAAACGTAACCTGACATAGCAAGAGCTAACCCAGAACAAAAGTCAAACAGCCTGGACCTGACAATATAAAGTGTTGCAGTGTGCCAGTGCTCTTCCCAGAGGCCCCATGATTGGTTCTGGGAGGCAGGAGGCATTGAGCAATCACAGGGTGCCATGCAACTGGCTGGGACCTGCTTGTGCTGCTCATTGGCCAGCGATTACGTCCATCAGGTCCTTGCTGTCTGCTTACCCCTCCCATCACAGCCCCAATTCAAGAGTTCAACATTACTCCCTCCTCCCCTCTCCACATTTTCCCTCCAAAAATAACTGCCACTCTGCCAGGAAATAACCAAGTGAATAACGAAAAATGAAAGTCATTATTGATTTTGTTATTATCGTTTTCGGTTTTGAAATAATGAAAACAAAGTGCACACCCCTACTGGCCGGGTAGTCAACATCAAGAGATGGTTTCTTGAGCAGGGAACAGACGATCACAGTTTTGAGGCATGGGGTGGCGTGGATGAGGCAAGGGGGGTGGGCGCTGGAGTGTGTGTGCGGAGCTGAAGCACCAGCAGAGACCAGGGCTTGGGGAGCACTTGAGTGGAGGAGGCAAAGCATGGAGGCAGGAGAGTAAGTTGAGACACTGGAGGTGGGGTGAAGGCACAGACAGCTCCAGCAGAGAGAAAGCTAAACATTTTGATGTTCCAATGGGGCTGACCCTACTGGGCCCACCTGAAAGCCTGATCCCTGAGGCAGTGGCCCCACTTGCCTGTAGTTACAATCCTGCATCCCTCTGTGCAGAGTCAAAACAGCCCCTAGTGAATAGGGAAGCTGAGCCCATTCATAACAGAGTGATCTTCTTTGCCTCTTTTTCTTTTCTTCTCCATGCATAGGGGGCAACTTGAGAGAAGGGGCATAGGCAGTTTAGGGAGCAGGAGAGTTTGATGCAGCTGAAGGTGTGGCAGAGCAGGAAAGAAGTTCTTGAGAGCTACAACCATGAGAGCTAGAAACAGAAGAACAGCAACCATGAGAGATGGATGTGACTGTAGTGTGGGAAAGAAGAGCAGAAAGATAGGGAGGAGAAAGGTCATGTAGGGTCTTGAAGGTGAAGATGAATTTGTGCTGGATGTGAAGAGGGACAGAAAACCAGTACAGGAAAGAGAAGAGGGTTTGAACACACTCAAACCATTGGGCAAGACTTTAGTAGTGGACTGATGAACAGAAATGGAGAGGGCTATAGTGTGTGCAGGGAAGGCTTGTAAGAAGGAGGTTGCTGTATTCAAGGTGAGAGAAGAAGAGAGCATGGACTAGAAGCAAGGAAAAGATGAATTTTTAGTAATGTTATTCAGGGAGAAATGACAGGTGTTAGCAACAGATTGAATATGAAGGGAGGAGTCAAAGATGAATCCTAGGCTTTGTGCCTGGGGGGGACAGGGTGGATGGTGAAGCCTTCAGTGCAGACACACAATGAAGAGGGAGAGGATGGGGGAAAGATGAGGAGCTCAGTCTTGTACATGTCAAGCTTGAGTTGTTGGTGTTACTTGTTGCTAAGAAGATAGCAAATATGGGGTTGCAGGCAACCAAACTAGGACGAACAGGAGGTCCCTTCCATGTTGATAGAAGGTGGGGCAGTTCTGAAGTGAACTGTAGAGGTGGTCAAATTTATTTGCTTTTGCCAGAGAAAAAAATTGAAATTATTATGGGTATTTTTCCTTTTGATGCTACTAAAGTGGTATTTTCCCAAACTTTCACCCAAAACCTGAAAATTTTCCATATAAATCATAAAACATTTGGTCGTCAGAACCTATTACAGTCATGTTCCCAAGGTTTTCTTCACAAGCTCAGCATCTTTCCTGTCCTATAACTAAGCTAAGTACATGCCTGTGACTTCTCAACTTCATGAATGTATGCCTGTCTCTCCCTTTGTTCCCTCTCCCTTGTATCCCCTCCCTTGTCTTCCTTACATTATTTGCTCCTCGGGGTAGGGACCTGTCTCTGATTATGATTGTACAGCACCGAGTACATTGCTTGTCCTATATAAATAATAATAATTAATAACAAGAACAACAAAACAACAACAACCACGAGAGTTAAAAACACAGGGTAAAAACACACGTGATGGTAGCACGCCACAATCACGACCCACCTTAGGATGGAAGATCCTGGATGACATGGCCCAGGTCAGGGGACCACCAGACACACATGACCGTGGCTGGGGAGCCGTCTCCCCAGCTGCATAGCTGGTTATGGCCAGGATAAACAAATGTGTGGGCAACTGGCCCTGCTTGCGCTCTGCTCCCAGTGCCCTGCCCCGTGCCATGACGGGCAGACATGGTGGCCAATGAGGCACAGCCATGGCTCCCAGTCATGGCAGCCCCTGGCCTGGGCCAGGAAAGCTGTGGCTGCATGGATGTGCTTGACTGCTTTATCCTGTTCTGGCCTGCTTTGGCCTGGTTGGGCAGGTCTTAGCCCAGGCTATGACCTTGGAGGTTGTCTGGAGGTCACAGCCAGGCTAGCCCCAACACTGCCCGGGGTAATCTTGGGCCAACATCTGGCAGCGCATGGTTACACATGCCGCCGGTTCCCAGGCCAAAGCACGTCTGTTTTTACCCATAGACTGTGATCAAACATGCACTTACATTGGCAAAGACCCACTGAGAACAGTGCAGCTCTGCCATTACAAGAGTATGCAGGACTGCATGCTTTATTGCTTTAAGGAAAGCTAATCCTCTCACGATTTTAACTTTTTGACAACTAAAATGTACCAAACCTTGAAAATTTGGGGGGAGGGGGGTTGAAAGCTGAAATTTTCACACAAATGTATACTTTCACCAAAAAATAATAATGGTATAATTTATTTAAATAAAAATGGAAGATTTTTTAACCATTTAAAAACATTAAATTTTTGTCAATTTTCTCCCATTTGGAAATTTTGACCAGCTTTATTGACACTCTTTGTTTGTGGATGCCTGTGGAGTGTAGAGCATATTCAACTCTTCTGAAGCCAGTTGAAGATAAAAGATTAAAGCACTTCGTCTGAGTGCTCAGCGCCTTGCAGGATGAAATTCTGAGAACTCTGTATTATTCCTTATATAAAATTATTACAGTATTCTAATATGCTGGTTCACAGTCTTGCAATTAAAATGCCTTTACAATGTTTTGGATGATTGCTTGGAATGTCTGGATATTTATTATTAGAGCTGGTTGTAAACAACCATATACTTTTTGCAAGGAAATGAAATGTCTTAATTGCTTGAAAAATTTAAACATAGAAAATGTCACTGGAAAAATATTAAATTTCACATTTCAAATGTCAAATTGTTGACATTCAAATTCATTTTTTTCATTTTTTACACTAAAAGTTTTGATTACAATTTGCTCAGATTCAAAACATTTAAATGAAGAAACATTTAAATGAAAAAACTAGATTTCCATCAAAATTCAGTTTATTGTGAAATTTAGATCCAGGTCCAATTATCATTATTCATTATTTATATTGCAGTAGTGATAAACATCACAACTAGGTTGGGCTCAATTGTGCTGGATACCATGTGAATATGTAATAAGAGAATTGCTTCCCCAAAGATTTTTACAAGGGGGGCTTTGAAATAACGTGGTGATCCTGCAATTTCTTCCATGTGGTCAGAGCCTTCATCCGTTTTGGGGTAGAAGGTGTTAATCTTCATCTACAACAGGAAAAAAATTGAGGTTAGCTACAAGAAGTTAACTTCTGTAAACAAACACATTGACTTCTGTGTACGTCTGAGGGTCAAGTGCAGGGCAAAGGCCTAATGAAGATAGTTAATTTGGCTTGAAATACCAAATATTTCAACTAATTATATATATTGCAGCATTAAATTACAAGTGTAAAAGCAATCTCAGTATGTAAGTATATTGTATCCTAGTCAAGAGTGGAATGAAAGACTCTGCTTTGGTAGGATGTAGTTCACAATATTTCTAATCTCAGCTCTATACTAGGCACTCACATGGGACAGATATCTTAATATTGACATAGCCTTAAATATATTGAAAAGACATAAATCAGAGTAATGAGATTCATAAACCTGTTAATATTAATGGGGAAACCTTTGGGGAGGCATAGTATAAAATCAAAGGAAAAAAATGAACCCGAGATGTAAGTGATGAGTCTAGTTAAATGAATTAAAAAATTGATATTTTGTTTCCATGTCTTCTTAAAATTGGAATGAACCATTACATTCATTTTGAAATGGTGCTTAAGTCTTTAAAGCTATCACAAGCAGGCAGATCACAAAAATATCAGAAGAAGTCAGTCAAATTCATTGCTGAAAGCCTTCAGTGAATTTAAAACAAGTGGAACTATTTATTTTTCACATCAGGGAATCAGGACAGCACTGCGAAGTTGTGCTTTTTAAAAATCCTCTCTCAATCAATAGATTAATCGTACACTGAGTTTCAAGGCAATAAAACTTTATTAGCAAGGAGAATATGTATATTGTTGTTCACTTGTTCACACTGCTATGGGTAAGGGTTTGTCAGCATTTTCTTTGTAAACCCTGATAATTTCCCAGGCAAGTCAAGCTCACTCATAAAAATGTGCTGTAAGCATAAATTGGGTATTAAAGGTTCCAGGAATGTCTGGGGCCAGCCCGCACATTGGACAAGTGGGCATTTATCAAGGGTGGCTGACTCCTGGGGCAACACTGCAATGGGCAGTAACATTCCCCAGTTCCTCCTGGGTTGCTGCTATCCTGAACCTCGCAGTCACGCCGTTAGGCTCCCAGGCTGCTGTGGTTATCAGGCGCACAGGCTTGGGCATGGAGAGTTAGTGCAGAACCAGTCCGGGGGTGCACCGTGAAGGATAGGGTCCTTGGGTGGCAACAGTAACAGAGGTGGTAATAATAGGGGTTATAATGACAGAGGGGGGTGTTGTTTGCTTGAATGTAGAGGATGGGATTTGGGAATTGCCCAGACCCCTCATTGAGAGGTAGGGCCGGCCTTAGAAATTGCAGGGCCCAGAGTGAACACAAAATGCGGGGGCCTCTCAGCTCCACGAACTTTCCACAGCTTGCCCACTTTCCCATGGCTCCTCCCACTTTCCTGTGGCCCCTCCAATTTTCCAAGACCCCACCCACTTCCCTTTGACAGT
Source organism: Sphenodon punctatus (assembly GCA_003113815.1). NCBI lineage: Eukaryota > Metazoa > Chordata > Lepidosauria > Sphenodontia > Sphenodontidae > Sphenodon > Sphenodon punctatus. The sequence goes on from QEPC01004521.1 coordinate 4,772,234, forward strand.
TGGAGAATTGTCATATAAGTTATTTTTAACTTGTCAGTACACTGTGCTCCAAAGAACATTTAAACCTGATTTAGATGAAAGGGAGCCCAGGACACAGATATGGTTAAAAGGCAAAGACTCTTATTTAAAACACAGGAGGGCATGCACACAGTGAATAGGGACAGATTATCCATGGCCTGAACCCTCCTTCTCTTGAGCATATTCCTATTACACTCCCAGCAAAGGAGTTCAAACCTAGATCCAGCTGATCAAACATAGATCAAATAACCCACACACAGTCACAGCACACACACACACTCACCCACATGGAAGCAGGGATGAGGACCTGAACCTCAGGTCCAGAGCAGCCAAACACAGCTCTCAGCAAGACTTTGTCAGCGTGACCCCTTTCCAGTTATTGGATTTGAGGATCTCAAGCACCAAAGCACTGACAATCCAGTTAAACATATCAAGCAAGAAACAATTCCCCCACGATCACAGCACCCTCCAGCCCCTTCCCAAACCATCCCGCAGATGGCCCCACTCTACTCCCAAAGCCCCACAGAGGGGTGCAGCAGCAACATAAATGAGCTCACATCAGGAAAGAGGAGGAAGAGGTATTGGCCGGGTGGCCCTTACCTCAGCTGCTGCTGGGCCTGGGTCTTCTGGGAGGGCTGGAGGTCAGTCCAAGGCTGACAGGCTTAGGTTGCTAGGCAGGAGGGGACAGCAGGAACATTCTGCTGGACCTCTCCTTGGGCAGGGGGTGCTCCCTTTCCCCCTCCAGGAGCCGTGCGGGGATGAGGGAGTGGGGGCAGCCATCGGGGGGTGAGAGGGGACAGCCATGGGAGGGGGAGCTGGGTAGAGGGAGCAACTCCCTCTCGCGCACACACACTCACCCACACGTACACCCTTCTCTTATACACATCACTCACTCACACATTTATTCTCTCATACATACTCATTCACTCTATCTCACACATGCTCTCACCTCTTGCACACACCCCCATTCAAGCTCACCCCCCTTTCACCTCTCTTTCACACACACCCCCATTCAAGCTCTCACACACCTTTTCACCTCTCTCTCATTCACACACCCATTCAAGCTCTCACACATGCTTTCACCTCTCTCTCTTTCACCCACCCACCTTTCTCTCTCTCTTTCACACACACACACACACACACACACACACGTTCAAGCTAACACACATCCCTTTCACCTCTCTCTTTCACTCACATACCCATTCATGCTCACACACACCCTTTCACCTTTCTCTCTTTCACACACACTCATTCAAGCTCACACACACCCTTTCACCTTTCTCTCTTTCTTTCACACACACCCCATTCAAGCTCACACGCCCTCACCTTGAGACTAGGCCTCGCTGGGCCCCCTTGCACCCACCGCTAGACCTCACCACGAGGCCCCCTCCCCCCACGAGGCCAGGACCCGCCCGCCCCCACTGCGAGGCCTAACCACAAGGCCAAGCCCCAGTGGGCTCCCCACCAACCTGCTAGGCCTCACCTGGTCCTCACCTCGAGGCTTGGCCTCACCGGGCCCCCTTCCACCCACTGCTAGGCCCCACCGCAAGGCCCCCCTCCAGGCCCTGGTGGCCCCCCACCCAATTAGGTATCACCGGGCCCCCCAGCCCTCCCCAGGCAGGCCTCGCAGCCGCCGGGCCCCACAGTTCCCCTTCCCCCACCACTGCTGCTAGGCCTCGGCGGCCACGCTGCTAGGCCCAGCCCAGGCAGGCGGAAGGCCTCACCACCACCCCCTCAACCCCCTGGGCCCTGAAGATTTACCAAAAATGGGTCCCTCTCACCTCTCCTTTCTCCGACTGTTGCTGCCCGCTACCACGCCACCACCGTCCGCTGCTCCTCTGCCACTGCTGATGCTCCTGACTTCCACGCTTCCACCTTCACCTCGTGGTCCCATGCTGCTCTGCCTCTGCTCCAGCCGGGTCCATCCCACGCTGCTCCCCCTCCGCCTCAGGGTCCCACACTGCTCTGCCTCCACTCCAGCCGGGTTCATCCCACGCCGGGTCCTCCACGTCTCTCCTCCGCCGGGTCCGCCACCACTGTTGGATCTCCGCCACCTGCTCCTTCGCTCCTGTCACCACTGGCCCACCACCTCTCTGCTCCACCGTGCCGAGTCCTGGGATCACTGCCGCCTGCTCCGCTGCTCCGAGTTCTCCGCTCCGCCACCTGAAATCGCTCTTCCACTCACTCTCCACCAGTTGGAAGGAAGCAAGCCAGCCAGAAGCAGCAACAACCTGCTGCTGCTCGCCTGCTCCGCACGCTGTGAGAGTCGGAGTCATGAGTTCTCTCCCTCCAGGAAGTTTAAGCAACTTCCTGGAGGGAGAGAGAAGGCCAGGCAGGTCACATGGATGGACCCTGGCTGGAGGCACACCCACCAGGAGGAGGAGCGTGATTCTGTGACCAAGGACTGACTACTGGATAGGTAGGCTGGGTGTGGAGGGTGGCCTTGACTTGGGACGAGGTGTGGGGTCCGGAGCCCTGTGGAGGAGACCGAGGGGCCCTGCTGCCAGTGCTACATAGGCCAGGCCAGCCGGCCAGGCACCGCATGTCCCTTCTCTCTCTCACTCGCCTGGCCCAAACTGACCCGATTTTTTTTTTTTTAAAAAGAATCAAGTCAAAGTACCGCAGGCCCCCCACAAGCATGGGGTCCTGGGTGGCTGCCCCTATCCCCGTGGTAAGGCCAGCCCTGTTGAGAGGAAGGAGTATGGTGAGGGGTGTGGTTTTGTTTTCCCGGGGGGCAGATGCGAGATTTTTCTGAGGGTGGGGACTCCCTTGCATGAGAGACAAAGGAGCAGGTAATGGGCATGGGAGGGAAGCATAGTGGTTGTTCCCTGCCTGATTGCTTGGCCTTTTTGCCTCCAGGGTTGTTGGGTTTGGGGCACACTCTCTGTTTTTTTGTAGTCACTGGTGGTCATGAACATTGTGAAAACCATCAACCCCAGGGGTGAGATTGTGATTATTTTTCACCAGGGGAGTGGGGTGCAATTGCTCCAGGGAGTTAGGGTGCAGCTCATTCAGTCTGAATGAGTTGGGCACAGGGAGGGAGGTATGGCAGGGAGCAGAGGTTATGATCTTGTGGGTATAGGGGTAGGCAACTGGTGACTGTTCCCCTGTCCATCTCTTCTCCTGTATTGAGATATATAGGAGTCAGATCAAGTGGTGCCCCTGATCTGTGCTACTTAATGCATGGTCAGTGGTGAATAAAATGGCTGTCATCTTTGATCTTATTCAGGATGAAGCTACTGACCTTGCTTGTATCATGGAAACCTGACTGGATGATGCAGCCGGGCCTATGTTGACCCAGCTGGTGCCAGCTGGGTTCTCTGTGCAGCATCAGTCTCAGGTTTGGAAGTCAGGGAGAGGGAGGAAGGTGAGGAGTGGCAGTGATTTTAAGGGAACATCTGGCTTGTCAAATGTATCCAGTGCCTAACTTGTCCAATATGGAGTGTGTCCACTTTGCGTTTGAGGTCTGGGATAGATTGGGGATTCTGCTGGTATACCAACCACTCTGCTGCACAGCAGACTCCCTGACCGAGCTGACTGAGTTGATCTTGAAGGTAGTGTTGAGCAGTGGTGGTGCTAGCACCAGGAGCACTGCCTCTATAGCCTCCTCAACGCCCCCAACATTTAATTTTTAAAACTAGTAAAAGCTTTGTTTTGGCAGCTTTCGTTCCGGCAGCTTCAGAGCCCCGTCACGACTGTAGAAGCCGCTCCGGTGTTCCAAACTTCCGGGTTGATGATTGTGCATGTGCTAGCATGTTGCTTGGCTCTGTGCATGCGCAATCTTCATTAATGCCGATCAGGAGGGAGGCGGGGCCACTGGGGACATGATACAGAGAGCCTAAGCCTACAAAACCTAGACGGAGCCCTGCTAGGGCAAAACTTTAAAGAACGCACACTGGGCACCTAGGGGTGCTGTCTAGCATGCGTTCACAGAACTGGCACTGTGTGCCAGCCTCACTGGTAGCAGGCTTTCATTGGAGTCTATGGCTAAGAAAACCAGCATCACAGTATGCATTGGGGCTATAGCCCTTGGCACCCAGGGGGAGGGGTGGTGGACTCTGGGGAGTGTGTGTGTGTGTGAGTGACGTGATTGGCTGGTGGAACGGGGTGTGTGGGGGAGAGTGCTTGTGTGACTGTTTTTGAAATTTCTTCAGCACTGTGTGTCTCAGTGTGGGCTTTTTCTATCATGTGGTGTGAGAGTGGGTGGGGGCTGATGCCTGATGCAGAGACTGAGAGTCTCTGAGAGCATCTATAAAGGTGGTTCCAGTTCCACCAGGGGCCATTTTATCTGTCTTTCTGAGTCTGACTCAGTGAGTTGGTTCTTCTTGAGAGAGAGTGAGTTTGCAGTTGGCCCTGGCTGAATCGTTTTCAATCCAGGATCAATTCACTCTCTGTCAGTGTTAGATTAGATTTAGATAGTATTTTATTATTTTTAGTAGGTAGTGTAGTGTGCCAGCCACTTGGCAGTGCCACGTGGGTCCAATCCATCATCGTTGAAGCCCAGCATCATCTGTCCTCGCTCGAGTGGGGAAGAAGATGCTGCCCCAAGCTCAGTCCTGGTAGTGAGTATGTTGGGGACCTGGCTGGGGCTTGCTTGGCCTTTGCTTTTTTGCGGAGGAGGGGACCTGGGGGCTGGGGGACTTGTCTTGGGAGGAGGGGGGGATGTTATAATAGGGATTATTATGCGATGATATCACATCTGGTTATTACATACAGATTAGCAATCTGTATGTAATAACCAGATGTGATGCCATCCCATAATATGGTTCTTCTGCCTTTTTAGTATATTTTTTGTATTTTATGCATATTTTTAATTTTTAAAATTGTGATTTTTAATTATGAATTGTAACTGTTGATTGTCTGTGTTTTATGATTGTGCTGCCAGCTGCCTTGGGGGGGGTGCAGGGGAAGGTGTTGCACTGGGAGACATGGGAGAGGGGTGGTGTGGAGTGGGGTGCACTGGCAGAGTAAGGGGACTCATGGAGTCTGGCTGGGGTTAGGGTTGCCACAGATGTCAATTTTTAGAGGGCACTTATGAGATATGCAGGTTGCAGGGCTGTATTGGAACCAATGCAGCCCTGCAACCTGTATATCTCATAAGTGCCTTCTATAAAATTGCGTCTATGGCAACCCTAAGTGGGGGAGTAGGTGAATGCCACTGAGGGACATGAGGGAGGGGGGGACACATGGAGTCTGGCTTGGGCCTGGGCAATGGGGCTGGGGTTGGGGTGGACTGGGAGATTGTGATACATGGGGAGGGGCAGGGGGGGCAACAGATATGAAATGAACCATGTTTGGGGGGACAAATGCAACTCCTGGCTGCCACTTCTGTGGTGTGTTGAGGATAAGATAGTTGGCTTAAGAAGATGTGGTTTGCTTTTGCTTATTGTGTGTTTGCCTAGCACTGCTGGCTGGTTTCCCCCCTCCTTCCCCAAGCATGTGCAAAGGCTGTGGCTATTTTCTGGGGCCTCACTGGCCATGGCTACTTTTCTAGTTAAAATTGGTCCCTTTCCTCTTTTAGACATATGTTTGCTGGGTGGGGGACCTAGGGGCTTGGATGGAGGAAGGTTTCCAATTCAATTTTTGCTGGAATGTTCCTTGCATTTTAAAATGGCCCCGTGCTTTGCAGTTTGGTGGGATTTTGTGAGAATAGAGTAAATGGCTTCCACCTCTTTAGTAGAGAGGCCATTTTGTGAATTTGTAGGTCTACTGCTCGTGGTTACTCTTTTTTTTTTTTTTTAATGGTCCCTTCCTTCACTGTTTCACTGCTGCTGAAAAGTAGTTTGCTTGCAATGCAGGCCAGCAACAGGCAACCCTTTAAATTTTTTATTTTATTTTAAAAGGGCCTGTGTTGTGTGCTTGGGACAGGCATTTGGTGGTTCAGCTTCTTCTAGGAATGCTGGTCTGGAGGGGCCTGGTTTCAAGGCAATGCATCCTCTAAAGGGGCCAAATGTTTAAAAACAAGGGGCCTGTGTGTTTGGGCAGGCATTTTGTGGGTGTATCTACTAGGCATGCTGGTCTGGAGGGGCCTGGTTTTGAGACAATGCATCCTCCAAAGGGGTCAAATGTTTAAAAAAAACAAGAGCCTGTGTGCTTGGGCGGGCATTTTGTGGGTGTATCTACTAGGCATGCCAGTAGCAGTATTTCACACAGCAGCATTCCCAGCATTAATTAATGTAATGTCCATCCAACGTTAACCCTTGGAACTCCTTGCTGCTGGGTTATGCCCTGGTTCTGCCTACTGTTGCCCTGGCTCCACCCCTGGGATAGGCTCTGCCCTTTTTTGCCATCTTAACCAGAAGTTTAACCCACCCACTGTCCCTCCAGCCTCCAAACCCACCAGCCTCCCCTGATGTTGAGGACACCAAGACTTATTGTTCTGGGTGACTACAACATCCACACTGAGGCTGACCTTTGAGGGCCAGAGTGGGATTTCATGGCCTCTATAGGCCTATCCCAGATAATATCTAGCCCAGCACATGAAGTGGGACACATGTTTGGACTTAATGTTTTGGACTGGCCTGGATAATGGGGCTCTGATTATTGGGGGTGTTGTAAAGACATTTTTGTCATGGTTGGATCATTACCTTCTGTGGGCCCAGGTCCCTGCACTCCTTTGCCCATATTGGGGTGGTGCACCAGTTAGGTTGGTCCACCCTCAGAGTCTTATGGAGCCAACTGGATCTCAGAACTCTCTGGGGGATATACCCACTGATTTTGACAGCTGCTCTATGAATGGCCTAGTCAAGTTGTGGAAACAGATGTCCACACTGATAACTCCCAATGCATATTGGGAGGCGGCGGCAGCGTGCAGGAGCAGAGGGTGGCCAGCTGGGATGGAGCAGATGGCAGCGGTGGTCTTCACCCCCCATCAACCAGGACAGAGACGGTGTGTGGTTGCAGGGACGGGAGGTCCCGTTGTTACAATCTGGGGGTCTCGGGGTTCTTTCTCCTCTCCCCCACCCTTGCGGGGGTGGGGTTTAGCAACAGCTACTTCCAGAACACTTCCCATAACAATGGGAGTGACCGGAAGTGAGGAAAGAGGTGGTGGCAGTGTGCAGGAGCAGAGGGGGGCCAGCTGGGATGGAGCGGATGGCAGCAGTGCTCTTCACCCCCCCCGTCAACCAGGACAGAGATGGTGTGTGGTTGCGGGGATGGGGGGTCCTGTTGTTACAAGCGGGAGGGTCGCGGGGTTCTTTCTCCTCCCCCCACCCTTGTGGGGGTGGGGTTTAGCAACAGCTACTTCCAGAACACTTCCCATAACAATGGGAGTGACTGGAGTGAGGAAAGAGGTGGTGGCAGCATGCAGGAGCAGAGGGTGGCCAGCTGGGATGGAGCGGATGGCAGCTGTGCTCTTCACCCTCCCCCGTCAACCAGGACAGAGACGGTGTGTGGTTGCGGGGACGGGAGGCCCCGTTGTTACAAGCTGGGGGCTGCAGGGTTCTTTCTCCTCCCCCCCACCCTTGCGGGGGCAGGGTTTAATAACAGCTACTTCCGGGACACTCCCCATAACAATGGGAGTGACCGGAGTGAGGAGAGAGGCGACGGCGGTGTGCAGGAGCAGAGAGTGGCCAGCTGGGATGGAGCGGATGGCAGCGGTGCTCTTCACTAGGGGTGGGACATCAGGGAAAATACCGGGTACCGGTTTTACCGCTTCCTGCATTTTAAAAACCCGGCTTACCAGATTAATACCAGTTTACCGGTACCGGATCTTTTCCATTGATTTCAATGGGGAACTGTCCCCATTGAAATCAATGGAAAAAAACAAAAACCTCCCCCTCCCCCTCCCAGACTGTGTGGGTGAAAGGGGGGACACCCCCCCCACCCACTGTGCCCAGCCTGGATTTAAACAAAAATAAAAGTTTCCCCTAAGTCCCCTAGTGCGGGCTCTGGGCTGCCGCCGCCGCCCCAGATCCCGCAGCAGCAGCAGGTAAGTAAGTACCGGTACTGTACTGATCCCTGGGGTGGGGGTGGTTGGTTTAACACCCCCCCACCCCAGGGATCACCTACCTTGAGCTCTGGGTGGCGGCCGCGGCGGTCCAGAGGCTTCAGCGCTGGCTGTGAGGCTGCCAGCTTCAGCACACTACTAGGCCTTCCGGGGAACTTCTGGAAGTTCCCCGGAAGGCCTAGTAGCATGCTGAAGCTGGCAGCCACAGCCAGCACTGAAGCCTCAGGACCGTCGCCGCCACTGCCTGGAGCTCAAGGTAGACGATCCCTGGGTGGGGAGGTAGGGTGATCCCTGGGGTGGGGAGTGTGTTAAACCACCCCCCACCCCAGGGATCAGTACAGTACCGGTACTACTTACCTGCTGCTGGTGATCGCTCTGGGTCTCCAGCGGCGGCCAGGAGCCCGCACTAGGGACTTAGGGGAAATTTGTATTTTTAAAAAAATCCAGGCTGGGCTGGGTGGGTGGGGGGTGTTCCCCCTTCCACCCGCACAGCCTGGACTCAGGGAGGGAAAGTGTTTGGGTTTTTTTGTGGTTTTTTTTTTACATTGCGGCCATTCATTTGAATGGCCGCAATGTAAAAAAATCCGGTGCGGGGGGATCCGGTACCAGACCCAATATACCGGAATAATTTGATACTGCCGGTACACCAAAATACCAGCAGTATCAGATTTCAGATGATCTGGTAATCTCACCCCTACTCTTCACCCTGCCCCCCGTCAACCAGGACAGAGACGGTGTGTGGTTGCAGGGATGGGGGCCCCCGTTGTTACAAGCTGGGGATTGCGGGGTTCTTTCTCCTACCCCCACCCTTGAGGGGGCGGGGTTTGGCAACAGCTACTTCCGGGACACTCCCCATAACAATGGGAGTGGGTAGAGGCCGTGCTGGAGGTGTGTGCCGGGGGCACGTGTCGAAGGGGCCTGCCCTTTGCTTGTGCCCTTCGGCCGGGCGATGAGGCGGAGGTGGGAGAGTCTGTGGGTTTGTGTATTTTGTTGGGGGTGGTAGCGTTTACTGATGTGGAGGATGGTGGGGCTGACTCCCTCTGGTGAGAGAGCGGTGGAGTTGGCCAAATGTTCCCTGGTGGCAGCAGGAGATAGAAGGATTGATTATGGGACCAACTCTTCTGTTATGGATGATGTGGTGGACTGGGAACATCAGTTGAGTTGGGGGGGTGGGATTGTGATAAATTGTATTTGATGATATACTGTGGATATTTTGTTTTTGAGCTGGGTCCCCTGCGTGGGATACAAACCCAGGAATGTATTTTTTTATGTCGTGAGCCACCTTGAGTCATTATTGACTTTGAGAGAGTGCAGGGTATAAATAAAACTGGAATGGAACGGAATATAAATACTATTCAGTCCTGAAATTCTGGAAATTTCCAAAAATATTATATTAAATGACTGGTAAATACGTGGATTCAATTCCAATTAAAAAATCTCAATATGGATTTCATGATTTCCATGACTTAAGTGGAAGAATTACTGCTTCCCTTATGGGAATCATAATGTTCAAAGTGCCTGGAAGGATTTGTAGGGAGAATCTTTATTTCTTAGTTGAACTGTCTGTTTACATAATAATATAAGTCACAAAAATATATTTCTTTTTTAAAATTCCCATAAAGGAAATTCTCATCAAGTACAGTAACTGACTACTGTACATCAATAGTGTCTTTAAATCTCAGATCAATAGCCTAGATGTTTCAGAGAAAACTAATTAGTCTCAGTGAGGGGTTTCCTTGCTAGGTTGAAAAACAAAACTGGCTAACTTAAGTATTGACTGTAGAAGCGACTGGATGGAAGCTCTTCCTAAGAGGTCATTTTAAAGGCTCTGGACAATATATTAGGAATGTGTGAACACGGTTCAGATGTTCGGAGTTCGGGCTGAACTTGGCCTGTTCGGATGACCGAACCGAACGTCCGAACCAAACACTCGAACGGCTGAACAGTTCGGAAAAGTTCGGATGAGTTCAGATGAGTTCGGGGGCGGGAAAAACACGACTTTGGGTGGGGAAAACGTGACTGTAAGGGGGAGACAGCTGAGGAGCAGACTTCCTGGCACCAGGGGTGAAGACCAGGGGTGGTTTCAGGGCCAAATGATATCGATACAAAAATTTGTTTTTGATTTCGGTATCTGTATTGGTATCGATAGCGCTATTTTTGGATGTTCAGCCGAGTTCGGTCGAACCGAACTCCGCCAAACCGAACAACCCAACCCGAACTTGGGTTTGAAACCGAACGACTGAACGTCCGAACATCCAAATCGTGTTTTGTTCACTCATCCCTACAATATATTAAAGGTACAAGAGCTCTCTGTTCTTCCATTGCATTTGCAGCACATGCTATCACACACAAAACTTTAACTGAACAAGATGCCTATTTCCCTTTGCATGTTGCAAGAATAATTACTGATTGTTTGAAGATATTAATAAAACAGCTGGTCTGTCAACCCAGCCCAATGCCCTGTCCTCCCATCAACGAAATGTCCCATGAGGATGCCCATCCATGTCCTACACGGCATGGCACAACACCACTGTGGAGTAGCAATCATGCCTATTCACCCAGTCAAGCAAGATCCTACTGTAATTCCTCACAGACCCCCACAGCCTTAACTGTATTTCATATGTAGGTTATTTTATTATGCTGATAGCTGCCCTGAGCCTTCAGGGAAGGGTGAGATAAAAATCCAGCCAACTATCTTGAATATCTTTGTGTCATCTGCAAATTTGATCACCACACATTTGACTTCCTTTTCCAGATCATTAATAAATATATTAAACAAACCGGTCCCAGCACAGACTCCTGGAACACTCTGCTACTTACTTCTCTCCATTGTGAACACTGACCATTTAGTTCTTTTCTTTGTTTCCTATCCTTTAGCCAGTTACCAATCCATGACAGGACACTGGCCCTTCTCCCATGACTACTTAGTTTTCTCAGGAATCTCTCATGAGGGACCTTGTCAAATGCTTTCCAGATATGCTATATCAACTGGATGGACCACTCTGATCAACATGCTGGTTGACATCCTCAAAAAATTCCAATAGATTAGGGAGGCATGGTTTCACTTTGCTAAAACCATGTTGCTTCTTCCCTGTTATATCATGTTCATCAATATGCCAGATAATTCTATTCTTTACAACTGTCTCTACCAGTTTGCCCAGCTACGACATCAGGCTCACTAATCTGTAGTTTCCTGGGTAATTTCTGGAGTCTTTTTGAAAAAAATAGTGCTGCAGTCTCTTCTAGGGGTGTCAACCTGCACCAATTTTCAGGTACACGTTGGTACGGGTATGGTTTATTTTTTCCCTGGATTTAATTACGGGTACGGTTACAGTACGGACCCATAATTAAATCCCCCCCCAAACCCTGTTACCCGCACCCACATGGCTCATCTTTCCCACCCACCCCTGGGGCCCTGGTATGGTACTTACCAGCCTCAGGGAGGGCTTGATTGAAGGTCTGGTGGGCTACCACTTGATTGAAGGTCTGGGAGCGGGAGAGGTCTCCTCCTGTGTGGACGAGTCCCTGGCAGGCTCCCTTGTTGCAGCACGCTGTGGAGGTTCCTGCTCCACAGCGCACATGTGCAAATAGCCACTGGGGCCATTCTGCACATGCACAGCCCTTTTGTGAAATGTTTCCAGCAGAGTCAGCGCCATTTTATAAAAGAGCAGCTGTTCTGTGTGTCTGCGAACGGGCTATTCACACATGCCCCAGCGGCCATTTGCACACGCATGCCGGGGCGGATCCAGAAGTGATGTGGATTGGGGGACTGAAGTCCAAAGTTAATACAGTTCCGCCCAGGTGAGCAGGCCCCGCCTCCAGACCCACCTCTATCCCCACCCCCTACCAAGTGAGCAACAGTGTCAGGCCAGTTTATCCCCCACCCCAAAGCCATGGGAAACCCCCCAAGCCACAGCTCCAACAGGAGAGGGGGACTTAGGTTCAGTGGAGCAGTGGATATGATAGCTGGGTTCCAGCTACTGCCTGAAAGTGGGCATCAAATACAGATGGTTAAATAACCTCTTCCCCTAATCTCACTACAGGAAAATACAAAGTCTAGGGGCAAATCCATATTGTACCCCATGCCAAAGAGGGAAACAAATCAGGAATGGGCAAATGCTCCCTTAAGCCCAAAGTAGATGAGAGGCAAATCCTCACTGTGCAAAAGAGGGCAATAAAAGAGAGGGGGGAAATGCCCTCTTACAAACCAATCAGGTAAGAAGCAAATTCCCACTGCACTCCATACCCAAAGAGAACAATAAAAGAGAGATGGGCAAATCATGCCCACTTGTAGGGGTGTGCATGTCATTTTCATTATTACAATAATGATAACAAACACTGTTGTTTTCATTATCGTAATTGCAATATCAAAAAGGACAAATAATAATAAAAAAAATAGAAATGAAAATGACATTTTGTTTTTGAAATAAAGGAAAAAACCTGAAAAACATATTTCTAGCTGTCACTTTTTTGTTTCTTATTCAATTCTGATTAAACATGGGGAGGGTGTACCCCCAGTGGAGGGCACTATGTGTACCAATTTGTGAAATGATTAGGTAAAGGAAACCGATTTTAGAAGCAATTGAATGTTGTGATTTTCAGAAACGCTCCACACACATTTCATGGCTACAACTTCTTTATCGTGCATCCAATTTGCATTACACCTGTGAATATTATGTCCCTCCATAAGCCTAACACTCCTGCCAATTTTCAGAAAGACTGGATAAAGGGCCCTGATGGTATAAGACATTAACTTGGAAAATACATTTCCAGCTGTATCATTTGTATATTCCATCCTGTTTAAAAGGTGTTTGACAGGAATGTATCACATACCTTCACTGTCATCTCTCCTAAACTACAGAACAATTTGATAAAGGGACCTAATTTTATAAGCAATTTATGTTGTCCCTGTGAAAACCATTATTCAGATAAATAGCATCACATGCAGTGCCAGTCAGAGGCAGACAGTAGGAGGGAGGATGTGGAGCAAACCAAACAACTGAAAGACACATTCACTGGCCAATTACTGCATGCTTCCAGCTTTACAGGACCAATTGGTAGTGGCTTCAAGGCAGGCATAGGTGGGCATAAGGGCATAAAGGACATAACTGGGACTGTGGGGATAGCATCCCAGCAATCAGGGGCCATAGTTGACACATCCAGGCTGGTCAATTATCATCACAATCATATCCTGCATCACTGTGACAGAGGACATAAGAGAATCTCTATTGACTCTTTCCTGAAGAGATGCTTCTGACTTTCCAGTAAAAAGTGGGGGAGAGATGTTGGGATGGTCACAGCACAGAATGAGGATATTTTGTTGACCTTTCTTCTGGCCAATTGACATCACCAACCAATCTTATACCACAGTGACGTAAGAGAATCTCTGGCATAGGCTCCTTCTCTGCATATGCTGTGCAAGCATATAAAATTGGGACCCTATGTCACAGCTTTCTAATATGCGGCAGAGATGATAATGAAATGATAATGGAAGTGTTATATACAGCCCTGCCAAATTTCATGTACACTGGTTGGACTACAAAGATGTTAGTCAGATATACATTTATATGTTAATTGCTTATGCCACCAGGACCCTTTATCCAATACTTCTGAAAGTTGCTAAAGATAGTAAATATGTGAAGGACTGTAAACCTGCCAAGTGTCATCTACATTAGATATGAGGCAAAGAAGTTACAGCAAAGAATGCATATGAATGTATATGAAGAATTTTGCAAAATAAAATAATTCAATTCCTTCTAAAATTGGATTCCTTTACTCAATCATTGTGAAATATGGTACACTTAATGCCCTCAATTGGAGGTATATGAATCCCAGGTTTCAGTCACATATAGTGAAAAACAACAAAGGTACAGCCAAAAATGTGTTTTCCATTGAAACCAATGAAAATGAAAGCCAAAATGATTCAATTCAATGATTCAATTGCTTCTAAAATTGGATTCCTTTACTCAATCATTGTGAAATTTGGTACACTTAATGCCTTCCATTGGAGGTATATGCAGCCCTGGATTCATTCATATATAGTGAAAAACAACAACGTTACAGCCAAAAATGTGTTTTCCATTGAAACCAATGAAAATGAAAGCCAAAACGAAATGGGGGGGCTGAAGCCTCCTGAGCCCCCCCTGTGAATCCATCCATGCACTCTGTGGAACAGGAACCTCCTCAGTGTGCTGCAACAAGGGAGCCTGCTGGGGGGACTCCTCCACACAGGAGGAGGCCCCCCCCAGACCTTCAATCAAGTGACAGTCCACCTGACCTTCAATCAAGCTCACCCTGAGGCTGGTAAGTACCATACCAGGGCCCTGTGTGTGTGTGTGTGTGTGTGTGTGTGTGTGTGTGTGTGTGTGTGAAATTCAGGTCCATAACAGTGAATCTGTAATTTTGTGGACCGCTGCTACGGACTAGTATGGATTACTCTGTAACAGCCCATTACGGGCAGTTACGGATTATTCCGTACCTGTAGTTGCCAGTATTCTCTATCCTCCAATTCTTATGTAGATTTTCATGACCATTAACATATTTCCAATAGCAAATCTGCATTTTCATTTTTGGGTTCATTCAGAATTCTTGGGTGAATACCATCCAGTCCTCGTGACTTGTTATTCTTTAATTTGTCAATCTGTTCTGAAGTCTCTTCTTGAGTCACGTTGATTTGTGACAATTCTTCAGATTAATTACCCACAAGGAATAGTTCTGGAGTGGGTATCTCCCCAATATCCTCTGCAGTGAAGACTGATGCAAAGAATTATTTGAGGGCTCATTCACACATGCAGGAAAGTGTCATTAGAAGGTTGGGAGAGGTGATGGGCATGCAAATTAGGCATGTTTTTGATCATGTTGGAATACCCAAAGGTATGTGGTTGAAGATTTTATGCACATTTACAAGGGCGATTGACCGAGCTGCAAAATCCAGCTCTGTCAATTGTCCTTGTAAATGACCTTGTTTGCCATCTCTTTGTGTTTAGCACTACCTATTGTTTCTTAGTTTGTTTCCCATGCCAGTATATAATTTTACAAATGTTTTAAAATGTCTGGCACATCTCTCTCTCTCTTTACCCCCCTCCCACTTTGTTCTATCCACTCCCACCTAGTCCATGCCCCCTCATATATACCTGCTCTAAGTTTTCTCAGTTTATATATTTGTACTGGCTGTGCTACATGCCTGAGGAAGGGCCCTGTGTGGCCCAAAAGTTTGCTTATTTCCAACAACAACAATTGGTCCAATTAAAAGATATCATTTGAACCACTTTATGTCCCTGTCACTTGGGACCAACACGGTGACCACACTTTATCTCTGGATTGCAATGGAATATACTGAATATTAAAAAATATATATTCAAAAGTATTTTGGAGGGTCTGAGGACTGGTCCTGAGTGTTCAGGCTGGTCCAAGGACCCTCGGAAAATATTAGCAAATTCTGAGGGTGGTGGGTGAGGAGGAGGCCAGAGGTTAACCTAAGGGGGAGGGAATGGACCAGGGAAGAGGAGGTAGGGGCTCATGGGTAGATTACTCACTCTTCAGAGGAGGTCCGGTGATGCATGGCTTCCTCCGGGGTCGGGTAAGTTTAAAAAAAGAATTAAAAAAACTGGGCATGCTCAGAAGGCCCAAATGTCCCCTTCTGAGCATGCTCAGATCTTTCCAAGATGGTGCTGACAGTGTCAGAACACTGCGCCCTTCTGAGCATGCCCAGTTTTTTAAAAGACATTTTATTTTATTATGTACAAATACAATAATAAAAAATTATAACAGAACATAATTTCTGTTATGTTTATTTATAACAGAACATCCAATAAGACAGGCCTGATTGCGGGGGTTCACTTTCCGACAGCTCAGCAGGTTTGGAGTCTGGGGGTGGTGTTGGACTCAGATCTCCACCTGGATCGACAGGTGGAGGTGGTGGCGAAGACTGCCTTCTGCCAGTTGTATCTAGTGTGGAGGCTGCATCCATAAGTCTCTGGGCCGGACCTGGCCTCCCTCATCCATGCCTTCATCACCTCAAGGCTGGACTACTGTAATGTGCTCTACGTGGGGCTGCCCTTATTCCTGGTCTGGAGGCTGCAGCTAGTGTAGAATGCGGCAACCCAGCTCCTGACGGGGTTGGGTCATCGGGAGCATATAACACCTGTGCTCCGGACTCTGCACTGGCTGCCAATAATGTGCCAAGCCAGGTATTGGTGTTGATCTATAAGGCCCTTTACGGTCTGGGTCCCTTGTACCTCAGGGACCGCCTCACCCTCTGCCCCCCAGAGTGACTCCTTTGGTCTGCCGGGGGTGCCTTCTTGGAGGTCCCCCGTGTTAAGCGGGGGGCCACAATGAAGAGGGCATTCTCGCTGGCTGGGCCGCATCTTTGGAATTCCCTCCCAGAGGAAGCTCGCCTGGCCCCAAGCTTTTTGATATTCCAGCGGGCTTGTAAAACCTGGCTGTTCACCCAGGTCTTTGGGGAGGCGGGGGGGAGTTGTTTTTTTTAGAGTTTTAGCTCTTCCCTACCTTTTATTTTTATTTTTATTAATTTTGTTTTCCAACCCTGTTTTATTTTAAATTATTGCGTTGTTTTAAAAATGTTTTTATGAAATGTTTTTACTAAATTGTGCAGTAGGCATGGGGGGGGGGGACTCATAAATTTATTAATTAAATAAATAAATAAATAAATAAATAAAAACATATGAAGACAAACATAACAAGGACTCTACCCCTGAGTCCCTGCTCACCCCCACAATCTTAATCACCCACCCCAGGGCCCCTACTAGCCCCCCACCCACCTTCCCTGGCCTCCGCTGGCCAGGGAGAGAATATGCCAGCAGGGGCCAGGGAAGGGGGAGCAGGGGCTAGCACTGGACTCCAGCCCCATTCCCTGCATTTGGCCAAGGATTTTCTGAGTTCCGAAGTTTTTGGGGCAATTCCTCAGAACTTCAGAACTCAGAAAATTGAGCTGAATGCCCCGGTCCTGAGTATTTTCTGAGAAAAACCAAGGACTGAGTTTCAGCACTACACATAATGCGTCCTCCGAAAAAGACCATAGAAGCATCATGTGTTAGCATTGTCCAAAGTGGGTTAACAGGCAGCCTTCTGTGTGGCCAGGCTCATGCAGTCCTGCCTCGAGGTGGGGTCTGTGAATTGGAAACAGAGGTGTGCACTCCTCCTGTCTGCCTAACAGCTGATCTTTAGGGAGAGGGGCCTGGAAAGAGCACATGCCCTCTTCTGCACCGCCTAACAGTAGATCATGGGGGAGGGGTGCCTGGGAAGAGTTCACACCCCCTTCCCAGGCCCATGTCCTCTGTGATCAGTTGTTTGGTGGCTGGATTGGGGGAGGGGGACCTGGGAGGAGCACATGTCCTATTCCCAGGCCCCCCTTCTCCAGGGGTGGATTGGGAAATTAAAATGGCCCTGGAAAATATTCTGAAAGTGGCCCATGTTGTGGGTGGGGCAAAAGGTAGGGAGGGCCAATGGGGATTTTGACATTGCCATAGAATATGCAATGAATAAAAAGCCTACACTGAATATTAGGGGTGGGACCCCGGGCCCAATACCGGTTACCGGATTTACTGGTTACCGGTTTCCCAAAAACCGGATTCCCGGTTTAAATCCGGTATACCGGTACCGGATTTGTTGCATTGGTTTCAATGGGGCGCTGTGTCCCCATTGAAACCAATGAAATATTTTAAAATAAATTAAAATAAATTCCCTCCCCCTCCCAGGCTGCGCGGGTGGAAGGGGGGACACCCCCCACCCACCCTGCCCAGCCTGG
>QEPC01004521.1:4808165-4867645 GCA_003113815.1 Sphenodon punctatus
AAAAAAAATTCAAAGCCCACACCACAGTCACCGCAACAACACACACCAACCCACCCAAACACACAGCACAGCCAAAACCACACAACAATTGCCAAAACACACTACACAAGCAGCCACCGAAACAAACACACACCCTCTTGCCTCACTCGCACACACGCACACGAATTTCCGGCGCGATGCCGATTTTACGGCTTCCCGCGATCTCGCGATATTTCTGGCCGAAGGCCGAACGGCCGAACGTGAACACGTGAACCAGCCGAACACCGAACGACCGAACACGAACACACAACCCGATGGCGAACGAACCGAACATCCGAACACGAACGCACAACCCAATTGCGAACGAACCGAACACCCGACCACGAACGCACGACCTGCCCGAACAACCGAACACGAACGGCCGAACATGAACGCCACCGAACCAAACGGGCGAACACGAACGCGCGATACGGCCGAACGACCGAACACGAACACACGAACCGAACGCGGCCGAACCGAACGGCCGAACACGAACACACGAACTGAACGCGGCCGAACTGAATGGCCGAACACGAACCGCGATCTGTTCGCCCATGCCTAATTCCAATTAGGAGAGGGGTTAGGCAGGAGTGCATTCTTGCACCCCTGTTATTCAATATTTTTCTCTCTGACTTGCCACCCTGAATCCAACCAGAGGAAACTCACGCCCCTAAAATTGGTGATAGTCCATTAGGACTCCTTCAGTTTGCTGATGACATTGTGTTGTTGTCTCAAACTGAGGTTGGAATTAAGAGGGCAGTGGATAAACTGTATGCCTATTTCCTAGACAATGGATTGGAACTCAATCCATCCAAGACTAAAATCCTGGTGTTGGGTAGGAGGAAAGTGCCCTTTAGCTGGAGGGTGAGAGCTGGTAATATCGGCTTAGTAACATCCTCTGCCTATTTGGGCGTTTCCTTTAGCTCTAGAGCGACTTGGACATTACATTTGAAGGCGAGAGCTAGTAAAGCCTTACAAGCTACCAGGGTTCTTGTTAAGACTTATAACATCTCGAAGGGGATCTCAGTCTCCGACATACTGAAATTTTATAAAGCCAAGATTCCCCCTATGTTGCTCTTTGGTATCGAACTTGTTCCATTCCCAAATATAACAATTCTGGAAAGAGTCCAGAATCTTTTCTTAAGAAAATTGCTCAAAGTGGGCCCAAGTGTCCCTGGGGCTATTTTAAGGGCTGAGACAGGGATTCCATCAATTTTGTTGCTTGCTAAGAAGGCCTACATACGATACTGGTTGAAATTGCTTGGCCAGGATGAGACAGCAGTAACCCTTCAGTGTTTCAGAGAGGAGTTGTTGCATATTGGGATTCGTAATTATCCTTGGTGCCTATATTTAACTCACCTGATTAGCAAAATAGGATACTCTTTCGAGTATTTCCATGGCAAAACCCTTTCGGGGATCAGGGCAGAGATCTTCCAGAAACTTCAAGATATAGCTGACCAGGACGTGATGTCTATAGTACAATCATGGAAGGTGGCCCCTCAGTTGGGGACTTTTAAGTTATCCACCAATAAAGAACCATACTTAGACATGCTGTCAAATTCTAAACTTCGCAGGGCTTACACCCTGCTCCGTCTGCACCTTGTTGAGATGGCTGTGGTAGAGGGAAGGTGTAAGGGGATCCCATTTGGACAAAGACTGTGTAGTTGTCTTAAAGGTGCAGTAGAAACGGTACAACATTTTCTTTTGGAATGTCCTTACTATTCCACTTTAAGGTCGGTATGGCTTGCCCCATTTTTATCTCAGGATAAGACCTTTGATTCAGAGGACTGCTATATCGAACTTCTTAAGCTAACACAGAAAGAAGCCATAATGGCTTTGGCAACTTTTGTTCTGTTGGCTTCCAAAAAGAGGGCCCATATTAGAGGCCAACTGACTCACAGGGTGATGACAGTTCATTAATTACTTGACTTATTAATATCTTTTCTTGTCAGTTTTCATTAGATGTTAGGGTATTAGTACCTGACTAAAGACATGCCCAAATATGGTAATACTCCAGATGGATAATGGGGGTCCTCAGTTAATATTGTTTTATGAATTGGATTATAATATTTTGTTATGTTGTTTCGTGTTGTATGTTATATGTACATGTTTTATCTATTATTATTATTTGTTTGTATACATATTTTATTTGTTTGCATATGGCGAAAGCTATGCTACAATAAACTAATTAGAACCCATGCCGGAACCCTACTTTGTAGGTGATGAATTGGATGAACTGTCACAAATCAGCATGACCCTGGAGGAGGTTCTAGAGCAAATTGACAAGCTTAATACGAACAAATCACCAGGGCCAGATGGTATTTACCCCAGAGTTCTGAAGGAACTCAAATGTGAAATTGCAAACCTACTAGTAGTAATTTGTAACCTAACGTTGGCATCTGGCACTGTACCTGAGAACTGGAGGGTGGCAAATGTAACCCCAATATTTAAAAAGGGATCCAGAGGTGATCCTGGAAACTACAGACCGGTAAGCTTGACGTCTGTGCCGGGCAAAATGGTGGAAACTATCATTAAGAACAGAATCACTGGGCATATTGATAAACATGGCTTAATGGCAAAGAGTCAGCATGGATTTAGCAAAGGGAAGTCATGCCTCACTAATCTCTTGGAATTCTTTGAGGGCGTAAACAAGCATGTGGACAGGGGAGACCCAGCAGATATAGTGTACCTGGATTTCCAGAAAGCTTTTGATAAGGTCCCACATAAACGACTCTTGAGAAAATTAAAAAGTCATGGGATAGGAGGTAGTGTTTTGCTATGGATTGGTAACTGGTTAAAGGATAGGAAGCAAAGAGTGGGACTAAATGGCCAGTTTTCACAATGGAGGGATGTAAAAAGTGGTGTGCCCCAAGGATCTGTACTGGGACCAGTTCTTTTCAATGTATTCATTAATGATCTGGAAAAGGGTGTTAAGAGTGAGGTGATCAAATTTGCAGATGACACCAAGTTATTCAGAGTAGTCAGAACACGAGCAGACTGTGAGGAGCTGCAGCAAGATCTTACAAGACTGGGTGCCTGGGCATCTAAATGGCAGATGAGATTTAATGTGGACAAGTGCAAAGTGATGCACATTGGGAAAAATAATCCAAATTATGAGTACACAATGCTGGGTACTAAGCTAGGAGTTACCACTCAGGAAAAGGATCTGGGAGTGATTGTGGATAATACACTGAAATCCTCAGCCCAGTGTGCCGCAGCGGTCAAAAAAGCAAATAGAATGTTAGGAATTATTCGCAAGGGAATAGAGAATAAAACTGAGGATGTCATAATGCCTCTATACAAATCAATGGTGCGACCGCACCTTGAATATTGTGTGCAGTTCTGGTCGCCCCATCTCAAAAAAGACATAGCGGAACTAGAAAAGGTACAGAGAAGGGCAACAAAAATGATCCAGGGTATGGAACAGCACCCGTATGAGGAGAGGCTTGATAGGTTGGGGCTCTTCAGCTTGGAAAAGAGACGGCTGAGAGGAGATATGATAGAGGTCTATAAAATCATGAGTGGTGTGGAACTTGTAAACAGGGAACGGTTATTTACCCTCTCAACTAGTACTAAAACTAGGGGACACTCCATGAAACTCACAGGTGGCAGAGTAAAAACAGACAAAAGAAAGTATTTTTTCACTCAGCGTACAATTAGGTTGTGGAATTTACTGCCAGGGGAGGTGGTCAAGGCCAGCAGTATAGCTGAGTTTAAAAGAGGTTTGGACAAGTTTCTGGAAGTTAGTTCCATTAGCAGCTATTAGCCAGATAGGATTGGGGAACAAAACCCTTTACTGTTGGGAGCCTGGGGATGACCCACAGGGAATGGATAGCATGGTGACCTGTTGGGTGCTTCTCCCAGGCCCCCGTGATTGGCCACTGTCCGAGACAGGATGCTGGGCTTGATGGACCATTGGTCTGACCCAGTATGGCACTTCTTATGTTCTTATGTACGAAATCACCATTCACCACAGTGGATTACAGCGGATCCCGTCTGGTGGCGGCGAGTCCGTGAACATCTGTTTTCTCCCGGCCAGATGTTCACCATAGTGAACACCTGGCCTGGATCAAATTGACCACGGTTATGGATCTCCGGCCAGCCGGGGGTCCAGAACCGTGGTTAGATTGGCCATGATCTGGGATGGGCTAAAAGTAACATCTGTTACCTTTGGCCCATCCTGGATCATGGCCCCGACCGCAGTATGGGATCGGCCGTAGCAGCCCCATTGGCTGCTGTGCCCACCCATCTCCCTGAGGGCGGGTGATCAAGGGAGCGCAGGGGTGGGCAGGGCTGTGTAACCACACATCGCACAGCCCCGCCCCCTCCCTGATCCCCGTTAGTGATCAGGACGGCCAGGACGGCCGGCCAAATGGCTCATCACGTCTGAAATTACCGTCCATGCTCCTTTCAGAAGATAGAGGTGAATTTCTACTCTTGTTCAGGTAGTACTCATTCACAAATAAATCCAGTTAACTGAAGTTGCGTAGTCTCCCAGTCTGAATATAAGACTGGGTTCAGGAACTGTTCAAATTTAATTATGCTTCTAACACAGTCTCATTGGGTAATATCTATGACTATGGGTGTTTTTAGACAAACCCTGGGGTGGCCACCCATGGGTCTGCTCCGGCAGCAGCAAGTTTAAACAGAGGCTGCCACCACCACAGACAGCAGTCCACCCATGCAGCGCCCCTGATATACACCTTAGAGCTGCAGGTAGATTGCCAGCCACTCTAGGTTGCCACCTGCAGTTGTATGGCCATTGTCAGGGCAACTCCTGGCCAGAAGCGGAGCTGCAGTGACCCATCTGCGAGTAGACGGACCGCTGCTCTGCCTCTGGCCAGTGCTCCAAGTTTGGGTGGGCCACTCCACTTGCGGTGCTCCGGGATGTTCTGGAGCATTGTGAGTGGAGCTGACAGTGCCTTCCCCGCTCCTGTTCCCTCACCCTAGGGTAGCCTGCCTTTACATGGATGAGCCACTCAGGGGTGGGGTGGAACAGGAGTGGAACAGGTGTCTGTCTCAGGACACTCTTTGTGACAATACAGCATTGTGAGACAAACAAGCAGCTGAGAATAAATAATATTTCTTTCTTTCTTTCTTTCTTTCTTTCTTTCTTTCAATTTATACACCACCTTTCCTGTAGAGGCTCGGGGTGGCTCACAATTAATAAGACAATAGCAATAAAATCCAAACAATAAAAATTCCCACCTACCCATCCCCACAACTCTACCCAAAAAACTAACCAACCTGTCCCCACTCACCAAATGCTTTTTCAAGTAAAAACGTTTTACACCACCTTTGAAAGATGCTTAGGCTCGGAGTCAAGCAAACCTCCTGGGGAAGGGAGTTCCACAAAACCGGGGCAGCAACCAAAAATGCCCTGATGCGCACCCCTGTCCCACAGACCAGGGTAACAGATGGAACCTGCAAGAGGGTGGCTCTGGCCAATTGAATACTCATAAATGCCTTTCTGTGTGGCTCTTTAATGCAGGATAGAAGTCTTAGAATAACAGATTGTGTGCCTAAATTGACTTCATCCACCACTAGAATGCTACTGTCTCTGAGGTGAAACACTGCATAGCTAGCCTAGACAGCAGTTTAGAACTGGAGATGCAGAAGTGTGTCATTTTAGGTGAGATGACTAATGGGAGTTTCAAGGCTGGATGAAAGTCATGAAACACACTAGTGAGTGGCTATGACACCAAAGTAAGATGGCACCTTAAATGAGCACATGTGCTGATGCCATTGATTTCAGTTTAAGTAAGTAATAAGTTTATTGTACTGGCAAAATGCCTTGACAAGTATTGATACACAAAGCAAAACAACACTTGAACAACAAAATTTAACACAAATTATATGTATATTATATAATTCAATATATCAAATCTCAGAAAAAAGAAATCAATAAATAACAAATAAAACACAAACATATAAACATATAACCAAATAAATTTCCTGTCCACTTCCTTGTCAAAGAAATTGCTGCTATGGCGAATGATGCAACTGCCTGGGTAATATATTCTCCCTTATCAATCAATAAAAACACCAGTTTTTGGCGGTGAGGTCTACTTATATCCATCTCAACCGTCTTAAATAATCTACACCTAGGATGGTCATAAATAGGGCAATCAAAAAGCTAATGGATTATGGAACTGATCCTCCACCTGCTCCAAACCACAAATACACCGTCGCTCTGAATAAGGAGTACTCGTAAAGCGGCCGAATGTAACTTAAGTCTGAACGGACTGTATTTTTAGAGCAGTAAATGTGTTATTATAGGCTGCATCAGTAAACCAGCTTAAATAATTAGTCCACAGCTGAAGGTAACCAGTATTTATATAAAGGTGAAATTTTAACATATGCAGCTTTCGCCCTAGTGACTTGTACATCCATATCACTAATTCTGCATTTCATCATTCTCACAGCTTCCTTATAAGGCATATTTATCAAGAATTCCGAAGAAAAACCGAGAGAATTAGCTTTCCGTTCAACCCCTCACCACCAGGGGTCTATCTTATGCCAAATTAAACTCATCTTTTCCTCCAGACATAATCTAGGTAATGATCCCGGGCCAGAATGATAGATTTTCAGTCAGAAACATAATAGGCGTACGATTCTCGCATCCATTGATTTTAACCCAGTCTCCAATCTCAGCAATGCTGCAGAGGTTGCAGAGGTTGCTGGGCCAAAGGGCCCGTAAATATTTATTTTGAAGTGTCTCCAAAGTTTTGACAACTGAATAGGTATAGCCCCAAACCTGAGCCCCGTAGCAAAGTTGTGAGGACAACTTAGCCTCATAGAACCTAAGGGCTGGTCTAACCAAACCCACTGGCTTTGATCTAAAAAATGTAAGCAGCACCATTGTTAGAGATGACACCGCCGGTGTAACTGTCCGGCACTGCTGGGACCAAAAACCATTAAATGAAGGTTTCATTGTCTCATCTGGAAGATGGCATCTACAGCAACGCAAAGTCCCTTACCAGCATGTTGATATGCATTAGTATGAAAGGGAAGAGTGTCATTGAGACAATCACCTCCCGCAGCACCTTTTGCTTTTTCTTCCCCACCCGAGTGGTGGTAACACCCATCGCTGCATACCTTGATGACAGTGGTTCCCAAGCTTTTTGCCTGCAGGACTCCATTCTGAGGCTTAAATCCAATTCGGACAGCAACAAAGATAAGCAAAGCAAAAACAAGCAAAGCAAAGACGGTATCAACTGAGATCATGACTTTGGGTGAAAACAGACATGCGCCCTAACTCCACTTTATTTATTTATTTATTTATTTATTACATTTTGCTACCCTGCCCCTCCTGCCACAGGCAGCTCAGGGCGGCTTACAATTAGCAAAACATTAAAACATTAAAACAACAATTTAAAACAACTAAAAGGAAGACAAAAAGAAAAATAACCCCAACCCAACATTTCTTTAACATTTCTTATGCA
This sequence comes from Sphenodon punctatus, assembly GCA_003113815.1. Classification (NCBI taxonomy): domain Eukaryota; kingdom Metazoa; phylum Chordata; class Lepidosauria; order Sphenodontia; family Sphenodontidae; genus Sphenodon; species Sphenodon punctatus. Next base: position 4,815,629 of record QEPC01004521.1, read on the forward strand.
TGTTGCAGGATCTGTATTTGCACCCTATGCAGCCCTGCAACATGCATAGGAAATGTTAAAGCGGAGTTAGAGTGCATGTCTGTTTTCATAATTTGCAAATGACGTGACCCCATCTTGTGTCCTGATGCATTGTTTGGGAACCTCTGCCTTATGGAGCTTTCCATAAAGTATGTCATACTTTTGTTGTTATTTTTAAACTCCTCATCACCCTTTGTCATAGCTACTACAGACCCCATTCAAAAAGTATGTCATACAAATCATGTGCCCCTCTCCTCACACACTTTTAAAATATCAATAATATCCATTATAGGGAAGAAATATTTTTGTTTTCAAACTGCAATTGAAAGATGAACAAGAAATGATTGTGACATGGGGTGTTTTCAGATGTTACGCAGTCCTGAATCACCACAGTGGATCCCCAGTGGTGGTGAGCCGACTGACCAACCACCCCCCGTGGCCCAGGAAGGCCCCAAACAAACATGACGGGACTGGGACCACAGCAGAGAATCGGACCAACAGACCACAGTCTGGGGTAGCGCAACAGACTTGACGCCAATCCCGGGACGTGGTCAAAACACCCAGAAGGCACCGGGGATGGGCGGGAGGCAGACATGGCCGACTGCGGGCAAAGGAAACCAAAAATGCCAAAAGGAAATGCCCACACAAGGAAAACAGGAAGGGAGGGGGAGGAGGGAGAAGAGTGGCTGAGGCAGCACACACAACAGGCACAGGGAAGACGAGGTCACAGTGGAACACACAGTACAAACGCACGCCCGGGCGCATACACACCTGTACGGGAAAGGAAGGGAAGGGGGAACACAGTGGGATGGCCAACACNCAAAGGTGGGTGACCCAGGGCCAGGGAAGTGGGGGGGACCAGCCCGGGGGCAGTGCAGGACATGGGGAATGGCACCCAGAACCCTGACAACAGCACAGGCAGCACGGGCCACCCCACAGCAACACAGGCAGCCCAGGCACAGGGGGACCCCCAGGGGCACAGACAGGCACAGAGGGAGGGTGCATGGATGGGGAATGGCCCCAGACTGGCCCGTGAATGGTCCAGGAGGCAGCCAGCGAGCACCCCCTGCTGATGGCGAAGGATGCGATGAATGAGATGGAGGTGAGCCGGAGCCGAAGCGCTGAGCAGGCAACCGACATCCCCCCTCCCGGAAGGATGCCGGAAGGTGCAGTCCGGGTGCCCCAGACTCCCACAGTCACAGAGTCACCTGGGGGGGGCACGGGCACGGGTGGGCTTGCAGCCAGATGAGGATGGACAGCAGCACCTGAGGCAAAGGCAGGGGCAACAGAACCCCTGGAACCAGCCTGCACAGCAGCAAGCCTGGGACATCATGGAGGGAGCGGGCAGCGACCCATGGCATCAGGGCGGAGGCAGGAGCTCACAGCAGGGCCAGCATCCAGGGCCTGGAAGGCAGAGGGGGCCTCACAGCCAGCTGCAGGGGGTCACGGAGGGGCCCGGGGCCGGGAGGCCCATCAGGTGCACATAGTGCAACCACTGAAGCATGCCCCGATGGTAGCCCAGTGCAGACATGTGGTGTGCGATGAGGTAGTGCGCCGCGAAGGGATCCTGCATGGCAAGCCCCACCTGGACATTGAATCAGGACCACACACCAGCCAGCGCTGCCAGCTCCGCATCTGTGGGCTCTGACAAGCCATAGTCAGCAGCAGGGGACCACGGAAGGTGACCGAGCTCCAACAGGTGGTGATACGCTGCCCCCCATGACCGCTGATAACTATGGGCCCCGTGGATGCAGCCAAAGAAGGAAACCACCAGGGCAGGGCCCTCCTCCGCCAGACAGGCCATGTAGGCAGCCGGTTGCACACAGAGGGAGCAGACACAGTCTCCGCCGTGGACCACCCCACATGTGAGCACCTCATCTCCAGGATGTGCCCATTGGGAAAGGGATACAGGCCCAGCGTCTCCACATGCAGCCGGCAATAGTGGGCGCTCACCTCATAGCCAAAGTAGCGCAGCCGGAATCTCAGACTCGCATAGGCACCAGAGAGGCCATGGGGTGTGCAGCCCTGCTCGCTATGTCCACTGCCCGGCAGGTATGGGTCATGAAGTGGGCACAGGGGTGGTGGGCCCAGGCGCTGGCTCACTGGGATGAGGCCACCTGGAGAACACACTTTCGGATGGACAGGCGCAGCCTCCTCTGACTCGCAGAGCTGCTGATGCCCTGGCTGGAGCGACAGCACACCCCCATGCGGGCTCCCATTCTCATGGTCCAACACGTGGCCATCGGGGTCTGAGCCCTGGCAACAACCACTCCTGCCAGTCCATGTCACAGCACTTTGGCATTGGGGTGAGCACAGTCGCCGGGATCCTGCAAGACATCTGCAAGGCAGTGGAGGGCGTGCTGTTGGACCGCACGATCCAGCTAGTAGACCAGGGGGCCATGATGGCCGGCTTCGTGGCTGGAGGCTTCCCCAACTGCCTGGGCGCCGTGGACGGCACCCACATTGAGATCCTCCTCCCATCCGATGGGGAGGCCTTGGAATATGTCAACCGACATGGGTACCACTCCCTGCGGCTGCAGGCGGTAGTGGACCACCAGGGTCAGTTCATTGGCATCTACACCGGCCACTCTGGCTGCAGACACGATGCCCGGATCTTGACCATCTCTCCCTTCTATGCCCGGATGTACCGCGGGCACTTTGCAAACATGGGGATGTCCTGGATCGAGGGGGTGATGATGCCCCCCTGCATCCTGTGGGACCCGGCCTACCCCCTCACTCAGTGGCTGATGAAGGCATACCCGATCACCAGGAACCCTGTGGAGGCGCTACAATATGCGCCTGTGTGGAGACCTCGGCCCTGGTGATCAGAGCCTGCTGTGTGCTGCACAATGTGTGTGAGACCGATGGGGCCACCCTCGACTACCCCATGCCTCGGCACCCACCCGGCCCCATTCCTCTGTACATGAATGCAGAGAACTAGAGGGAGTACCAATACGCAAAGCGCATCCAAGCTGCCCTGGTGAGGCGGATCAGCCAGGAAGCACAGCGTGAGGCCGCACACCACCATCACCACCACCCCGGCACCCAGGGCGTGCCCCTGGATACCCGCCACCCCCATCCCCAGGGCCTTGTCACGCAGCTGCGGCTGCTATTATGGTGCCCATGCATATAATGTGCTTACACCCTACATGTATCCCCACCACCCCCACCACACACCTCCCAGTGCCGTGCCCCCTCAGCCCCCCTCCCCCTTCTCCCCTTTCCCCCGTTCCCCCCGACCTGTGTGTGCCCAGGGCCATCCTCTCACCCGCCCTGTGGCCGCCGTGGAACTCTGGGAGCTCTCCTCCCCCCCGCTGTCCATTTCCCCACAAGTTTCCTGGGAGGCCCAGGTGTCCTGAGGGGCAGACGGTGTTGTGAGGGAGGGCGGTCCTGGAGCTAGAGGGGCCCTCCTGGGCAGTTGTTCCCTCCAGAGGCTTTGAGGGACAAGTAGGCAGATGTGTGGGCCGTGCGGGCATGCCGTTGCTTGGGGCAGGGGCGGTGGTGGTGGGGTCGCCGCAGGGCCCAGCATTGGGGCCGGGGCAGGCAGGGTGCCCAGTGGTGCAGCGGCCATCACATACACACTCATGGTCCCTGCGTGCAGCAACAGCAAAGTGCCTATATCGTGGAACCAGTCCATCTTGGCAGAGTGCTCCTTCACCATCTGGTCAATGGCCTGCTCCAGCCTCCTGAACACCTCCACCTGCCTGCTGTGCTCCCAGTGTTCCTGCCTCTGTTCAAGGCACACCTCCGCCTGCAGCCTCCAGTCCCTGGCCTCCGCTTGCTGCATGGCCCTTTCCATGGCCACTTCCATGCAGTCGATGGCCGCGATCATCCATTCGCCTTGCTCGGTGGTGGTGCGGACTATATCCTCCTCCTGCTCTTCCCTCCGGTGCCCTACCCATGCCCGGTGCTCCCTCATCTGCTGTGCTGGGGGCACAGGGCTGGCTGGGTGGGCCTCGGTGGGTTGCCCTGTTGGGGTGCAAGGTAGGGGTAAGTTAGGCACCCCTATCACCCACCTCCCATCCTGTGCTGCCGCAGAGGTTTCCTCTGCACCCCACCCCTCGAGTGGCTGGCCCTTGCCCTCCCCTGGCATCCCCCTGTGCCTCAGCCCCCCCACACCCAACACCCCGGATCCCCCCACCCTGGGCCCCCCCTCACCCCCTTGCCATGTAGCCTCACCTGGGACCTCTGGCTGCTCAACAATGTCTCCCTCACCTTCCTGTCCCAGGTGCCGGGGCGTGCCGCGACCTGGGAGGACATGGGTAGGGGTGTGTGGCTGTAGGTGGGCTGTGGCCCCTGGTGGCCTCCAGGCCCCCTATCCATGGACTGGGGTGTCTGGGGTTGCTGGGGGTGGGCTGGTGACCTGTGGGACCCCCCCTCGGCCCATCACCTCCAGTCCATCTTCCCTCCTCCCCTTTTTCTTACTCTCAATGTCAGTCTCGGAGCCCTCAGAGGCTGGCCCCTTGGTGTTACTGGGGTCCCCCTGCATCCACTGGCTGGGGGCAACCGGTGTGTTAGCCTCCACTCCTCCTGGGTGGGACATTGGGTGAGGGCTCTCAGGACTGGTGCACGAGGGGGGTCTGCTTCTCCCCGAGGTCCCAGGACGTTCCTCTTGAGGTGGTGCGGGGCCCCTGTACCCAATGCCTTCTAGTGGGGCAGTAAGGGGAGGGGGTACCTCAGCCTGTTCCCTGCCCTGGATCACTGTACTCCCCACGAGGTGCAGAGTGACTATCGATCCCTTCATGTGGAGGATGCGGTCCAGGGCGTCATAGTAGGGGGCAGTCTGGGCTCCATGCCCGAACCGCTGGTTGTTGTCCTTGATGGCCTTGTACCCCCTCTTGAGCTCCTTCACCTCTGAGTGGCACTTGGTCACTGTCATTTGGTGCCCCACCGCCTCCATGTCCCGCACGATCTCCTGGTACACGTGTTCATTCGTCTGGTTCACCGCTAGCTCCAGCTGGTGCTCTAGGGACCCCCAAATCCTGATGAAGTCCTGTGTTTCCCTGTGCCCCCATTTCCCCCCTTGGTGGTATGGCCGTATCCCGCGAGGGACCTCCTGGTCCTCCTCCTCTGCCTCCTCCGCATGCCCTCCGCCTGTCTCCTCCAGGGGCTCCTGCTCTCGGGCCCATTTCCATGTCTGTGAGTCATAAGGGGGGGTGTTTGGTTGCCTGGGTGCTCTTTCCCCCCATCCCGCTGCCCCCCCCACCTCCCTGGGTGCCCCTGTGCTGCTGCCCCCCCTTGCTCCCCATACCTTCCAGGATGGCTCATCCCCTGGGCCAGTTGTCAGCTCCGGGGCGGCCTGGCCCGACTGCTGCTGCTCTCCCTCCACCACCTCCATCTGCAGCATGAGCACATCCTCTGCCTGCACCTCCTCTTCCCTTCCTCACTCGCCCTCCGCTCTCCCTTCTGCCTTGCTCCATCTCGCCACGTTCCCCAGCTGCTGTGTGCCCTTTAAATCTCCCTCCCCAGTTCATGTTGCTGCTCGTTGCCTGGCAGCGATGCTGCATGCTTTGTCCCTGGCTGGGAATCATTCTGATTGTTTCCGGCTGGTGATTGCTGTTCAGTCGTTCGGTTTTGCTGTTTCCCGCTGGGGATTGCTTTGACCATGCTTTCGGAAATGATCCGGGCCAGACCTCTGGAAGGGTGGTTAGATTTGTCCCCTGCTGGGGATTGTCTATGGTGAACATCTGGCTAACGCCGAAAAGACGTTCGGGGCTCTTTGGCCCCGCCGCGGGATTGAGTGTGGTTCACTGTGGTTGACTGTGATCTTGTAACGTCTGAACTTACCCATGATGTTATGACCAATTCCCCTCCCTGACTGTCACAAATTGTCACAGCTTTGCTGTTCTCCCTCCAACTCCACCTCCTCGCCCCTTCTTGCACAACATACTTTATAGACAGTCCCTTTGAGATATGATGAGTTCAGAGCTGAAAACAGCATGAATGTTGCTCAATGTTGTAATATACTTTCTTTAGAAAGTTTGAGCATATTGTCTTATGAATGGGAACATAAATGATGCAAAAATCAAATTGTTTTTCTGTCATCAACCTTCTTTCTATCCATTAAATGCAGGAATTCACAATGGGTTTGCCAAGAATTCTCTATTTAGGATTTTCTTTTTCTTTTTAAAGTTTTATTTGTCTTCCTGTACTGTGGGTTTCAATTGTTTGTCTCCAAAGTGAATCAGAGTTTATAAACATCCCACTGATATTGATGGAATAAACGGGTACTTACTAAGACTATGATACTTTTCAACAACTGATCTTTTCTTACAGGTTATATTAGTAAAACGAAATACTACATTTTTTGGCATGTGCAATAACACTTGTTTCCATGCAGGTTAGATCATGCATAATTTCGCTAGTGTATGAGCAATGTTCTTTAAAAACATGTAAACACCTAAGTACATTTTAAAGTTAAATTATTTTTAAATGATAATCAAATTGGCTAGAGTCATTCTGACACTTAATACCCAGGGAATAAGTAATAGCATAGAAGATTTGGAGCATTTTCTTTCTCTTAGTAATATAAAGTGTTCTTTCTTTGTAATGAAGTAATGGCAGGGATGAGACTCTTAAATCTGAAATTGGATTTTCTTTCCACTAAACATTTACTTACAGGACTAAATGGATTTATACATCAGTATAATACACAAAGTGTTGCTATATGACAAAGGCTCCAGTTTCTTTGTTTTGTTTGGGGTTGGCAAACGTTGCTTCATATACAAACACATACTTAGGTTTACATTTTGTTACATGAGGGCATTTTGCAAACAGTTTATAGAACACACATCTGATATTGAACAGGATTTAAAAGATCAGCACCAAGAGCAAATCAGTGGAAACCAAAGGCTATTTTAATTGTGACTTGTTAGAGTCCAATAGATTGCAGCAAACAGTGACAGACAAGTTTCAGATCACTTTTGAACTACATCTAAAACTTCATGGTGGCCTCTTTGATGTGACCTCCAAAGGGGACTGACCACCTGTGTTGTTCTTAGACAGCCTGCGCAGTGATGATTTGTTAATCGGAAAAACAAGTAATCCAATATGGCCTTAAGTAATACTCTTAGATGGTATTTAGAATTGTTCTGATCTTCATATAATAATCAATGTGCCACGGAAATGATTTCATTAACATTGTTGATTGCCTAGCTCTGTATTTTTATGGCCATTGTTCCATGTTCATGTATCTTTTTACTACTGCCTAAATTAAAATACAGTCAAGAGAGGTTGGATTTTTAGAGGAATATGCAACTCTTGTCAGCTAGTACACTGCTCTCCAAATGAAGACTTTACTATGCCGCTTTTCACCTCACAATTCATTCCATCTATTTCTAAAGTGCCTGTTACTATGGCATCTGCTGCACCATCCACATTATGTTTTTCTATTATAAAGTAATGGACAAAGCTGTTGTTATTTTATAGGTGTTATTTCTGAGGGAGAAAGTAAAGTGAAATTTTGTTTTTGGAAGGTGTGCAGGGAGTTGGTTGTTCTTCAAATTCTTTCTTTTCTGAGGCATTATCTTACCGAGTGTGGATCCTGATCCTGATCGATGCCACAGTGATAGATATTTTCCTCACTATTATAATGTCTGTAAATCAAATGCCTTAAGAGTACACAAAAGGCTGCACAACATCTAATGCATCATCCGTTACAATTCCTCCACCATTAAAGAACAATAAGCATTTCTTTAACTACAGACATTTCTGAAGATGGTGTCAAAGGAATTCCTCTCAAGACTGGATTTCAGCCATATAAATAGGCATTAATAAATATTTGACAATTCAATCAGTGCCCTTTTCATTGTGAATACAGAAGGAATAAAGGGAAAGAATTCACTGTGAGTCTTGTGCCAATTACTAATTGCTGCTGGAGTAACCCAAGGTTGTCATAGATGGCAAGTACAAACCCATCAATAGGTAGAGATTGAATAAACATTTCTTCAGCAAAATAAGAATTTACTCAGAATTTCACCGTAGAATCACATCTATGGTGGTCTTAAAATGAGAGGTGAAACAAATAGCAGATTTTATATTCATGAATATTATTTGCATATTTGGATAGCCTGACAAGTATTCGAATCATTAGTGATTGCTGAAATGAAATTCACATATCTGTAAATTAGGATATTTCATTTCAGATACTGTATTGTCACTTTTCTTATTTTGTTTTGGGATTATTTAGTGCTACTTCTGAACTATTGGGGGATTATTTCAAGATGAAATGAAGGATGGAAATACTAAAGTGACCAAAATACTGAAATGAAGTGACTGAAGTAGCTGAATTAACTGAACTGACCTAACTGAAACAGATATACAAAATGGCCAACAAGCAGACAAAAATAGCCTTTCATATCCTCTTCATTGGAATTGATTCTAAGTGGCTGAATTTGTCAGATATGATATTTGCTGTGGATATTTGTTTCACCTCTACTCAAAACAGATCACTCTTAGGGGATGAAATGCTGATCTTGGGAGCTCTGGACAGTGAGTACTACATTTGTTGGGCTTTTGCATTCCTAGTGGTTTCTTAATGTTACAATGAAGTAACTGGAGTTTTGTCTGAGCAATGACAAAGGTAAGGCCACCTTGCTGACTCTCCCCACCCTGTCTAACCTGGGTGGAGCAACAGTAACATGCAATGCATCACCAGCCAGCTGTACGCCCCAGAGCAGAACTGGGTGAACATATGGCGGCCACCAGCCATACATTCTGTTGCATTGCGTGGACTAATGCGGGATAAGGTTTCCCAAAGTGGGATAACGAGACAGGGTGGGCCCAATCTAATCCCCTGCCCACCCCAGGGAGGGTGGGCCCAATTCCCCACCCATCCCGGGGAGGTTGAATGCAACTGCCATGCTTTGAGCTGATGGGAAGGGCAGTCCAAACAAGCAGCCGCCCCGCAGCCATCACCTACCCTTCCACGCCATGGGTCAGGCTGAAGAGCCAGGCACACGAGGTTGGATGCCCAGACTCCTGGTGCACTGCAGGATTGGGCCTGCTGCTGCTAGACAGCTGATGAGGGGTGGAGAGTGTGCATGCTGTCCATGCTTACTAAACAGCTGATTGGGGAGGAGGGGCCAGAGAAGCATGCATGCTCTCCCTGCCCGCCAAACAGCTGATTGGGGAAGGGGACCCAGAGGATCAGCTGTTCAGCAGGCGGGGAGAGCATGGATGGTTCTGGTACCCTCACTCTGAACTGAGTGAACAGAGCTGTTCGGTGGGCAGGGAGAGCTCACTTGCTCGTTCGGGCCCCCTCCTCCCAATCAGCTGTTTAGTGGGCAGAGTGAGTGCATGTGCTCCTCTGGGCCACCCTCCCTGCAAGCAGCTGTTTGGCGGGTGGGGCGAGCATGCAGCACTCCTCCAGGCCTCCCCTCCTCCAATCAGCTATTTGGCTGGCAGGGAGAGCATTCTCCTCTGGGCACAATCCTCAGATTTTGCCTTGTGGCAGGGCTGCATAGGCCAGCCAGACAGGAGGTTCCCCATTATCCCACACTGGAGAACCAAGCCCAGGTGGGGCAACAATAAAATGTGATGTGTCACTGACCTTCTCCGGTTGGTGCATCGTGTACCAGCTGGCTGCCCATCCTGGGGCAGAACTGGCTGGGTGAACATCTGGCAGCTGCTGGCCATACGATCTGGTCCATTGGGGGTTAGTGTAGGGTAAGGTTGCCCAAAGTGGGATAATGTTTCGTGTGGCCTTACCTATTGTGATTGATTCAGATCTCAAACAGGTGTAGTTTGGGCACAGGGATTTTTGAAATCAATGAATTTGCAAACACTGTTGTAAAATGGCGTAAGATCAGAATCTAGTCTATATGACCTATCTTGGTCAACATCTTGGGTGAACAACTGCGGTAAACAACGCCTTCAGTAGGAGCTGCAGATGCTGAGAGTTTTGCAGGATAGGTCCCAGACTCATGACTTTAGGATCACGTTGCATTACCATGAGTTTGATTCTAAGCTACCAAGCATTTCCTGCAAGTGAGTGTCCTTGGTTCTGATTAAACTGAAATATACGTAAGGGCACAATGAATATGAAAGTCAGCATTTGAAGATAATTTCCAGCCAGAAAAGTGTGCTTCCACCAGAATATGTGTGCAGTTGTAAACTGTGATGAGAATTCTGACCAATATCCTCTTTCCTAGAGAAATGTTACCTCTCTGTCTTGCTTACTTTAAATCCACTTTTGGTGACTGATGTAGCTATTACATCTAGACAATGGAAACCTCTTAAAGAAAGGAAAAATAATTTTAACAACAAACAGGCAGCTTGTTCTTCTGAACAGGAGTATTTTTCTCTGGTTTTTGAAGCAGTCTTTTTGTTCTTATGTTCCTCATCATGCCATTTAGGGAGAGGAGACTGCTACTGAATACTCAGAAATGTAGTGTGTGTGTGTGTGTGTGTGTGTGTGTGTACACATTTGTATTTGAGCTTTATTTCAGGTGAGGAAAAATAGTAAGAGTGAAGACATAAAGGCAGTTTCAAGGCTTCTTTGGTTGATTTCTAGAGGTTTGCATTTGCAGTGCTCTGTTATGCACTAGCAGCATGTAACAACAGTCCAAAGGGAAGGGGAAACCTACCCCTGGATTCTCAAAGCCTCAGTCACTGATCTCCACAAAGCTCTGCCTTTTGGCCCCAAAAGGAGGTGGGGGGGATATGAAAAGACTGCCTCTCCCCTAAATTTAGGAACCTTGACTCCATCCAGGGAATGGGCTAGGGGGTTCAGAAAGACCCTCTGGACAGGGCTTTATACACCCAGGGCAGGATGCATGAAGGCAGGGAGCCCTGGGGAGGAAATAATGTCCAGATAGAGGACTTACTCTGGGCAGGGGTAAAAGGGCCTGCTATCACGAGGAACCTTGCGGCACTTAACTTTGCTCAGCTGAGGCCAGACTCAGAGCAGGGGTGGAAACCTGCTATTTTCAGGTGCTCTCTGGGAAATCCTAGTGCTGAACCAGCTGGATGTGAGATAACGGGAACCAGGGCCTGAGTTACTTGCCTGGTGTGAGATGGCTGGGGATTCAAGAACCAAGGTATGAGGGAGTTGCAGCAAGGTGCCTGAGCCAGCAATTAACCCAATGGGTGAGCTAGGAGGTGTTGGGGGTTAAAAACAGACATGCAGCCGCCATGGAGGTTCCCTGGCCTGGGGTGGGAAACATCAGTGGCCACTCTCTGTGTCAGTGGGTGTCACTGAATAAATGTGCTGGCCACTGGGAGAGCCATCCCACTGCCTTCACAACCCGGGTACTGGTGGGGCCACAAAAGACGTGTGGGAAGTCACCCTGCCCCCACCATGATGGGCAGTCATGGCAGCCCCCCCCCCCGAGCGGCGGGAATGGCAGGGCTGAACAGATGTGTCGGTCTGTTCTGGCTCGCATTGGTCCATGTAGGTGGCCCTTGGCCCATAATGAGCACCCAGAATTGGGCCCAAGACTCATTCTGGGCCAACTGCCTACCCACCCCTTGGCAGTCCTGGGCCAACATTTGGCGACATGGGACCAGATGTGCAGTGAGTCCTGGGCCATAGTGGGTCACATCAGGCCTGTGTCACATCTGTTTTCACCCAAAAAGACACCAGGGTTGGGCTAGGGACCCCAGAGAGGGAGATGCCAGCAGCCTTGACGAAGACTCAGCAAGCGCAGGAACCCCAGGAGCACAAGCAACAGGACTCAACTAGGAACCGCATGAAGGGAGATGACATGACAGTCAGCTGCTTGACCCAAAAAGACCATCATCTTCAGAAGGGAGGCTATAATAATAAATACATGGTTTCAGGATTGGGGACAGTAGCCTTTTCTGTTACTGCTAGCAAAGATACTATTATTCTAGCAGGCTTTAGTTGCCCATTAATCTAGTAGCAACTTTGCTGAAATCATCAAACTAATGTCAAGATATATCTGATGTGTCCTTGCATATCTGATCTGTCCTTAGATGATTTTAAAACCATTTAAAATATCATTGTATAAACCCCTCAAACTAATGTCAAGATATATCCGATCTTCCCCTGCATTCTAACCTTCTTAAAGCCATTAATTAAAATATCATTAAATAAACCCCTCAATCTTATCCCTACAAAATGCTAAATAAATAAAAAAAAATAACAACTGATGCACAGCTGTCAGAAAGCAGTAACTTTTGATCACTCTTTTCCTAGGCCACCTTCAGACCAATGACCTATAGGTCGAAAGCCTAGACAATTGCAAATTCCCTGAGCCATCCAATCTCTAACACCACCTTTTCCTACGTTTCTTTAAACAGTTGGTCTGCCACAATGGGGAGCATGCCAAAATCTTGTCCAACTCACTGTGGCAGTCAAGCAAGTGTTCAAAGCTACAAAAACAGCTTTGAACTCCACACAAAGAAATGTTGACTTTAAACTTCCATATTAATGTAAGTAATGAACTGCACTTTTGTACATAGCTTTGAAAATCCTCACTGTAGAATCATGCAATATCAAGGGTCATTTTAATAACATTGATTGTTGAAAAGGCACACTTCCCAATTTAGAAAAATCAGACCTCATTAGAATTCCAGATAAAGCTGATTACAGACAAGTGTGGAAAACTGAATATTAAGAAGATTAAGAACTGAGAACCAATGCTCTATTCCAAAGGGAACTCCCTGACATGATCGCTGTCCCAATCAGTAGTACCCAAAGGCAATCTGGACCTCCATGCGCCGACCCTACTGAAGAGGGAACTCGGAGAGTTTGGCCAAGGGTAACAATAAATATTAAAACCTTTTATTATCAATGTTTGATAGGAGCATGAAAAATTCATCATTGCGTACAAATTATTTCTCTTGCGGTGAAGACATACCATTTTACAATGCTATGGCCAAGTCAGTTTAGCTATTTTTTAAACATTTTGTTTTAGACAAAGATAGAATTATCTTCTTCCAAATGTCTTCCTGCTATTTCTCTCTTAATTAAATGAAGAAAGAAATGGAATGGAATAAATGGGTAGACCCCTGTGTACAGCTAAAGAGTTGATTCTGTATCAAGGTCAGTCGAATGGGCTGTTATGTTTTGATCCATGTTTAATTTCCAGTGCTTGTTGTCTCCCACCTCCTTTGACTCTTTAGCTTGCTTTTGTCACAGTCTCTCCCTTTGTTTAGAACCAAATTTGCACAGACATCTTAGGCACTTATAAAAGCCAAGTTTCAAATTATAGTAATCATTAATGTAACAGTTATATATAAGTTATTATAGCATGAATAAAAATGCTGCAAATCCTTCTAAGCTGCATATAACTCTTCGTGAGGCAAAAATGCAATAGGAACATCTTCAGAAATGGGATTTCCACCTCCCAGTGTCACCCAAGTGGAACAGCTTCACAATTCTCAATGAGATTAATTACACAGGCTTGTAAATACATATTATAATATTGGAAGATGGGACATGTGAGTGTCATAAGTGAATTTAATTCATTCATGTGGTATTTATGTGGTATTTACAATATTGGGGCAATACATGCAAACAACATACGCAATAGTTTGTGTCAAGAGCATAACACACAAGTGATTATAATAAAGCAATGCAAAGTTCTTTTGGCTAACTCTATTGCATCACTTTGCTACCTTCACATAGTTTATTTTAAGGCAGACCGCCAAATAAAGCCCTAGGTTTATTATTATTTTTCAACCTTCTGCTTTGGCGGGTGAAAAGTGACCAGCAAGACTATTCCTAGAGGAACTGTCTTCCTGTAGAACAAAAAGGCCCCTATCCTGGCCAAAACTCAAAGTGATCAGCTGCCTAAGCCTCATGAGACTCAGGCTGCCCTGCATCTAGCGGCTTCTGAAATACAAAGGATCCCTTCATTCAAACTTTCTTTTCCCCTGCACAAATTCATTGTTATTACAGTAGTGCCTAGAGGTCCTAACTGAGATTGGAGCCTCATTTTCTAGATATATTAAACAGAGTAAGAGACAGTTTCTGCCTTGAAGAGTTTAGAATCTGTGACTCTAATCCTCAAATCATACACTGAAATGAATGGGATTTGTCCTGGCATAGCATTTTGAGGATCAGGGCTCATGTAGTGCATCAAGACAGAGGAGTGGGGGGAAAGGACAAAGAACTAAAACTGGAAGAACAGAGGTGACTTGATAAAGGTTACACTGGAAATCTGTGGCAGAGCTAAGAAATGAATGTAGGTCTCCTGAGTCCCAATCCAGTGCCCTACCTACAAAACCACCTTTAACATCCTTTCATCCCCCCGCCACCCTTTCCTCCATACACATCTTCCCACTCCCCAAACCTCTATGCCATGCAGGCATCAGCAGAATACTGCATTTCGAGGATCAACTGGGAATTCCAACTGGCCCTGCCTTCTACTAATACAGAGGTGGGCAAATGGGAAGTTCAGGAGTCACATGTGGCTTTCAGGCACCTGTACTATGGCTCTCACCTGAAGTGGCTGCCTGTGGACATGTCCATGTGACTCCCTCAGGAGCAAGAGAAGCCAAGCTGCCATGTCCACTGCTGTTACTGCCGGAGCTTCCTGGGGGCCCCGAGAGCAGGGGCAGGGAACCCCGAGCCATTATTGCTGCTGCCCAAACTTGCCACACTGCCTCTGGGCTGGAGCACTGATGTGAAGGGAGAAGGGCAGGGGGAAGCCATGCTGCTCTGTCCCTGAAACTGGGGGAAGCCAATAATCAGTGGCTCTTGGCAATATGAAAATGTTGGTATGTAGCTCTTGGACACGAGAGCTTTACCCACCCTTGCACTAATTCGTTAATAGCGGGTAGGAAGCAATTTCTCTAGAATACACATGAAAATCAAGGTGGAAGATTCTGAGGGGCTTTTGAGATGCAGGTGGCTGTTCATGGGGAGGTGAAGAGCCTGTTTAAGATGGGAAACCAGATTCCAGCTGGCTCTCAGAGCTAAGTGTGTGATGCTGCGTATTTTCCATTGACAATGACTGCCATCAAAATAACAACATTGTCAATGGATACCACTCTATTACCACAGTTGCTGCCTAATTGAAATGCAGAGAAGCACTGGAATAAAAGTTGCAGTTTCCTAGTGACTACTCTAGGTTGCATATGGAGCAGGCTTATGATCTCCCTTCTGTTACCCACATTTGGAAGCCAAAAAATTAACGTGTGGAGCTTGTTACCAAAGGATGTTGTGAAGATCAATAGCATAACTGTGGGTGAAAACAGACATAATGCTAACACCACTTTAGCATTTCTTATGCATGTTGCAGGGCTGAACTGGTGCTTTATGCAGCCGTGCAGCATGCATAAGAAATGTTAAAGCTGTGTTAAAGTGGAGTTAGCGTTATGTTTTGTGAGCCGCTCTGAGCCATCTGGGAAGGGCGGGTAGAAATTGAAATAAATAAAAAGTCTGTTTTCACCCTGTGTTAAAAAAAAGGATTGGATAAGATTTTAGAGAATAGATCCATACATGACTATTAGTAAAGTTGGTGAAGGATGTAAATAACCTCTGGCTGTTGGGAGCCGGGAGTAAATAGCAGGGAATGGATGACTCCATTATGACTTGTCGTGCACTTCTCTGAAGCGACCAAAGTTGGCCACTGTTGGAGACAGGACGCTGGGCTAGATAGACCATTGGTCTGACCCAGTACGGCACTTCTTATGTTCTTAAGTAAAAGACTCCTCCCCTCGCACCAGAGCATCATGAATCCCAGAGCGAGTTCTCTTGGACCATCCCTCTCCTTCTGTACCACAATTGCTTCACCCCCCTCCCCCCCGGCTCTTGGTCAGTGCATTCTAATAGCTTATTTCAGAAAGTTTAAATGAAATAAAGGTTGAAATGACAATGGCCACTGGAGCCTTGCCTGTTAGGACATCTCCTTTGTTATTACTTGTGGGGTGGCATTTATCATAGGAACGATGGAGAATTTAAGGAAATAAGTTCAGGGCAGACAATTAATCAGAAATGAATGGAGCTTCCATGGTGGTAGGAAACCATAGTGCATGGAAATCTGCTAGTGGGTGAAGAAACCTGCATTTCAGTTGTGCTCCCTGAGCCCCTTTGTATCCAAGGGGTTCTGAGCCATTAGAAAAAAACATCCCAGAACGATTACTTTTTCCATACCTCAGGTGAGTGCAGTACCTGGTACCTATTGCATAATGGCAAATTTGTCTTTAATTGCCTTGCACACCTTAAAATTGAACATAATATCTAAGACAACAGCACAGAAATTGGTTTTAATGACTATGTCATACTCAGCAGTGTAACATTTAAAAAGGTTTTTAAAAATCATATGAAGTTTTTTTAAAAACAGATTTTAAATTAAGACCTATGACCTAGGCCATTTTTAGACGACACAGTACCATGCAGGTCCACCCAGTGGACAAGTGTAGTACCATCCATTTAAAAGTGGCGGTGGGTGGGCTCCCGCAACCCACGCACCTCCACCCAGCTCCCCGCACACAGCAACTGGGAAAAACCTGGGTTGCTCCATGTGGGGGCATGAGTGGCCAGTGGGTGGATAGGGACACACACTAAGCGCACCCCCAGCCACTCCCGTCTAAACTGTCCCCCACCCACCGGAAGTGCGTGTGCACTCACTCAAGTGCACGCGGACCCAAGTCCTGACCCTCTCCCCCTCGCACAGCATCCATCTAAAAACAGCCCTATAGTGGCTGCAGACCTTAAGCCATTTCCTACAGAGTAGTCTCACTGAAATCAATGGAACTACTCTGGAATAAGAAGTTTGAAGATTGTAGCCAATAGGACCTTAATGGACAGAGGATTTCAACCATATCTTCGCTGGTCAGAATATTCAGCCAAAAACAATAAAGATGTGTGACTCCACTCTCTCTGCTGTTTTCCAACTACTTATTTTTTAAAATATTTTTTATTTTTTTAATAAAAAGACACACTTATACTTACTTTATATGCTGAATGGTAAGGAAACTTTAGAGACTTGGCAAAATAGCATCTAGGTTTCTTCCATTAAAATGAATAATATATAATGTTTTCCATCTTTAGAGCTCCTCAAAGTACTTTGTGAAGGTAAGGAAATGTTAATAACATCATTTTGCAGTCAGGGAAACTGAGACAGAAAGAGGCTGGAGTGTCTTTCCAGACCATACAGCAAGTTAACGGTAAAGTCATGGAAAGCTCAAATCTTCTCCTGATTCCTAGTGGAATATCCAGTACCATGTTGCCTCTCTTGTAACCATTACAAGCATCTTCACAGATTAGGAAGAGTCACTGTTATCTTTTTGGCGGTCAAAATCCAAACAAAATGTCCTCTACGGTTAAGATATTATGTCTAAACATAGGGATTGACATATGATTGGGATTCAACTATACTTGGTTAAACATATGCTAGCCGTTCAATAGCAGAACTATTAGGAGAACATGGCTGCTGGTTTACTATGGATTTGGTCACCAAATTTTCTTTTTATTTAATGAAAAATAATAAAATCACAATGATGTAAAAGTAACACAAAAGTTTTGTGCACGTCTGAAATGTCATTTTTGTAAATCGCATTTTGTGTGTGTGTGTGTGGGGGGGCGGATTACCTCAAGCAGTAAAATGTAGTCTAGCACAAAGTGCAATGTACTGGTGAAAGTGTCTCTAACTAGCTCTTAGCTATAAACGAATGTTTTAAAATCAAACCAGTTATCGAAAGGTAATTAAAGTAGTTTATGCAGGGTACAGTATAATAAACAGCCATTGTTGTGTCTACAAAGCATTACTTTATGTTATTGTGGAAGGGATGTCTTTTTAGCCTCTTAGCTCTTTGGGGAAAAAAAATTCAAAGGCCACTAGACTGAAAGAAACAAGGACAAGATAATAATGGGAGACACAATTAATCCCTGTGCTTCTGAATAGTACAGACCGTTACAGCAATCACACAAAAAAAGCTGTACAGAGGTTATATAAAGACAAGTTAATGCATAGCTCTGGAAGCAATTTAAACTAAAAGTGTTAGACTGTCAGATTATAATAGGAATGAAAAAGATGATGAGAAACAAAAGCAGAACATTGTATATTAAATGTGGAATGTTTGCACAAAATAGGGATTCAATCTTTGTTTACTTGACTTTGACTCATGGACTGGGTTAATATAAATTTAGTTTCATTAATAATTATTGCCATGACTCAGTAATGGGCCTTGCTTTCTGTTCAGGCGTGGTCTCAGTAACTTAGAGACTTAAGGCTGAAAGGGACCTCAGGAGTCCGCTAATCCAGCCTCCTGCACTAATTCAGGCTTCACCATACCCAGGGACCTGTATTCACTGTACTTTCCTCAAGGGGAAATGCAGTGAAAATGGGCCTAATCTGCTCCAACAGAAAAATCCACCAACAGAGAAACAGAGTCTTAAAAAAAATATCTGCCACTAGGGGTGTAGCTCGGTGGGAATAGACCGTAGTGCAGATAGAACAGGCCCCTGCTAGGGTAATCCACTGCAGCATGCAATGCATGTGTATTACGGATGGTAATTTCAGATTTGGATAGAAGTGAAACAACCTGAAAATGGCTGATTCAGTTCTATTTGAAATTTTGGATCTTTTTTGGTTTCAAGCAATTCAGATCTTTTATGTTGATTTTTTTATTTGGATCTTTAACATTGTGGTTTGTTCCCATTGACTTCAGTGGGGAAAAATGCATGCAAAAAAATCTGAATCCGAAAAAACCAAATTTGAATCGAGATCCAAAATTACTAAAGAACCGAAACTGTAAAAACTGAATCCGAAATTCCTTCTGGAGTTCCAACCCTACTATTAATTCTTCATGTATGTGGACCTCAGGCACCTGGACCCTACTGCACCTCTTCTAGTGATGCCCCTGTTGGCCACAAGTAGAAATCAGGAGTGACCAGAGCACACCAGTGCCTGAAATAACACAGAGCAATTTTTAATAGATATCTAAATGACACCAACAAGTGAGTCTTGCCTATGCTGCAGAGGAAGAGGAGGAAAAAAATCCTCTGGCAATGTTACCCAATATATAGTTATAGTACCCATATACCACAACACCCCATCAGTTCTCCCTTCCTCTTGTGAACATATTCTATGCTTCAAGAAGCAAGAAAGAAGTTCAAAATATGTTAAAGGGTTAAAAAAATAATCTTTCTATATCATCAAAAAGGAAAACTTATCACAAGTTCTCTGTCATAAATTTATCCAATGCTGTTTTATTGCTAGCTAATCTAGTCCTCTGTCCTTGGGAGCCTATTCCAGAAGTTCACTGCTCTGCTGGTTAAAAACCTTCTAATTTCCAGTCTAAATTTCTTCCTAACAAGCTTGCATACATTCGTTGTTATACTTACCTTTAGTTTAAATAAATCTTGCTCGTCGATCGTATTTACTCCCCTAATACATGACTGGGTGACTGAGCTTAGAGGGCAGGTACAATTGTACCTATATCCCCCCCCCCCCCCCCAATCAACAGATCAGTTTAAGAATAAAGATATTCGGCATGCGAAACACAACCAAGTTATACTGATTCAGAGTTGGTAATCTGAATTAGAATTAGAACAAGATTAATTGCAACTGGATTGTTACTGACCAAGCTTAAATTAACCTCCCAGGAAACACAGGATTTACACAGGGAATGATACTTTAAAAAAAATAATTAAAAAATGATCCTGAACAAGTCAAGGAAATGTCTAATTATGTTAAATGTGTATGTTAAGTGCTTGATGGACCAAATTAATTCACTTCTTTGTTCTACTGTGTGCTGACATCCTACTTGCTCTGTATGGAAGTTTGACAGATGTATAGAAATGTTGCACAGGATGGGAAATTCCTTTATGGCATTTCCTTGTGCTTTAAATCTCTGTACAGTTTTTGCTGTGTGTGTTTTACAGTAGGTCATTAAGTATAAAAACAAACTTATTCACGAGTCAGCTTTGATGTAAGTTTCCTGTGATTTATCTTTGCTGTCTGTAGGATGCACTGAATTCCTACCTGATTGTTATTAGCTCCCCAAATATTTATATCACTCTAGATAATCAATGCTTATCACAGCCAATACAGATGTTACAAGTTTCTCAAGAAAGGCACTGTCAGCATAATAACATTTTAATTATTGCAGCATATGTTTCCAAATGGATCTTTTGTTTGCAGTATCAATTAAAAAGGGAGCTACTGTATGTCTAATTAATGGATGGCACAAAAGAATATTGTACATGTAAATTATAGCTTTTCCCATCAAAAATTCAAAGCAGTAATACAACCTCTCAGAGATATTAATGCTCACTTAATTGAAATCATGTTGCCAGTGCTGTGTTTTCTCTTTTCATTCCCTTGCGTTTGCATTCTCTGCAGGGTGTTTTCCATTCAGCTGCAGTGTAAAACAAATTGGCTTTTGGAGGTTTATATCTGACTTACACCATGACATCCTTTATTTGAGATGTAACTGAGAATATGGTAAGTCATTGCAGAGGGGGGGGGAGGAAATAGAGGGAGCAGCAGGGTCTATTGGTTAGTGAGAATCAGGAGACTTTATTGTCGAACCTGTCATAGAACCTGTGGCCTTAGAAAGTTGCTGAATCTTCATGGCCATAGGGTGCTTTTCAAAGAGTAAGGCTGGGGAGCGGGTGGCACAGCTGTGGCGCACTCATTCAGGTGGAGTATGTGGGGAGGGAGTCTAACAGGTGGCTCCCAACCTTGCACTCCCCCTGCCAAAGACCGTGGGGTAGGGTGAAGTGCACTGGGCTGGCCTTTGAAAATGCCATGGCTCGGGCATGAGTGCTGGGGAACCAGACTCCCCAGGGCTCGGGGCCAGTTCCTGTGACTTGCAAAGGCCGTGTCCCTCAGCCACAGTGCCTATGATCTGCTGATGTGGGTGGCAGCCCCAGTTCATATGGGCAGGCAATGCATGGGCACCTCTTGCCTCACACTTTCTTGGCTTGCCCCGCACAGTGCACTCCAGATTTCTCGGCAGTGCTCTCTGAGTGGCCACAAGTGGATACTGCATGACTCACAGGAACGCAGCTGCCTGCACCACCTACAGACACGGGGGGGGGGGCCTTAGCTCAAGTGGTAAGAGTGCGTGCTTTGCATGTATAAGGTCCCAGATTCAATCCCCAGCATCTTCACTTCAGGACCTCTGGTAGCACACCTGGGGGAGGCCTCTGCTGGGGGCTTGGAGGGATCTCAGGTAGCCTGCCTGGATGGCCTCTGCCGGAGACCCTGGAAGACCCAAATTTGAAACCCCTGCTGCCGTGTCAGGTTGTGACAATACTGGGCTAAGATGGACCATTGGCCTGACTCAGTTAGGCTGTTTAGTCTAATGAGTGGCTCCTGGGTGACCATGTGTGGTAGTATCTTCTTTAAAAACAGCCACCATCCTGAAACTACTTATGGGTAGTTCCCTGAAAGCTAATGCAGCTTCCTTAGACTACTGTAAGTGGTTTCAGCATTGTGGCCCCTGTGTCTCAGTTTCTCCCTCTGTAAATTGGGAATAATACCACTTGTGCCACTTTTGCAATCTGATCCTAAACCACGTGTGCAATGTGTGCTCAATGCACTGTGTGCAGGTTTAGGATTGAGTCCCAAGTGAATTAATGAAGGTGCGTATTACACACACCTAACCGCCCCCCCCCCCCAACAAACAGTAAATTGCTGCCATATTTACATCCCTGGTGAATCCTGACTCCACCAAAAGTTGTGGGACCTTGGTCACAGGCTTCATTGGAGTCAGGGGTTTTATCTCATATAGGCCATTTTCACATGGCACTGCTGGGTGGGGGGGATGGGTGTGCATCAGAGGTGGGTGTGCACCTGTGGGGACGGGCGCGCACCCATCTCCACCCACGGAGCCTGCTCCATTTTGTTGGATGCCTCTGTGGGTGGGTGATGGGTGGAGGTGGGTGTGCACATGCACCCCCGCCCACTTCCTGTGGTGTTTCCACAGGTGCACATCCATCTCCCCACCCACCGCCATGGCATGCGCGCTGTGGCCCAGAAGATCGTGTTCGTGTGCTGGAACTGGGATTGCTGAGTTCAAAGCCTCCTCTTGCTGCGTGGCTTTGGGCAAGTAACTGTGGGTGTTAATTTAATTAAATTAATTTATTTGCATATTTATTACAATTTCTCATCCCTGCCTTCCTGCCAAAGGTGACTCAGGGCGGCTTGCAATATTAAAATACAAAATACAAATATAAAACAAAAAACATAAATACAAAAACATAAAACACCCCCCAACCCTACACCATCCCTCCCAACCCCCCTACCTCCTAACTCACCCTAATCCCCCCACCCTAGTCCCCACTGCCAAACGCCCTTGTGAATAAGACTGTTTTGCCCTGTCTCCTACACGCGCTCAAGTCCAGACATAAATGAACTTCCCGGGGGAGGGAGTACCACAGCTGTGGAGTGGTGGCCAAGAATGCCCTCCTCATCATAGAGACCAAGCTAAAAACTGGTTCCTCCAGATGGGCATGCCCAGTCAACCGCAGAGGCTGTGATGGGACATGGTAGGTGAGGTGATCTCCTAGATAAGTGGGTCCCAAGCCATTCAGGGCTTTAAAGCTCAAAACCAGCACATTGAATTGTGCTCGAAGACAATAGGCAGCTAGTGGAGATCTTTGAGCACCAGTGTTATATGCTCCCAGCGACTCATCCCCATAAGGAGGTGAGCCGCTGCATTCTGCACCAGCTGCAGCTTCCGAACAGTCTTCAAGGGCACCCCAGATAGAGTGCATTGCAGTAGTCTAGCCTCGAAGTGATGAAGGTATGGATGATGGTTGCCAGATCCAAATAAGAAAAGGCCGCAGCCTTCTCACTAGAGAGAATTGATGAAAAGCACTCTTGGCCACCACCGCCACCTGAGATCCCAGGCACAGCGATGGATCCGGGAGCACCCCAAGCTGTAAACCTTGGAGTGACCAGGGAGGGGTGGCTGTCATTCCACCCAGGGATGGGGGAGGGCTACCCCCAGCAGGGTTAGCTCCAGTGGCAGGAACACACATCCCTGCAGGCTGGGGGCAAGGAGCGATGCGCGCCATGACTGGCTGCCATGGTGACTCCCCACACCAGGGCAAGGCAACGCGCCTGCCCGGATTACCCAGCTCTGGCACACCTGGGAGGCTCGTGGGGCCAGACAGTGGACCCTGTTCATTCCAGGCCCACGTTTCCAGCTCAGCCACCAACCTCACTCGGTTTTTTTTAACAGGGCCCACATCTGGTGGGCCCAGAACAGATGGGTGGGGTTTGGCTCTGGCCCAGGAGGGCCAGTGTCATGTTAGTTAACACCCTGTCTCTCAGTCTCAGTTCCACATCTTTAAAATGGGAGTGCTGATGTCAGGCCTAGTCAGTTGGATGTAGTACAGGTTTGTGGTGACTCCAGCTAGGGCTTAATTTGTGTGTGTGTGTGGGGAGGGGGAGGGGGTGGGGTGCTTGCCATGGCTTAGCCCCAGCAATTAAATTCACAGGGTAGCTGAGCCCTAAAGGCTGATATTGGCCATGTCAGTGTAGGAAACAAACGTCAGAAAAAAAAATCTGGATTTTTTTTTTTGGGTGACCATTATTGACGACATTCCTGCTGCTGCCCTCCCCCTCCATCATCATGTAGATTAAATCATAAGAACTTCTATTTCATATTCAGCAGTTAGTCCAGTTTTGGGGGTGCTAGCTGGCAACTAGGGATTGTTTCCCTGTTCTGGCAAGCTCTGGGCCAGGAGGCATAGCTTCTGGAGCAGGCTTGGGCATGGGCAATTCATTTTCTTTAAATTAAGTCCTGACTCCAGCACCTTTGACCCCAGCTCTGAGGAAAGGATGAAGTCAACACGCATAACATTTTAAGATGGAATTAACTCTTCTGCTAGAAGCCACTCTAACAAACCCTGGAGACTGGAATCCCATATTCATCCACTGAACAGGTGTTCCAATAGCAGTATGCGTTTCCTCACACCAACCTGCCAGTGCCAATTTGCCTCAAACCTTAGAGGAAAGGAATTCCTCTGATGTAGAGAAGATAAGTCAGTCTCCAAGACCCATTCTTTCCTTGGCTTCTCTACGTAAATGGACAGTTGTAAAAGCAGTTTATGTTGGCAAATGTGCCATTTTGTTTTGCAAAAAAAAAAGGCCAAAGGTCTGTTTTTCATCATGTGTGCATAAGAGGTTGTGGTTGTTTTTTTTAAAAAAAATCCCCTCACTATAAAAAGTCCTAAAGGAAACATTTGTTAAAATAAATATTTTGTGAGAAAATAACTTACCAATCACATCTTCGCTAGTGAGGAAATTTTCACTGTAAATTCTTCCATGACCTCTGTGTGTCAAATTTAGTGGTCATGAAAGCGTGAAAACCAGAATTACAGTGAAATCAAACTACAGAAGAAAACTGTTACTCATGGAGCTACAGAGTCTAGGGATCATAATTGTGGCATAAGGAAACAACAAGGACTTTGATCCAAAGTTCATTGAAGTCGGTGACTACATCCACTTTAACTTCAATGTGCGCTGGACTAGGGCCTTATACTTCTTTACTTCTGTATTTTCACAGGAATATAAGCAGGGCTGGCCTTAAGCAGGATCAGTACAGTAGCGACCATGACGGGGGCCCTGCAGTTGGAAGGGACTCCATGGGGGCCCTGTCCTTGTAGCCTCAGGACCAGTGCTTTTGAGGCACTGGGAAAGGCTATTTCTGAAGGGTCCTTTCTCTTCCACCTCACCTACTGGAGTGGGGTACCAGGGCCATGCAGGAAGTGGCAATCCCCAGCGTTAACAGTCACACATAGGAACAGCGCCGCCCGCACCCTCTCCCTGCCGAGAATCTTGTCACACCACCAGTGCTGCCAAAGGTCCTGCTGCGAGGGCTCTACCACCTGAGCTAAGAGGCTCCTTGGGCCAATAGCAAGGCCCTGGTAAAACTCTTAAAGGGCAGCAGTGGCACGGCAAAGCTCTGTGGGGGTGGGCACTGATTCCCCTTCTCTGGGTAGGATTTGCACCCTGGGCAGGTACTTCTTGTTTTTGTAAACAAACACCAGACTTCCCATTAAAGGGGTGGGGCTATGGAGGGTGGAGCTATCGAAGCTCTGAAATTTATTTTTGCCATGGCTCCCACAAATTCTAAGGCCATGAGCATAAGAAATGCCAAACCTACAAGTCATAAATCATCTTGCCCGGTCTCCAATGGTAGAGGGACCAGTGGGGGATGAACCCTATCAAATGATGGGAGTCACCAACCCCTCTGCTCCTCCAACCAACATCACCTCCATCTTGTCAGGATTCAGCTTCAGATGTCTCATCTACATCCAGTCCTCCACAGCCACCAGACACCAAGTAAGCACTGAGACTTCCAGGCCTGTGTCAGCTGAAAATGAGAGATAACGCTGGGTGTCATCAGCATATTAATGACACCAAACATCGAACCCCCTCACAACCTCTCCCAAAGCGTGCATATACATGTTGAACAAGAGAGGGAACAGAATAGAACCTTGCAGCACTCCACGCATGAGGTTCTGGGGAGATGAGGAACAGTCCCCCAGTACCACTTGTTGAGTCCTCCTGACCAGGAAGGAACAGAATCATTCAAGAACAATTTCACCCACCCCGGCTTGGTCCCATAAGCGAGTCACCAACATCTCGTGATCAACAGTGTCAAAAGCAGCTGAGAGATATAATAGGATCAAAAGAGTCAACTGACCCTGATCCAACTCAAGGCGAAGGTCGTCAACCAAAGCCACAAGCACAGTCTCAATGCCATACCCTGGACAAAAGCCAGACTGTGAGGGATCCAGAAAACCAACGTGGTGAACCATCTGAAGCTGAATCCCAACAAGACAGAGGTGATGTTGGTGGGCATGTGCTTAAGGACCAGGAGGGGCTGATGGGTGGGTGACCCCCACCAAATGCCCCTGAAGCTCCTGAGCCCAAGGAAAGGTCAACAAACATGTCACAGCGAGCACTGGAAGATTCCAGTTCCAGGTGGAGGGACGCCGGACTGACTAGCCCCTTCACCACCCGGAAAGGCTCAGCTGGACGTAGCTTTGTGGATGCTGTAAGAGCAACAAAGAACCTCTTCTTTGCTGCATACACAGTCACTACATAGGTTTTTAAATTAACTCTATGCTGCAATCTGTTGATTTCAGTACTAGTACAGCGCCATCATTGCTCCAACTGCCACCCTTCTTGCTTCAACTGCTGCAGGTTCTCTGTAAATCAGGGAGACCTGCGTAGCCGATGCTCAGGGAGAAGACTCCTAGGAGTTGTTCAGTTGATGGCCTCAGTCAGCAAGGTGTTCCAAAAAGCCACGAGGTCATTAAGTGAATGGTTGTCAAGATTGGAGGATAATTCTCCAAGAGCATTCCAGAAACTCTCCAGTTCCATAAGTCTCTGGGGACGAACCAACCGAACTGGTTCCACACCTCTTCAGGGGAAGACATGTGCCAGGAGACCAGCCCATATGAGCTAATGATCCATCCACGACAAGGGCACTACTGACACATCCCCCACCAACGGGTCCCCCACCTCAAGGTTGGTGCAAAATATCAGGTCCAGGGTATGTCCTCCATCATGCATCAGGCCAGTCTCATGGTTGCCATGGCAGCCATGAACTCATGCTCTGCCCCCCAAGTCTGGCATCAGCGTGAATGTTGAAGTCCCCCAGGACCACCGTCCTTGGGGACTGTAAGACCACCTCTGACACCAGCTCTTCTACAGCATGCAGAGATGCTGCCATACAGGTGGGGGCACGGTATACCAGCAGTAACCCCAATCTGTCTCCAGTCAAATCAACCACAAGATGGAGGCCCTCAATACCTGTCAAAGTTTGCACTGGATATCTCCCAAAGGATATCTCCCAAAGGACCAGGTGTCCTTAAAAATAATGACTACACTGCCACCCTGTCCCTCTGGCTGTGGCTGATGCTGTATGGAGTACCCAGCTGGAACAAGGTCAGCCAGAATAGGCCCTGACTCAGTGTCCAGCCATGTCTCTGTAATACACACGAGGTTCGCTGCTTGGTCCAGGATCAATGCGGTGACCCGCCTCCTGGTTTGGACAGGCTGCCATGAGCACATAACACCAGTGTTCCATTCTCTGCACTGGCTGCCTATAGTCTTCCAGGCCTGATTCAAGTTGTTGGTCATTACCTTTAAAACCCTATACAGCCTGGGCCCCACTTACTTGTGGGACCACCTCATCCCTCGTATCCTGGATCAACTCCTACAGTTAGCCAGGAATAGGGCTGAAGCGGCAGCAGCTTTTACCACGCCGCGATTCCATTCTGCCATTTTGGAATTTCCCACACCACACCGCGGCTTTTCTGCCAACATTCCACTAATTCCGCCGGCATTCTGCAAATTTGGAAACTATCGGAAAAATTGCAGAATTGTCAGAAACTGTCAGAAAACCGCTGTTCCGCTATTTTGTGGTGCTGGCGGAATGGTGGAAGTAGCGAAAATGGCATATTTCTGCTATTTGTGAAGCCTGTGGAAGTAGCAGAATGAAATTAGCGGAACTGCGGAAGTAGCGGAATGAAACTAGTGGAATGAAAGCATCTGCCATGCCTCACCACTAATTGCGGAAATGCTGTTTCTGGCAGAAATAGCTACTGCTGTGACTTTCTGCTACAGTCCTAGCCAGGAATACCCTCTTGGAGGTCCCCCAGGGATCCTGGGTGGCAACGTTTGAGAGGGTGTTCTTGGTGGCTGTGCCAAGGCTGTGGAACTCTCTCCTGGCAGAGGTTCACCTTTCTCCGGACCTCCCCACCTTGTGCAGACAATGAAAAAGCTGGCTGTTTCTCCAGGCATTTGGTGAGGGGGATGGGTAGGCGGGTGGGGTGGGGTTGGGGGTTTATTTATTTGGGCCTCATTTGTTTATATATGAGAGACTTTTATATTTTATCATTTCTATTTTATATTATATTTTATATTGTGTATTTATATTTTTTACTGATTATTGTTTGCTGCCCTGAGCTGCCATTGTGCAGGAGGGGACAGATTATAAACTTTGAAAATAAATAAATAAAAACTCACAGACCGTTGTTGACTTATTTACAACCGACCTCGTGTTTAACAGCGTTGCAAACTGCAAGCTATGTCTGTTGCTGCAGGGATTGGGACTATCTTGATAGAAGGAGCTGATTGCCACTCTGCTCTTCCCTCCCCTTCTTCAGGTAATAACACCGAGGGCAGGGCACTGTGGGTGCCAGCCCTTGGGCACCACCCAAAGGGTGTTGGCCGTTGGCTGGGCCGGGACCCCTGGCGGCCCCTCTGTTTGACAGACACTGCATCTATAATCATGCAGCCCATCTTTACTGTTGCTGTTGCTGCCCCACCAATATCACTGCTGCCACTGCTGTTGCTGGGGGCGGCTTTTATCTTGCTTTTAACTTGTGGTTTTAAGGGGTTGGGGGGATGCAGTGGGTGTGGCTTGAGGGTGGGGGGCATGGGGAGTGGGTTAGGGTGGATAGGGTCAACTTCCCTGGTGAGAGGAGGGGAGGTGGCCCTTTGGGAGGGTTGGGGGGAACTCCTTGTGAGAGGGGGTGTCCCGGGGAGATGGGCCTTGCCCCCCAGTGAGATGGGAGGCATGGCTCAAGGGAACTCCCAATGAGAGGGGGAGTTCCATGGAATGGGGTAGGAGGTTGGGGGGGAGTGGGTTAGGGAGGTCGGGGATAACCCTTGTGGTGAGAGCATGGGGGGGAGGGGGAGGAGAAGGGGGGAAGTGGGAGTGGGGAGTGGAGGGGGTGAGGGGGGGGAAACTCTGGAGGAAGGGTGAGTAGCCAAAGGGTAGGGGTCAGGATGGAGCAGATGGGAGGGGGGAGCGGCTATAGGGGTCATTATGGGGCGTGGATGGTATGGTCCAAGGGGACAGGTGACTCGTCCTCCCAGGGGACTGGGTTTCCTTGTGGAAGTTAAGAGAGTCACCCCCCCACTGAGGGTGAGGGAGGATCAGGGTCTAAGGTCCACCTGTAAAGGGCTGCTGCTGTTGAATGCAAGGTCCATAGTGAATAAGGCCCCAGTGATCCGGGATTTGATCCTGGATGGAAGTCTTGCATGTATTACAGAAACCTGGTTGGACGAGGAAGCAGGACCAGCTTTAGCAGACCTCATTCCAGCCGGGTATGCTGTGCAGCACCAGCTCCACACGGGGGGCCAGGGGTGGGGGGAGGTGTAGCTATTATTTTTAGAGAGGGATGGCCAGTTAGGAGATATCCAGTTCGGGAGAATTCAGGTATTGAAGCCCTCCATGTGGTGTTTGATTTGACTGGGGGCAAGCTTGGGGTGCTGCTGGTATACCGGGCCCCTTTCTGTCTGGCAGCATCCCTTGCCGCTCTAGCAGAGCTGGCCTCAGAGGTGGCGCTGAACTCCTCCACGACATTGGTCCTGGGGGACTTCAACACCCATGCCAATGCCAGCCTTGTAGGAGTGGAGCGTGAGTTCATGGTCACCATGGCAACCATGGACTTGTCCCAAGTGGTCAACTGCTCGACCCATGTGGGGGGGCATACTCTCGACCTGATCTTTTGTTCTTGCCTTGAGGCGGGTGATCCGTTAGTGGGGGATGTGAGGGTCATGGATGGATCATTATCTCCTATAGGCCAGTCTCTTAGTGCACCTCCTCCAGAAGGGGAATGCACCAGTTAGGTTGGTCTGCCCTCGGAGGCTGATGGAACCTCAGCGGTCCAGGAGGCTTTGAGGGAGTTAACCTTAGACCTGGATGGCCACTCTGTCGATGAGCTTGTCCAGCATTGGAATATCTTATGGGGGGGAGGGGGGCAATTGACAGAGTGGCTCTGAGACAAGATCACTCAGATCCAGAGTAACTTTGACACTGGATTGGAAGCAGTGGGTGAGGAGCACGAGGTTATGGAGGCGCCGTCTGGTCGATCTTTCTGGGTTGAGTTTCAGGAAGTGACACCAGCTGATGCTGTGAATGTCCTGGGGTCTGTTAGAACCACTAGTTGTGAATTAGATCCATACCCATCCTTGTTGGTGAAAGCCTCCAGAAAGACTTTGGGGACGGTGCTGGCGAGGGTAGTGAACGCGTCCCTTCTGCAGGGGAGGCTGTCACCCAGTCTCAAGGAGGCTGTGGTGCGCCCCCTGCTGAAAAAAACATCTTTGGATGTGGACACACTTGCCAGCTACTGACCCATCTCTAATCTTCCCTTTTTAGGGAAGGTCATTGAATGGGCATTTCTCATCCTGCTAGATCTCTCGGCCGCTTTTGATACCGTGGACCATGGGCTGCTGTTGAGACGGCTGCGTGACCTGGGAGGTCTGAACGGGACTGTTCTTGAATGGTTCCGCTCATTCCTCTCGGGAAGAAGCCAGCGGATGGTGCTGGGGGAGGAGACATCTTGCCCCCGCGCTTTATCATGCGGCGTTCCACAGGGTTCTATTCTGTCTCCATTATTATTTAATGTATATATGCAGCCCTTGGGGGAGATCGTGAGAGGGTTCGGGGTGTGATGTCACCAATATGCTGATGATACCCAGCTGTACCTCTCATTTTCAACTGATCCAGGTCCTGCTGTCTCATTACTTTCCCAATGTTTGGAGACCGTGGCGGATTGGGTCTCCATCTGGATCGGCAGGTGGAGATGGTGGCTAAGGCTGCCTTCCACCAGTTGTATCTGGTACAGAGGCTGTGTCCATACATTTCCAGGCCTGACCTGGCCACTCTCATCCATGCCTTCATCACCTCGAGGCTAGATTACTGCAATGCGCTTTACGTGGGGCTTCCCTTGTTTCTGGTTCGGAGGCTGCAGCTGGTGCAGAATGCGGCGGCCCATCTCCTTATGGGGATGGGAAGGCGGGAGCACATAACACCTGTGCTCCATGCTCTGCACTGGCTGCCTATAGCGTACCGAACCAGATTCAAGGTGTTAGTGTTGATCTATAAAGTCCTGCACGGTCTGGGCCCCTCATACCTCGGGGACCGCCACATCCTCTGCACCTTGGAGCGATCCCTTCAGTCCCTGGGGGCACCTTTTTGGAGGTCCCCCGTATGAGACGGGGGGTCACAATAGAGAGGGCATTCTCGGTGGCCGGGCTGCAGCTCTGGAACTCCCTCCCGGAGGAAGCCCACCTGGCCCCAGGTCTGCTGGAGTTTCGTCGAGCCTACAAGAGCTGGCTGTTCACCCAGGCCTTCGTTGGGGAGGAGGGGAGGGTGGGGTAGTTTTTGGAGGGGGGATGGGATGATATTTTTAAATGTATTGATGAAGTTGTATTTTTAATATTGATTTCATGGAATTTTATTGTGTTGTTGGTTGTTGTAAGCTGCCACGAGATGCCATGGGCATGAGGGGGCGGCTAAAAAAATGCTTATAATAATAATAATAATAATAATAATAATTAATAATAACAGTATCAAACCCGGGTCAGAGGCCCTCTGATACTCAACCACCTTACTACCTGCCCAGGGAGCAGTGAGAGGAACAGGCACCAAGCACCTGTCCCATCTCACAGATTGAACAAAACCCCAAAGGGACCATAGTTCCCCTGTCCCATCACAACCTCAATGGCTGTTGCCCCCATCGGCTGCCTGTTATTGGCAGCTATAGCTGTCCGTCATGGCGGGTGTTGGCCACCATGCAGGGTGGAGTCGTACAGTTGCGTGTTGCTCCCTGCCCCGGCTGGGTCAGGCTGGGGGAAGTTTGTTTCTGTCCCCCGACCTGACCTGGGCAGGGGTAGTGGGGGGACAGCCATTCCGCTCACTGCAACTGCACATATATTAACACCCTAATATGCTGCCAGCGGCAAGAGCTGGCTGGACACGGAGCTGAAGCATGGGTCTGCCCAGCAGACAGACAGCAGTTCCACTTCAAACTGCTGCCCTGGGCTTGGCTGGCCAGCTCTGCCAGTGGCACTCTGGAATGTTCTGGAGTGCCACTGGTGGGGCTGCCCTAGAGCAGACTCAGCCTGTTTTGCTTCAATATCTGGTGGGGTGCTTTTAAACGGACCAGTCAGCCCAGGGGTAAAGCAGACTTGTGGACAGAACTGGGCTGCGGTTTGTCTAAAAGCACCCACTGTATCACTGTTATGGTAGAACCCACTCCTATCTGGACACCTCTGCAGTTCAGACAAAATCATATATTGCTGAAATATTCTGATAAAGGAGTTTTTACTATGCATTTTTACATTGGGCATTTTTACACACACCTTAAAGTGCTGGTCTTTCATTCTTCTGGATTTACAAGTCCACAAGTAAGTTCTGGATGCATTTCTGGATGCACACACTGCCCTGAGGCAGTTCCTGGATGCATTCTTCACAGTCACACAAACATTGCCCTGAGGCAGCCTAAAGTAGCCACAGCTGTAGATGTGAGGGGATGCCATGGAAACCAAGTGACCACAGCTGCCTGGAGCAAAGCAGTTTACCAGGAGAACATTTTACACACAAAAGATCTAGGTGAAGCTGTATACAGAAGTTCAAAGAGCCAGATGTTTAAGATCTGGGTGAGTGATTTAGACACACAGAAAGTTCAGGATGTAACAACAAACATGTAGGAGAAATGTGTGTGTAAAAACACCCAATGTTAAAGACATGATGTCATTCTTCTCCTAGGCTGAAGATACCTGAGGGACATTACTCGCAACTTAATTTTGTACACAAGGCTTCTGTCCCTTGAATCCATTATTGATTTTAATTCCGTTTACACATTTTAATTTTATTTTGGATATTATTTTGAAGATTTTAGTTTGGATTGATCATTACCAGTTCGCTGTCTATGTTTGATATTTCAGTTTTGAATTGAAAATCAAATTGTGGCGGTCATTTGATATCAGTCATGTAGTTACTCAGCATTATTGTTACTCTGGGTTTGGGATGAGAACTCTTAGCTCCTTTTTACATTGGTGGCACCCATGCATGAACACCCAGAAATCTGGGTAAATCGTGCCACGGGTGGGTGTGTGGGTGTGTGGGTGTGCATGTGTGCTGTCACGCACACGCATGCACACTCCCCCCGAGCACGCATTCCCCTCACCTCCCACTCATCAACACACACGGAGCAACTGGCGAAAACGGCAGTTGCTCCGTGCATGTTGATGGATGGAGGTGGGTGTAGATGGGTGTGCAGTGTGCACCCAACTATATCCTCCCCTCACTCACAGACCGCGGCACACACAGACCCCCCCACGCCCCTGTGCTGAGGCCTGTGTAAAAAGGGCCTTAATCTGGAAGAAGGCAGTCATGGGGGTTTTGAAGCTTTCAGGGGAGAGGTAAAAGGTGAGAGAGTGAGAACAGAAAAACAATATGAGGGAATAAGATTTAGAAGCTTTTCTCCTTCTTCCCCACATGATCCTTGATGGCAAATTAACCAAGGGAGCATATTAAATTTAATTTCTCATTGCATTCATGCAGAATTATTGTATTGCCATGGTCAGACCTTATTGCAAAGATTGAGGATCATGACTGTGGTCAGAAAATTGTCTGGGATGTTTAACTAGTCCCATACTAGACACTCTGCTCAGAGGTTTTGGAAACCCAGTGATTTTGCTGTAAGTCTTATCCAGCTCCGGGCAACTGATTTTTGTCAGGACACAGTTGATGGAGATAATGTTCAGGACTGCTGACCACTGAAGAAAAGAGAACAGTGTCAGACTGAATGCTAAAACCAATATCATCTTCACAAAGGAAGCTGGTCCTGCTGGACTCGGGTCATTTGTGGGGCATCATTGAGGAAAAAAGAGCACCTGGCTCTATTAACCCTGCTGGCAGATAAGAAGGTGGTTTCCATTTTAATGGCTGCAAATATTTGATAAAAAGTGAAAAGCAAAAAATGGAGCAAATTGGAGGGAGAAGAAAGGGCTTGAAAAGAGCAAGATGCAAGTTACTTTGGCGAGGATGCTATGCGACTCTTCAGTTCCAAGAATTTGGCCCAGTCTTTTTTTATTGCCATAGCAAGTAACTAAGTACATATGGCATGTTTGTAAGTAAAGCAGTCAATGAAGTTAGTTACACCTCTGCATTTATTACCTTACCCCTGAGTATTATTAACTTTTACATTCCCCATAAAATATAATTTATCTCTTAAATAATTTGCTTTGTGTCAGGGTTCAGTGTGCTCCACTTCTTTCCTGCTCATTAAATGAGATATTTTTACTTAATGAGCCAAGGATGTCCTTTGCGTTTAACATTAAAATTGATTTCAAACACTCCATTTTTCTAACATTTGTGAGTGTAATTTTGGAGTCTGGGCTTTATCTTACAATCCTAGAGAAAAGGAAAAGAGCTACAAAGAATAATGACCCATGAATTCTATAGACTCTCTTGGGACATGCATAGTAGGTAATTCCTGGAAAACATGTACCTGAACTTGAAGTTCAGAGATTCACTTGAAATGTTTGACTTATTTTGGGGGGCTTGCTAGGTAATACTTCCTGTTGTCCACCAAATGTGATCTCAAGGTTCTTCCTGGATCAATACCATTGCACCATCATATAGAATGTAATGATATCTAGCTGGGAAACGTCACAAATGCTTTAAAAGTATATACATTTTACATAAAGGAAACAGCAATAGATAGTTCTGAAAGGCTGAGCTGTGGGTAAGGAAAGCGTAGCATCTCTATGGTAGTGGGAGACAGCATCAGAGAAACATTATTATAGAAATATAAATACTACGCAAATGTTCCCCAAAAGAAGGTTGGCATGGGTCAGCTAGGGTTGCCACCTCTTGTGGTTTTGACTCTAGCACTCCTGTTTTGGCTACGCTACATGCCTGAGGAAGAGCCCTTGCTTATTTCCACCAACAGCAGCTGGTCTAATAAAAGATATCATTCAAACCACTTTGCTTCCCTCTCAAGGTCAAAACTGCAAAATGTGGCAAACCCTGGCACCTTGGAGACTAACTGGAAAAGGAAGTCATGAGCTTTCACAGACAACAACCTGTTTCTTCAGATGCCATGAAATGGACAAGCAAACTGAACAGTATGTATGGCAAGAAGCATGAAGAAGTCCCATTAAGGTGAAGGTGGGAAGAGAGCAGGGTGGGTAAATCAATCAATGTAATGGGAGAGGAATCCACAGTCCATGTTAAAGTTTGCATATCATTTCTTGTTCATCAGCAGTCTCTCTTTGAAGTCAGCTCCTGAAGTTCTGTTGCTGATGTACAGCCACTTACATCAGCATTAAGATTCTTGATAGTGATTAGGCAAATTAAAATGTGCAGCTACAGGTGTTTTGTGTCATTGGAACTGATGTTATGCTTATGTCCATTAATTCTCTTATGAAGTGATTGATCTGCCTGGTCAATATAGACAGCTATTGACATGTATGATACTGGTAGAGGAGTGGGTAAAAGAGTCCTGAGTAGTATATTTAGTGCCAAAGGAAATGTTCATATTTGCTATTTGGGTGGGAAACACTAGTAGAAAGCAGGTGACCTGCTGATTCTAACTTTATGAAGGTCAAACCAACACAGGCCACTGATCAGTGTTTCCTTTCCCTTCCCCACTAATTAATGCACATCGTATAATTAATATGGGAGATACAGTTTGGTTTTCTGGATAGCATTCTAGTTTAAGACTTAGGAGACATTTTCCTCTACTTGGCCCTCCTGCTGACCTGTTGTGTGCCTCTGCTTCCCCCTCCATCCTTTCTCTGAGTTGCAGGACTGGCGGCCTTACCGCAGAGTGGCTGGGGTGACCACCCTGGGCCCTGCTCTTTTCTCTACTGACCTCCTCTAGGGTTCTTCAGAGGGTGCCCCTGAGGGAGCAGGGTCTTGGGGAGGGGCCACCAGGGGCACCACATTTTATCTTTGCTCTGGGCCCTGCAAATTGTAAGGCTGGCCCTGCTGTCTTGTCTATAGAGTGAGGCTGGGAGAACTTGTACAATTGTGATCATGGCTCTGTAATTGCAAGGATTAGCACCTGTGAGAATGCACTAATCTTTTATCATATGAGAACACACGACCTTGTAAAGGCTACATTGGGGGATCCAGTAGTGCGTGAGTTCTCATGTGATAAAAGGGGATTAGTGCAGTCTCACAAGTGCTAATCCCTGCAATTACAGAGCCACGATCCCGATTGCACAAGTCCCTCCCCCTCCCCCAACATCAGAAAGCAGTCTTAGTAAGCTCTTTGTGACAGGGAGTTCTCATAGTGCTTAGTGCAATGAGACTCCAGCCCTAGTAGAAGCCTTGTGGCACTGACAGCAATATAGCAATACAAAGGTTGCTTTATAGCAATGCAAGGGTTTATTTATTGTGCACCTAAGGAATATCCTCCTGAAGTAGACTGCTCAGTAAGGACCCAATTCAAAATCCATTGAAACCAGAGTGAAAACTCCTACAGTCCTGCTAATTCCCGTGGACTTTGGGATCATTTCTCAAGGGTTTGCAAGGCTACTGCCAAATGTTTACCTTCTCCATCTCAGTCTTGCTGGGTGGGCTCCATGGATAAAAGCAAAAACCTTATTCGCTATTGAGCTGCAAAGGAAACATGTGTGTCTGCAGTATAATCAAGTTAGTGGCCGGGGTGTTAGATGGGCCCCTGGGGAGTTTATTTATTTATTTATTTTATAAATTTATACCCTGCCCCTCCTGCTAACAGCCCGGGGCGGCTTCCAACAATAAAAACAATACAATAAAATACAATTTAAAATCAACAATAACAATATAAATTATTAAAACAGGGCTCCGGACCTTTATAATACATAAATAGATAATAAATAATAAATCAGGTGGGGGAGCTAGAAAATCCCCCTCTTACCCCGCCGTCCCACCCTCCCCAAAGGCCTGGGCGAACAGCCAGGTTTTACAACTTCGCCGGAATGTCAACAGGCTGGAGGCCAGGAGTTGCCCTAGGATGACAAGTTTCTTTGTTCTCTGAGTGCTACAAGAAATTCTGCCCTACATATTTTGCAGAGGGCACATACTCCTTACAGCCTTTCCCATCCCCTTAATTGTACCCACTCAACCATCTAGCAGATATAGCCCTGTGCTATGTAGCTGCCAGTCCAAAAAAAATAAATGGGATGGAAGTAGGGATATGCCCATCCAAATGCTTTGGAGGACATGAAAAGTGTTCAGATGACCAGCTGTCTGGATGTGCTGGAGAAGGAGAGTCTCCCTCCCCTCCTCTACTTTCTTGCTCCATTCCCTGTGACTGTCTCAGTCCCAGTCCCAGTCCCTGTCCTTCCTGGGCTCCCTGCTTCTGACACAGGGAGCCTGGAGCCGGTGGAGGGGTCTGTAAGGAGTGAAAAAAAGAGTGGGCTTGGCAAGGAGACTCAGGAGCAGCATCACTCACCTGCTTTGTTCTCATCTCACCCTCCAAGTGTCTGCAGCTGCCCAGCTCAGCACAAGCAGCACCTCTGGAGGAGTGAAACATCCGGGTGAGCAAGAGCCAGATCATGGTGGGTTTTCTGTAATTATTTGCTGAAGTGTACAAGAAAGCAGGGATGGGAAACCCTTTCCCTCTCACAGACCACAAACTCCATGGGCCAGATAGAGTTTGGGTGCGGGGGTGCGTATGGGATGTGCTCAGGAAGAGGAAGAGGCCACATCATGGATCTATGCCATAGATCCACTCTAGGTCCTTAAGCATATGGCCTCATCTCTGCTCCCTTCCCCATATTTCATTCTCTCTTGAGTGTAGGGGCTGGATCCATGGGCCAGATCCAGGAATTGGAAAGAAGCCAAATAAAAACAGCTGTGGGTCAGATGTGACTCACAAGCCATAGGATCCCTGCCCTGGCCTAGAGGCTCTCTCACATGTAGTGGGACTACTTGCATGAGAACAATTGTGTGTTCGTGTGGGAAGTGTGGGGACATGCTGCTCATGTTTTCATTCATCTTCTTCACTTATCTAGCAACTCCACCTTTAAACTGAATATTTATATGCCAAGCAAATTAGCATGAAAAGGTGCAGTGGCTTGCCACACTGAGGGCCTAATCAATCCTTAATACGGCTAAGCTACCAATGACAACAGGAGGGACATTGGCTGTTAACAAATGAGATGGTAGTCCACACCAGGTGGGTGTCCACCTGCTTGTTTATTAGGTGGTCACCCCCAGTGGCCATGTGGCCACCACCCACCGGACATGCAGCCCCCACTCACGGCAGGGTCTCAGAGCATGCAAAGCCCACCATGCAGGTGAATGTGGGATAATGTGCACCAATGTGTCTGCATCCCCTCAATTAGGTTGTGTGCAGCATCACGTGCTTACACATCTGCCGGGGGGAGAATCCCAGGCTGTGTATTAGGTTTGTCACAACAAATCTGTGAGTGGGGGCTGCATGTACCAAACCCGGACTGCAGCAGTTTCTGAGAAGTTACTACTATAGCCCTGTTACACTCTGCTGAGGCTTCTTTTTAATGCTGTCCAGTTGTACTGTCAAAGCGACTTAACACAGTAGTTGAAGCAGAGGTGGAGGCAGTGGCATATGTTTTTTTCTTTTTAGTCTCCTTTCATAAAAAAATTGAGCTTGAAAGTGTGCAAGTGTGCGTGTGTGTGTGTGTGTATGTATATAAATACATATACATACGTATAGGTAGTGCACATACACAGATCTGCAGGTTTTTTGTAAGTTCCATTAGACAGAGGGTGTTTTTAAGTGAGACAAGATGTTACCACGCATGGCCACACATTAACCACACATCCAACTGCTTGTTTGAAGATGGTGCATGAGAATGCGCACTCCTGTGAGCTACACAGCACCCACCCATGGCAACTCATGGGGCACTGCCAAATCTGGGGTGCACCATGTGAGGCAAGCAAAAAAGGTGCATGGGGCCAGGGACCCATGCATCCCCTACCCATATGAATCAGGGTATCCATCCACAGCAGCAGACAGATCCCCAGCCAACCGCCTCCCCAGTACCACCCACAGCCTTCCTGGGAGCTCTTAAAGGATGGACTCACAATTGAAAATACAACACAAAAAGTACTAAAAACAATTTTCTGTATTAGAATATTCATATAAAAAAACCTAAAATAATCATTGTCATAGATCATATATCAAAACAATAATACCAACAATACAAGGTATGTTTATCAAAAAAATCAGAGTATACCCATAAGATTAATCAATGGATACATATCATACAGGCATTCAATATGAGAGCTGGAACTGACTGAATAACCTTATCTAGTATCCCACCAAACTCATCTCCAGGAGAGTGTTGGATTTTATAGAAGCCCTTCTGTTTTCAAAAAATAAATTAGAGGATACATAAAACTTCAGTGTTGGAGACAGCCATGTTTCTGACCAGGTATCCTAGTCTTCATCAGCAACACAAATCATACCATAATAGAATATCAAAGGAACGTGACCATGCGGTAAGCCTGTGAAATACAGATGAATCTGTGAAGTACAAAAACACACGTCATTACAACATATACAAGACACCAAAGTGGTGTACGTGTAGTTCCCAACCATTTACCTACCAAAGTTCTTATATTAATGTAGTAATTATATTATAATCCCCAAATATCTATCAGGGAAAAAAACCTGTTAATGACTCCACTCCATTAATCTGAATTCTTATATAAACCATCTGCTCTCCTGAATCACAGACTCACCAAATGTCTGAAGCTCCCAAGGGCTATGCAGTAACAAGCCAACAGGTATGTAAACAAACAGAAAGTTCCAACAGCATTGAAACGCATTCCCTCGATCCAATTTATATACCATGGGTCCAAACCTAGATGTAACTAATATCTAATTATAAATCAATTGATTTGCAAAGGAAGAGCAGTTGGGCGGGCCTTGGGGTGTGGGTGTTGCCAGGGGAGTGGGAGTGGGAACAGCTGCCCTTGTGAGTTTTTTGCAAGACCAGTCAGTGGTGGTGGGAGTATGTGGAGGCTGCCTGTGTGGCCGTGGTGGCCAGACAGGGAGCTTCCCATTAGTATCTCTCCTCGCTCACTCCCCATATGTGGGTTCTCTGCAGTAGCGTCACTCAGTGGTCATGGACCCCTTCTCCAACCTTGCTCATTTAAAAACACCCAGAGAGAAATTTTACAAATGGAATCACACACTTTCTATCTTGGGTTTGATCCAAACCCGGATGAAGTCAATGGGAATTTTCAATGGACTTTAAATTGAGCCCATTGTGAGTGTTCGAAGGTGGACACCTTGACTTTTTTGGACACCTCTGTGTCCAAAAATACAAAACTGTATTTTTGTTTTTTGTGCTTTGGCTTTATTTGATAAGGAAATTCAGTGAATGTGTGTCAATTATGGGACACTGTGTATAACTTGTGTGTTGGCTGTTCCAGATTTGCTGGTGTCTCAAAATGAAGCCCCCAAATCAATTTTTTTGATTCCCCATCCATGTTTCCCAGCTTTTGTTTGGATATTTGACAGGAGCATTTGTGAAAGATGATAATATTACACTGTCAATAAACCCGAGTCAAGACAATTTACAGCAGTGCTCTGCTCTCCAGTTGTTCGTGTATCTTTAAACTTTGCTTGCCTGAAGCTAGTCACTTCCCTCACATAATGGTCAAACATCAATGGCTGCACACAGGGAATGATCTCTGCTCACACATCAGGCTGTTCACCATTTTAATGGTACTGGCTCACTCATATTTAATTCATTAAATAATACTTGCCAATGCATTTTGCTATTTTGGTCCTTTACAGTAAAAGAGATTGTTATCACCTCCAAAACCTGTAGCATTTGTCAATATTGGTGAGTCAACCCATGCTCTTCTAATTATGCTCAATTTTTCCATAAAGGGTCAACAATATTTCAATTAGACTTGGTGTAAAGTGCACTTATTTAGAAAATTTGTCCTTCAAGAAAGGTTTTTCTTGTCTTTAAGACACAGTAAGGCTATTTCTTTCTGTCAGGGCATGGTACT
The DNA here is from genome assembly GCA_003113815.1 of Sphenodon punctatus. NCBI lineage: Eukaryota > Metazoa > Chordata > Lepidosauria > Sphenodontia > Sphenodontidae > Sphenodon > Sphenodon punctatus. The sequence goes on from QEPC01004521.1 coordinate 4,856,342, forward strand.
ATAGAAATCCTAAATCAATAACACTTTATTCCTGCACAATTGATGCATAACATCCTTCTTCACACAGAGGTTTAATGTGTTGTAAATTAATTATCTGGAATGAATACAGGGTCAATGGACCTTGGTATGACCAGGATGTAATGTTAAAGTGTTCCATTTCCTCCCAACACTCTGCAGATCTCTTACTGCGTCTTTTATATGTGTCAGGAATGCCATCTTCTGCTGTATGTTCCCTTAAGGGTTGTTAATGCTCCTCAAGGGGTTGATATATAGTAAAAACTTGCTTTACCATAAATTTCTTCAACAATTTTCTTCCTACCAGACAAGAAAAGAGAGCATCTTTATTATGAATTTTTGTTAAATTGTTTTTAATGCTTCTTCAGTTAATAAAATTTACTATAACAAATAGTTTAACATTTACTTTAATACAAAGCTAAATCTCCAAGGTGTTTAATGGACACAAGTCAATTGTGTTTATTATTTTCAGAGAGAAAAGAGCTTTTCTTTACTGTTTCTTCACATCAAAATTAAGAGATGGATGTTGTATTACGATGTGTGTGACACAATAGAGAGAGAGAAGCAAATTCTCAGCCATAAGCACTGCAGTTAAAGCCCTTTTAACATGGGTGCCCTTTCCCCGCACATGTGTGTGTGTGTGTGTGTGAGGCGTCCATACGAATGCCACAGTGGGTGTGTGGGAGGCATGGGGGGGGCGCCTGTGGGAACACCGTGGGTGGTGGGTGGGGGTGCATGCACGCTACACCTACCTCCACCCATCACTCACGCATGGAACAATGGGCGCCAGTGCCTGATGGTCCATGGGTGGGGATGGGTGGAGGTGGGTGGGGGTCCATGTGAAACAGGGCCTAGAAAGCAGAAGTTCACTAAGGGCATTTTCACACAAACACTCTCCCCCCACTACCCCACCCCCCACTATACATGTTGCAGGGCTTCAGTATTGCTCTGTGGGTGCCCTGTAACATTTACAGTGGGTGGGTATTATTATTATTATTATTATTATTATTATTATTATTATTTTATTTTATTTTAAACATTTATATAGCGTCCAGTCATGTACCTGGCACTGTACAGAATATAGAAATAGATGCGGTCCCTGGTTGTGGCTTACAATCTAAAAGACAAGGAGTGGGAGACAGGGAGAGGGGACAGTGGGAGAGACAGGAGAGAAGACAAACAAACATTCAAGCAGATGCGAAGTCTCAGGTGCATGTGCTTGGTTTGGTTACAGTCAGGTTGGTTGCAGCAGTCTGCAGAGGAGGGCAGACAATAAGTATATGGGGAACGACTAGCAGGCATTGGGAAAGGTGGCAAGGAAAAAGTGGGTTTTGAGGAGGGATTTGAAGGAGCGAAGGGAGGGGGCAAGGTGGATGTGGGTAGGGAGGGAGTTCCAGGCATGGGGGGCAGCAAGGGAGAAGGGTCGAAGGCGGTTAGATGAGCAGGAGAAATGAGGGAGAGTGAGGGAGGGGACGGAGGAAGAGCGGAGAGCGCGTGCAGGAGTGCGTAGGGAGATTCGGTCTGAGAGGTAAGGGGGAACTTGGTTGTGGAGTGTTTTGAACGTGAATACCAGGAGTTTAAACAAGATACATTCAGGAAGAGGGAGCCAGTGAAGAGAGAAGAGGAGAGACTGCACATGGTTGAAGCGACGGGCAGAGTGAATGACCTTGGCAGCAGAGTTTTGGATTGCGATAAGGGGGCACAGGTGAGAACGAGGGAGGCCAGCAAGGAGGAGGTTGCAGTAATCGAGGTGAGAGATAACCATGGCATGAACAAGGGTTTTGGCCGAAGAGGTAGAGAGAAAGGGGCGGATCCGAGAAATGTTATGGAGGGCGAATAGGCAGGATTTGGCAACAGAGTCAAAAGAGAGGTGTGTGTCAAAGATGAAGTCCAAGCTACGGGTTTGGAGAACAGCATGGATGGTGACTCCATTGATGCAGATGGTCAGGTTAGAGGGAGAGGAAGAGGAGGGAGGAAAAATTAGGAGTTCGGTCTTGTGTGAAAATGCCCTATGTTTTAAAGTACTCAAATTGAAAAAAAAAAAAGAGAGAGAGGAAACCTCCATTATTTTCTAGTATAGCTTGGCTATTAGTAGCTATAGTAACAAGGTAACCAAGTAGTGAATACAGCCTGTCCACACAACATAATGTTACTCTCATTTAAGATAAGAAAAAAAAGTCAGCAATCATATTCAAAGATGGATTTTTGCTACAGGATAGATGGACATAGAAAAAACTGTTGTGTCTATATATTTCACCACTTTAAAAACTATTGATACAAGGCATCTTTTATTGCCCATGACTTTTGAAAAACAGATCACTAAAGCATTTAAGTGCCAAAGAGTTATAATCTTACTATGAAGAAAAAGATGTTACTTCAGAAGAACAGGAATTTAAAATATTTGTTACGTTAGTGAGATTCTATATAATATGGAAGGATACACGTCGATGCCACTTTCATAAACTTTTGCTGAAGCAGTTTTCCTACTGCATGTTGAATGATCTTGTCATGTTTGGGGGTAGGGGGTATAGGTGGAACCAAGTCTACTTTACTTCCCTTGATGAAAAGGTCACCGCCACTTGTAAATCTGTTCTACTCCCTGTGCAGTTGTTAGTGTCAAAGTCTGTCAGGTCTGTGGGATATTAAAATTATACAACTATGGTAGGAACAAGTATCCCTAATTCCCAAGCCAAGAAAATGTCTCTGATCTTTGAGTTAAAGTTCTAGAGAGAATTTTTCATCTAGGATTCCTTCTTACCGAAGATTTTCAGCTTACTTTGTCTTGATTACAGAAATAAATAACATTTAAGCCTAACTGCATCACCTTTGGTGGGCCTTCCTTATGGCTATTTGTCACATATATGCTCATGTTTTGTAGGTAGTAAAGCTGTAAATGAACTGGGCATCTAAGCTTTGGTATTTCCATGGTAAAAGACACTGTATTATGGCAACAAGTAAGGACTGCTTGCACCTCTGTTATTAACCCCTGCCCCCCACCCCCTTTAGAGTAATGTGATTCTGAGAACATCACATTTAAAACCACTTGGACAATGAATGTTAAAAAAAAAAATCTCCAAAATCACACTGACTTTTAGAAACCCTTTATTTAAGCCGCCCCGGGCTGCACGGCAGGAGGGGTGGGGTAGAAATCGATTAAATAAATAAATAAATAAATAAATAAATTTACACTGGATTGCTTATAAGTCATTTAATTATCTACTTGTTTCATTCCTCCCAGGCCATGATAGTTTAGTGGTGACCTGCAACAGAAGAGAGGGGAGACAGCTGGAGTGCCACTGGTGGAAGTATCATGCTGGGAATGATTGATTGCAACATAAAGAAGTTTTGAAGTCTTATGCGGTGGCTGTGGAGAAGATGGAACGGAGGTTCTATTGAACTGTTCCAGGTGGCCAAGCACCTGTTTAAACCAGACCGCTTCCCTTAATGTTTGGAGACAATATTTTTTGTGTGGTGAAGAAAGTTCATTTTACTGGGCAAATGATATGATCTTGATGTGAACTAAGCAGCCTACTCTGCCTCTGATGTAATTTTAGACTGACCATAAAGGAGATGCTCCTCTCTGTTCCAAAAACTACCATAGTCTGTACAGTATAATTCTCCATGCCAACCTTTCCTGATTTTCCCCACCCGGAAGTCTCATTATAATTATGACTAAAGACCTTTATCAATCTTCTGTGGCCAGGAGGCAGAGGCAAACTGTTTCAGTCACAGAACACCCAAGTGATCTACCCACTTCTAGTACAGGAAAGGAAACAAAGTCATTGTCAAATGCACATTATTCTTTGTTAATGACCACAAATGGCTGTTGCCATTAGACAACCTGTAGTTCCTTTACTGAGCTGAGTTAACACACACACACACAGAGAGAGAGAGAGAGAGAGAGAGAGAGAGGGGGGGTAGGCACCGAGCAGCAAGATCCCTTGAGAAAAGCCAGTAGCCAAACAGGGAAACCAGCGACCTACCTTGTGGAGACAGTAGTTTGAGAAGATAAATATGAAGACTTCTTGCTCAAATTTCAGCTGGTATAGCTAGGTGCAGACTCTGTTGAGGTCTTTGTAAGTTCCTCTCATCTCACAAGAAGGGATTTTCCATGAGAGATTTTTGAATGGAGTCACAAAGTCATCCTTTTCTATAATTTCAGGTAACATCCAGTCCTCATTTGTTACCAGATACAGAGAATGCCATGCTCTGTGCATGAAGCCAACCATCATATTGGACAGCCCTGTTGTGTTATGGAAACCAGAACCTTTCAGGCTGACAGGGAAGAATAATTGTCACTAGACACTAATGTATGGCCAGGCTTGGAACTCCTGGGCTACAAAAGTGAGAATCTAATTAGCTCAGCTAGACCTTCTGTGGTGCAGGTAAGTAACCTGAGTGCTCCCATTAGACCCATCATAACTTGAGTCCTGGACTCATGCTGAAGTTGAACACAGTCAATTATATCTAGTTTATGGGTTGGGAACCAACGTCAATTGTTTTTCATTCTGAAGAGTCTAAGAAATCGATGTGTATTTTTAAATGAACAAGGTGATGGGTGTGTGTCTGTGGCTGCTGCGTGGCTCTGGCAAGGAGCACCCACTCAGGTGGAGTGCATGGGGAGGGGATCAAACAGGCGGCTTCCAGCATAGCCAACCCTGTTATGGAGGCAAGCCACCATGAGCTCCCTTGGCCACGGACCATGGGGGAGGGGAAAGCATGCCGACTAGCCTGAAGTTCGACACAGTCAATTATGTCTAGTTTTTGGATTGGGAACCAACTTCAATTGCCCTTCATTCCCAAGAATCTAACAAGTCTATGTGTGTTTTTAAATGAACATGGTAACGTTGGGGGGTGGGGGGAGAGTCTGTGGCTGCTGAGTAGCATTTGACTTGCAAAGGCTGTATCTCCTGCCCACAGTGCCTATGAAAAGTGGACTGGTCTGCTGGCATGGCTGATCACCCCAATTGATACGGACAGGGGCTCCATGGCCACCCGTTGTCATGGACCTATAGAGCACTCCGGATTTCCTGACAGTGCTCCGTGTGTGGCCATGAGTGGGTGTTCCCAGGAGCATGCTTCTCCACCTTCAGACAGACAGTCGGAATCATGGTTCCTGGGTTGCCATATGAGGTAGCATCTCGTTTAAACCCCCCCTGTTACAATCACCCTTCAGCCTACCTGTCATGGAGGAACATAGGGTCACACACGTGTGATACTGGTCTACAAGTAGACTACAATTCTAGTAAATATATGAAGCAAACGGTTCAACATTTATGTAATGTTACAATTGAAAACTGTAAAACTCAAACCAAGACTGTAACACTGACCAAACTCCAGGAAGTAGGGACAGTTAAAAGATTGTGTATTGGCAACCCTTGCCAGACGGAATCCTATGGAGATGCAAATGGATCTTCATGTTTGCCTGGGTTGGCTACGTAGGGAATGACATAGGCTCATGAGCGGGAAAGCCGAGACAAAGAAACCATGAAAGGTACTTAAGCAAGGGTCATTGAGCCAGCATCGCTATCGCTTGGTCAGAGTCATCTTGAGCACTCTCATCTGCATCCTGCATCTTGCCAGCAAGCAAGGATGGAAGACATGGACTGAGAGGCATGATTTTGCTTTCTAGCAACTCTAAGACTGACGACCCAGTTGCTTACATCAAGGACTGAGAGGAACTTATGGACCTTTGTATGGTAAGATGCTTATTTAGGAACTTAACCAATGCGTTATATTTACCACTCTGTATCAACTATCTTGCTTACGTAATCAATAAACTGACTTCTTATCTTTATGAAGAAGTGTCTGTGTCGAACATTAGAACACAAGCGAGCAACAAGAGTTCTCAAGCTCTTGTGAATCCAGAGATTAAAGAGTCTGTAAATGGGAAGGATCGGGCCCTTGGGTGGCAAAGGGGCTGTCCCTGCGGCAGGCTTGAATCAGCCAGAGAGAAAAACTGATTCAAGTGGGCTGTACGCAAGGGAAACTGAGTCACTCAAACCAAGTAATGTGGGGGTGCGGACATCCAACCCGTGACACTACCATTTCATTGAATTCTAGCTATAATGAGAATAGCCATCTAATATACCACTTCTGCATGTCTCTTTCCTCAAAATACCTGTCACATGCACGCAGGTGTGCATGCACGTTCTCTCTTTTTTTCACTGAGGCTACAGCAGGTAAATCTCTCCCTTGCTCTTATGCAGCAGAGTTTTGCTAAGTCACACCTGGATAAACCACAAAGCATCCTGCCTCCTACCGCCCAAGAAATATTTTTGACACACCTTGGCAAAGGTTTAATTTATCAAGAGCATATTTTAAGAATTCACCTGGATGGGGTTGGGTGGATAAAAAATGTGGTCATGTCCTGGAAAAACTGTATGCTATGGTAACCCTAGCATTCCCCGTCCCCACCAGTGTTGGGTCTGCTGGCTTACCTCTGAGTCCATATGCTGCCAACGCAATGCCGCTGTTGCTGCCAAGAAGTCATGAGATCATGACTTCCTGGTGTGTGTGTGTGTGTGTGTGTGTGTGTGTGTGTGAGAAAGTGGCAGGGTATGAAAAATACAGGACAAAAATGGGTAAATAAAGGGCAACAGACAAACCCTTCCAAAAACAGGACTGTCCTGTATAAAACAGGACCAATGGCCACGCTAATGCTAGTAGGAAATGTTCAGAGGGGGAGGGAGTGGGGCCCAACATACCACCTCTGCCCAGTCTGAAAATTCTCTAATAGCATTCAGGCTGCTTGCAAAGGGCCCCACCAAGACGGAAGTTTTCAGAAGGGCTGTCCCCATTCACTCTTAAAACTTCCTTCCCGGTGGGGTTGCTGCCACTCTGGGAGGGTGACTCTACCTTCATGCGTAAGCTCTGCCTCCACTCTGGAGACCTCGTCTCCTTGCCCTTAGGGCGGCCCATAATCGGGACATGAACCCAGGCTGGACACAGCCTTGTTATGTCCCTGGTAGTGAGGACCCATTGCTGACATCTGGACACTGACTTACATGAAAAGTTCACGGGAGTTAGACACGTCAGCAGTACCATTTTGCCTTTGAGAATCTACCCCTTAGTTTCTTTTTCAAAATATACTATAGAACATGCAGATTTCAACAGGCTCCAGTAAATATTCCAGTCCATGGTGGAAAATAACAGCATCTCATCATGTCTCATAGATGTGAGTTGATGCTGCTGAACCTGTTTTCCAACCAATATCTCCAAGAAATATTGACATCTCACAGCTGATACTTAGCCCATTAAATTGTCCTCAATAATACATTACATGGCAAGAATATTTATTTAATAATGTTAATGTAAGTATCCAGTAAAACTACATAGGAAAGGATGAATTCCTGGCTCTATTAAAGTTTGTTCTAAAGACTCATTGACTCCAGTAGAATCAGGACTGTGTGCAATGTATCATGATGATTATAAAACTCCATGCACAGTTTTCATTGCTAACTTCACCTTTTTGTCTTCCTTATCATAGGCATTTCTATTGTTTGGTATTCATAATGACTAACAATGGGTATATGTGAAAGCATAATTAGAAAGCTGGTAGCTGCCTTTCATATCAGAGCTAATGTTTGCTGAAGACTCACAATGTTAGACAGAGGGCATGTCTCAGGAATATCAACAAACATCCTCCTTATCAGGGAATTTACAGAAGAAAAATAGAAAATAACATCTTTCTTTTCTCCCTGTTCCCTCCTGTTACACAGGCAGTGATTTCCTCAGATGCTTTTATATTTTCCAGTTTTATGTACTGGATGCAAAAGGAAGAGCAGGCCATGACAATTCCTTGTTTGAACCGAAAACTAGGCTTTTAGGTAGGACATTGGTTCAAGGGGGGCAATTTCTTTAGACTAAGAATGAAAAACCTGGAATGTATCTTATTTCTATGGGGAGGGGTGGAATTTAGATGTGGGATAGTGCTCCCCAGTCCCTGTCCTTAGCTATGGGCCTGCCAAAAACCAAGAGAGATTCTTATGTTGTGGGTACTTGCCAGGGGCATAGCTAGGTGGGAACGGGCCCTGATGCAGAAGGTGGAATGGACCCCCAGCTAGGGCACTCCATCCAGCATGCAGATGTATTCTGCATGCTTATGCCCCCCCTCACACACACACACACACACACACACACACACACACACACACACACACTTCTGGGCCCCAGTGCTGCTGCACCTGCACCTGCTGCACCTATTATAGCTACTCTTCTGGTCATTGCTTTATATAGGGCAGCGATTGGTACTTGAATTGGAAGGACACAGGCACATGATAATACATCAACATACAGGGAAAACAGTTTTTGTTTTGTTTTTGAGTCATAGAATCACAGAGTTGGAGGTGACCTCAGAGGTCATCTAGTCCAACCCCCTCCTCCGTGCAGGAACTCCACAGCTACTGCATTCCCAACAGCATTTTGTTTGCTTGTTTGGTTGCTTGATTGGTTGGCTTTCTTAATAAGAAAGGTCACCAAAATTTAGTTTATTCTGGACAAAAGACTGAATTTTGGGTACCATGCAAATCAGATATTAGTGCTCTGGAAAAACAGAATTACTTGAACCAGTCATTTACAACATATAAGGAGAGAGGGAAAAAAACAGGGACTTGATCCAGAACCCATTAAAATCGTTGGAGACGGTGGGCATCTAATGTATGCTTTTTTTATTATTAAAGCCTTTCCTGATAAAGGGATCAAGTCTGATGCCTGGTCATTTTAGATGTTTTGCAGAGGGCCAGATCTCTTAAGTCTTTGCTTGACAGCAAGTTATGAGACTTCAGCAATGATTGATTAGAAACCACAGTTTGCGACCCACAAAGCACTTACTGAGTAGTCCCATTGAAGTAGTAAGTTTTTTGTGGGTTGTGCATCACCCACAGGGCTTCATTAGCACTACTCTGGAGTAAGTGGTTTGTGGATTGCAGTCCTAGCCTTCAGTCAAGAATTTGACAGCATTTGAATACATACATGTGAAGAGAAATTCATATTACTATTAAAATTAATTTGATAAAATTTGAAAAGACTAAAACTCTGCACTTGTAAATTCTCATTGTAATATGCTATGGCCTACACTCAGGGACCTGCACTTGCTGCATTTTCCCCATTACCAGCAATGGGGAAAACACAGTGAACATGGGTCCATGCCTGTACTCTTACTTCCTGCTAGAGAATACAGTCAAGATTCCTTGTCCCACATGCCTTGTCCTCCTTGACCTCTCTGCTGCCTTTGACACTGTCGACCACTCGCTCCTACTGGACTCTCTTTGCTCCCTGGGCTTCTGCGGCTCTGTCCTTGACTGGTTCTCCTCCTACCTCTCTGACCGCTCCTTAAATGTGTCTCTTCCCAATTTCACCTCCTCCTCCCTCCCCCTCTCGGTAGGGGTTCCTCAAAGCTTGGTCCTGGACCCCCTCCTCTTCTCTAAATACACCGAGAGGGGTTCAGCAGGGGTGCGTTCTTCCACCCCTGCTCTTCAATCTTTTCCTCTCAGATTTGTATAATTATATGCTAGAAGTAGATACCCATGCCCCTAGTGTTGGCAATGTGCACTTACAATTTCTGCAGTTTGCAGGCGATGTAGTTTTCATGGCACAAACTGAGATTGGCATCAAAAGAGTGTTGGAGAAGTTTCATACTTATTGTGAAACTAATGGGCTGACCTTGAACCTTACTAAGACCAAGATTCTGGTCATGGGGAAGCGAGTATTACTTGCCAGTTGGCAGTTGAGAGCTGGCAGAGTTAAGTTGGTGAACACATTCAACTATCTGGGATTGACTATCCACAATAGGGGTACATGGAATAGCCATGTTCAGAAGAGAGCCATTATTGCTAGACAGGCTGTTCATCCCCTGCTGAGGGCTTGTAGGATATCCAAGGGTGTTCCCCTCTCTGAACTGTTAAAAGTGTATAAGGCAAAGGTTCCTCCCACTTTACTATTTGGAGTCGAACTCATTCCCTTTGTTGTCACCCTCCCGCTTGAGAGAGTAGAGAATCTTTTTTTGCGGTGATTGCTGGGGACCCCTCCAGGTGTCCCAGGAGCAGTCCTGAGGGCAGAGTTGGGTATTTCCTCCATTGAATAGCTTGTGAGGAAAGCGTATGTCAACTATTGGCTAAGACTGTTATCACTCCATGATTCAGCATTGCCTGTACAATGTCTCAGAAAGGAGTTACTTTATCAAGGTTTACGATCTTATCCATGGCTCCTCTTTCTGGGCAAGCTGCTTGGAGAAATGGGATTTTCCTTTCTGTATTTTTTAGGTAAACTCATTTCCGCCATTAAGACGGAGATCTGTCTTTGGATTCATGACATCGTTGCCCAAGAGGATATAAGGTGTCCATGTGGAAAGTGGCCCCCCACTTGGGATTTTTCAAAAAACAGGTCTCCTTCGAACCTTATTTAGATTTTTTGCCCAACCCGAAGCTGAGGAGAGCATACACTTTCCTTCATTGGCAACTGGTAAAGTGGTGGTGGTCGAGGGAAGGTATGAGCACACCCCACGTGGCTCTAGACTGTGTACATGTCACAAGTGGGAAGTCGAGGACATAGAGCACTTTCTTTTTAGGTGCCCGTATTTTGCCACTCTAAGGGCAACTTAGATGACTCCCTGGCTGTCCTTAGGGGCCCAGACTCCCGATTGTGTTTGCTACCTAATGTCCCTCATGCAAAGGGAGGTCATTAGGGACCTGGCTTTGTATACGCATCTAGCATCTAATAAGCGGCTTCAAATTCAATCAAATATTTCTAAGGGCCGGACTCTTGGAAAGAGACTAGGTCTCTCTTTGGAATAGGCTAGATTCCTATGGAACTTTTATGTGGGGTTTTATGGACTTTGGTTACAATCTCTTAGTTAGTTGTATTTATTTATATGGATTATGAAATTGTCAAGCCCCTCGTTGGATGTTAGCGCATGAGATCTGCATTTGTTGGTTTGGGCTGGTTTATTTAGTCCATATATGTATATGTTTTATGATTTTATAGCAAGGAATGTATTTAAATTTAAATTTTAATTATTATAATGATTTGAGATTGATTTTAGGGCCGAGTAGGCCCTGGTTCTCTTACGTAATGGCTTTTAAGTTATTATCTTACGTTTTGTTTGTTTATTTGTCTATTTATGTTGCCCATAGCGCGAGCTAGTGCCGAATAAACTAACTAATTAACTAACTAACTAACTAACTAACTAACTAACTAACTAACTAACTAACTACATCCTGTCCCTTGGCAAACTCATTGCCTCCCACGGCTTCCAATACCGCCTCTACGCTGATGATACACAACTCTATC
>QEPC01004521.1:4896574-4933540 GCA_003113815.1 Sphenodon punctatus
ATTATTATTATTATTATTAATTATTATTATTATTATTGTTGTTGTTGTTGTTGTTCTTGATTGCACAGTGCCAGGTATGTACACTGCTGGTACTATATAAATAATAAAAATGCTCTTGGGAGTGCATCTTGTAATCTTGAGCAGACCCTGGGGTCCTATTAATAGGACTGAAGGTAACTATGGCTGAGGAGCACTACTTTATTTTCTTTAAGCCCATTATATTCCAACCAGCCAGTCCGGTGTGTCACCAGTGCCCCATTTTACAGTGAGGGAGCTAAGACTGAGCAAAAGAGAAGTGACTTGGCAAAAGCCATCCACCAAGACCAGGGCTTCAACAAGGACTCTGAGGTCCACGTACAATATTCTGTCCACTGGACCACGCTAACGCCCTTCAATTTAATTTATAATGATCAATTCTATATAGTCTACCATACATGTACAGTGTCTGCATAAGCCCCCTGCGGGAGGGACCCATGTATAACTATTGATTGTACAGTGCCAGGTACACAGCTGCTGCTATATAATAATAATAATAATAATAATAATAATAATAATAATAATAAATACCTAAATTTCTCCCACCTGGTGTTAACAAAAATAATTTAACAATGGAATCCTGAAGGACACATGATGAATTAGTGTAAGGAATCAGATTTTATTTAACTACAATTGGGATGGTCATGCACCCACAGTTTGCATCTGTGTATACTCAGTCTTGTCTGAGCTATGAAGGTAAAACTGCATCATGCACATGCCCTTCTGTTCCCTCCCTCCATTACCCTAAAGACATAAATGAAAAACAACTAACAATTGTTCTGGGGGTGGGTGGACATATTAAAGATCAAATATAAAAAAGGAGGATATCAGGTTTCCAATGTACCTTGTTCCTTTTTAGAAAGCTCATCTCAGTTTTGTTTTTAAAGCTGCCACAAGTTTTCAGCAGGATTCTTACGCCAAGGGCTTGGTTTCTTTCCTCATCTAGTACCCGTTGAATGAGTCTGACTACAGTAGAAGTCTGTCACATTCTTTCACAGACAAGATGCCTGATTCCTCTTTGGGAATTTTGTTTAAAAGAACCCACCTTAGGTCTTTTATATGCCTGCATATTACAAACACCAGTCTAAGATTTATAATATCCCAGTTGCTCTTGTCAGTTGACCCAATCTCTTTTGTTAGTTTTTAAAACCAGTTTTACTGCTGCCCATCTTTGACATAAGGAGTGGTTTCAGTTAGCGAAGGGAAATCAGATTGAAAAATCAGAATCAGATAAAAATCAGAATCAGATTCAATTGAATTGGATCAGAATTGGAATCAGATTCCCCCCATTGACTTCAATGGGAAGATTTCCTATTGAAGTCGATGGAAAACCGAACCTATTCATTTCATTGAATGAACTGAACCAAAATGAATTGAACCAAAATGACCCCCTGTAGCATGGCCAAATGGGGACAGAGGGGTCAACGGCCCAGACCCCACAGCCAGCCAGCCAGCCAGCCAGAGCAGCACTGACAAACAGGGGAGAGAGCCAATGTCACACAGACCCCCAAACTGAGTGCAACAGACACCAACAGCAGCAGCAATGAGAAGAAGGTGAGAGCCAATGCCAGGGCAGGACAGGAAAATCGGTTTGAAAAACCTGGGGTGACAGTGCACCCCATAAAGTAGTAGTATATGTACCCCACACAATGCCAAATCTGGGTGCAGCAGCCACCACCACCAGCAGCAATATGAAACAGGGATATCCAATGCCAGGCCAGGCCAAGAAAAATCACTTCTGAAAACCCTTAGACTCAATCTCCCCCCAGTGAACAGCACAGTGCACTGCACTCCATTAAAAGTAGCGCCCCACACAAACCCTCAAACTGGGCACAGCCAGAAGCAACAGCAATGTGAAGAAGGGGAGAGCCCATACTAGCCAGGAGCAGGCCAAACCCCCAAGAAGAGCACCCACAAGAAGGTAGGAATTGGGGGAAGCAAAGGGCCAATACAACAACCAACAACAGTCCAACAACCAACGTCCCCACCCGGGCACACACCCAACTTAAATCCTCCCCAGATTTACCTACCTTTGATGATCCTGTCCTGTGCCCAACACCTAGGTAGGCTAGTCCTGTGCAACTCTCTGTTCCCCACCCACCCCCTCTCCTACCTGGATGGGGGGGCGTATGAGGGAGTGGGGTTTTCCCCACCCCCATGGGAGAAGAAGTCCAGGAGTGGAGGCGCAGATGCAGCGCAGGAAGATTCAGGCCAAGTCTCGCGAGGCAAGACTCAGGAGCGGCCATCTTGGGACATGGCTGGACGGAGCCAGTCACACCGAAGACATTGTGGAGAGAGGAAGCAGGAGCGGTATCTCTGGCCTCTCGTCTGTGACCGCTCTCCGGCCTTACTGGACAGCCCAACAGGGCCATAGCACATTGGCGTGGCGTCCTGCTGCAGCAAGCCCCTCCACCTATCTAACAGAGGGCCCAGTGGGGCTGCATGCAGGAAGAAGCGTGTGAGGTGGCCCCTCCACCACAGCACTCCACTGGGGACTTGGCCCCCCTCCCTTGAATTAGTAAACCGCACAGCAGGGCTGCGGCATATTGCAGTGGCCCCGCACAGCATCTGCCACCTCACCCTTTCGGCGCTACAGGAGCGGCTTGGGATCTGGGAAGTAGCCCACCACTCCCCCTCCATAGGACCGGCACAAGCATTGGAAGATGAGGTAAGGGCCAGGGTAAGTGCAGGGACAGGGAGGACAGGACCAGGCAGGCAGAGGCAATCCTGGTCTCCCTGCAACAATTAATGAGGGGCTGTGAAGAGGTCCTGAGGGACTTGGCAGGATGCTATCTCTCGTAGGACCCACCAGTGGCCTTGGGGGAGGCGGGGCGGCTGCATCAACTAGCACCTGCCCAGGGGGGAGCAGAGAGAGCTCACTGCTTCGCCCCCCTCGGGGGGGGGTACAGCTGCCGAGGAGGGAGGGTCTGGGGGCGGGGGGGCAACCCCCCCACCAAAGGGATGAAGCAATTCTCTGGAGGGTGGAGAGATCATCCAGGCCCCCAGCCCGATACAGGGATGACCCACCGCTGCAACCATGGCAAGGAGGGACAACAGCCCCCCCCAACACCTAGGCAGCGTAGGGACCCTACATCTCCTAGGCAGGCGATCCCGCCAGGCACCTCCTCCCTGCTACGGTGGGGAGGGAGGCACGAATTATCTCCCAGCCAGAGCGAGGCCACACCACCCAGGCAACACCCATGGAGCAACCCATCATGGGCCATACTACAGCAGCTTCAGGACGTTGCAGGTAAGATGGAGGCACTCGAGGCGAATGTATGAGCACTCGTGGAAAGGCAGTCACACTCGAGGGAGGAAACAGTACATGAAGTGGAGCCTGAGCCATCAACATCCTGCCCCCCCAGCCCCTGGCACCAAGGTGAGCTCCTCTGACCGAGTGCAGGTAAGTGCTGCTACAAGGCCTCACCGCATGAACGGGAGCTGAACAGCGGAGGGTGTTGCACTGGCCATGGATGGGGTGGCACGCGCACCCCACTGGCACAACAGAGGCTGGGTTGGTTCATGGGTCCCCTGGCCCGAAAAGCTACCCCAGCCCCCCAGGCAGAGTGTAGTCACGGCCAGCCCCGTGAGGTGGCAGGGGGGGGAGGGTGCGGAGCCCAGGTTGTCCAGGTGTGGGCACAACCACGGAAGTTCGCCACACTGTGCCAGTCATCCTACCTGAGGGTGCAATAAAACCCAGCTTTGGCTGGTGGATATGCGGAGGTGAATGCCTCCATCAGGGCCCACTTGATGCAGGCCACCAGGGACAAGATATGGAAGGGAGAATACGTCAATTTATTTTCCCTCCTGTACACCGACCCCATCCTGGACCCTAACTCAAAGGATGAGGGTAAGGACAAAGAAAGTTCAAGAGGCCCAAGGTGGACTGCAATTGGTTCAACTGGTCGGCAGCCTTCTCTGTACTTATGGGCGACATGTTACAGATGTCCCCCGAGCATGCCGTGGAACTGATCAAATACTAGGATATAGTTCACAGGAAGTTCGGCACAGGCAATCCTGGGGCATGGCTGTATTATGGCGAGGCCTTCTGAAAACGGGCCTCCATAACCCCAGGGCTGTCCTGGGACAAGTATGCCCAGGACCTGTGGCTGGAGTGCATGAACAACGTGACCAACGTGCCTCACGCAGACAGCGGCCATGCCCTGGTTAGGGGAGGGGTGGCGCCTGTGAATGAACCCTTTTGGTCAGACGGGCGCTGCCTCCCCAACAAGGGGGCAACCTGTTGGGAATATAATGAGGCGGGGAGCTAAGCCCCCTCCCCCTGCCAATTTCGGCATGCCTGTTCCCACTGTGCCAGCAATCATGCAGCCTGCCACTGCAATAGAGTCAGGTCCCAGCCCAGGTACAAGCCACCAAACAGGCAAAGCCAAGGGGGTCAACCCCCAAGTGGCGGCAACCCCAGTACTGCATAAGGCCTTAAGTAGAGCCTTACGCGACTGCCCTATGAAGGGTGAGGTGCAGTACATGGTGGAGGGTTTTAGAGAGGGCTTTAGGATCCCCGCTGGCAGGATAAAACCACAAAAATTGGTCAGGAACCTCAAATCAGTTGAAGGAAAGGAATACTTGGTGCATGCCAAGCTCCAAAAAGAAATAGCGGAGGGTAGAGTGTCTGGCCCTTTCGAGTTGCCACCTATGGCCTCGCTGCACATCTCCCCACTGGGTATAGTGCAAAAAAAGGCCCCAGGAGAGTATCGTATTATCCACCACCTCTCCTACCCCAAGGGGGAGTCGGTCAACGACGTCATCCCCGAGGAACTCTGTTCTGTCCGCTATGCCTCATTCAATTCGGCAGTGCAAATGGCCAGGGCCTGAGGCATGGGAGCCCTTTTGGCCAAGTGCGACGTTAAGTCGGCCTTCCACCTCCTGCCGGTCCATCCAGAAAAAAGGAGTTTTTACTTTGACAAGGCTATGCCAATGGGGTGTTCAATATTCTGCCTGGCCTTCGAACATTTTAGCTCGCTTCTCGACTGGTTGGTCCGCCACAGGGCACGGTCTACTTATGTCATCCATTACATTGATGACTTCCTGTTCTTGGGCAGGGCGGGCACGGGGGAGTGCGAGAGGCTACTCCACACATTCCAGGCCATTGCCCACGAGCTTGGGATTCCCCTCGCCCCAGAAAAAAAAGTAGGTCCAGCCACAGTGCTCATATTCTTGGGAATAGAACTAAACACAGTCAAGGAAGAGTCCCGCCTCCCCTGGGACAAATTGGAGGCGATTAGGCAATGCCTTGCATCGACCAAGGTCACAGTCCAACAAGTGCAGGGATTAGTGGGCAGTCTGAACTTTGCCTGTCGAGTGGTGGCGTCGGGACGAGCATTCCGGTTTCACCTTTACGCCAAACTCCCCGGCAACCTGCCCCCCACATTACCATGTCTGAGTCACAGCGGACATGAGGGAGGACCTTTTGGTTTGGAACCGCTTCCTGACCACTTTTAATAGGGTGAGCATTTGGAGGCAAAAAACTGCTTTTAGAGGTGGAACTTCAGGTCCAATCTGATGTGGTCGGGTCCCTGGGTTTCAGGCTGTACTTCCGGGGTAAGTGGTGCGCGGCCCCATGGCCCTCCACATGGGTGGAAATGGGAATGACTCAGGACCTCAACTTCCTCAAACTCTTCCCTTTTGTGCTCGCAGTTCACTTATGGCCCAACAAATTCTCAAACAGAGCTGTCCTGTTCTGGTGAGACAACCTGGCAGTTGTTCATGTCCTCAACAGCCTGTCTTCTAAGTCTGCTAGGGTAATGGGGCTGGTCAGGGCATTCATGCTGCAGTGCCTAAATAATAACATTCTTTTTACATCTAAGCACATTCTGGGAGTAAACAACGGCATAGCCGATGCAGTCTCCCGCCGGCAGATGGACCGCTTCCGGCTACTGGCACCGGCAGCCAGCAGCGAACCCAAGGTCATACCATCCCAATTATGGAACATTGGACAGTAGAGCTGTATGAGGCAGTACAAGGGTCTTTAGCACCCAGCAGGGTGGCATACCTCAGGGCATTCACTCAGTTCTAGGAATTCAGGGAGTCCAAAGGGTGGGACAAGGGTTTCCCCATTCTAGAGTCACAAGTTCTTCAAATTGTAATGTCACTGTGCATGAGCGACCTGGCACCAGCCACTATAGCGGCCAAACTGGCAGCTGTTGCATGTATCACCAAACTGGCAGGCCACCCCCCCAGACCAAGGTTTCTTCTCCAGTAGATTGATCGAGTCATGAGTGCGAGAGTGGGGTCCAACGGTAGACAGCGGGTTACCCATCACCCCAGAGATACTCTTGCAGTTGTCTGCCTCACTCCCCCAGGTGTGCTTCGACAGATTTGAGGCCAAATTGTTTGGCACGGCCTTCAAGTTGGCCTTCTTCAGAGCCTTCCGAGTCAGTGAACTGACAGCGACCTCCAAATGGGACCTGGTGACCAGTGTAGTTAGGGGAAGTGATGTTACCATTAGGGGCCAGTCCTTATGCATACTCCTCCGCAAGGCAAAGAATGACCAGAGGTCAAGGGGCCATACCATAACACTCCACATCGCAAGTTCTCCAGATCTGTGCCCAGTAGCAGCTACGCGGCAATACATGTCACACCCCCCCAACCTCCCGGGCCCCTTGTTTTTACATGCAGATGGTGCCCCCTTGACCCGCCACCAGTTCGCGGCCATTCTTCACCGGGCATTACAAAAAATTCACCAGCCATCCCACCATTACGGTTCTCACTCCTTCCGCATTGGGACTGCGAGTTACGTGTTGGCCCTGGGGATGTCAGATAATACAATCAAAGGAATAGGGAGATGGCAATCTGGGACATTCTGATCATACGTGCGTAGCTTAGCACCCTAGGCCGTGAGTAGTAACTGTCATCTGTTTTTGTGTTCGCAGGACCAGGAACGGTGGGCGAGCGAAAGCTGATTTGGATAGCTGGCCACAGTACTGTGTACTGGGTGGGTAAAGCTGCAAGCCGCCACCCATTGGGGCTCCCAGTTGGGCCTCAGCGACAGAGCCGAAGTGATCTGGAAGGCCAGGAATGGCAGGAGGTGGGAACAACTGATGCCGTTGTTTCATGGGGCCGTCAAGGAGAGGCAACCGGACATTTTAGTAGTGCATTTGGGGGAGAATAATCTCCCCAAATTGACAGGGTTAGAGTTAGTAGTTAGGATAAAGAGGGACTTGGTGGAGGTCAGCAGGCTACTGCCTAACACTAGGATGATATGGTCACACATGATCTAAAGGATCAGGTGGGTCAATGCAATTCACCCAAGTAGAGTAGATAGAGCCTGAAAGAAAATCAATAAGGAGGTTGAAAAGTTGGTCCTTGCCCATGGTGGGGATGTCATTGCCCACAGGGGGATTCATTTTTCGTGGCCTGAATTGTACAGGGCAGATGGATTACATCCATCTGCCCTGACGAGGGTATCTATCTGTACCGAACGGCCATAAAAGAAAAGCGGATACAGTTGCTGTGAGGTCGGGGTGTGGGGCTAAAACTCGCCAAGCAGACGCTGACAGTTTCTGGTGGCAGGGGTCCAGGTATTAAAATGGACAAGTTTCAGTAGATTTAGGCAAGCATAAAGTCATCTCCTTAAGAGATGGGGCCACGGGCGATGCTAGAGCAGGGGAAGCCAGCTTCTAACCCAGGCTCAGAAGGGAGGGGTGAGCTATACACCTGAGGTCAAGGGTGCTCCCTGTGGCAGCCGCCACCTCCATTCTACTTTGGTCACAAGAGGTTCTTATCTCCCCGACCAGCTGGGCGGCTGGAGTGAGTGTGACCTAGCACTAGTTCAAGTTACACGGTACCGAGGGACATCGGACCGCACATGTTTGAATTTTACATAGTTAAGAAATAGTTAATAAATTTAGTTAAGGCTAGACCCAGGAGGGTGACGCCCCCTCCCCGACTTTGATAACATTAATAAAAGTGCGGCCTTTTACCTTCAAACATGTGTACTAGACTACTTCTGGGGGGCAAATAGTCCTCTCCACTGGCCAGAGCCAGAGACGAGAGCAATATCAGCAAAATGGTAGAGAGCAGAGCAGAGCTGAGCAAAGTGGTGCACACAGAGGAACAAACACTCCCTCCTCAAGCTGCTAGTGCAACTGAGAAGGGAGGGGAAAAACCCTCTGCTTTGCCCCAGACTCTTACCCTATCAGAGTGCCCTGCTGGCTAATTGCTAGCCAGATCTAGCAATTGCCCAGCAGAGAGATCTTCTTCCCACCTCCTAACCTCCCTTCCCACATTTCCCCCCTCCTTTCCTATTAGCCAGCCATTACAGCAAACTCAATTTCATTGGCTGACTTCTTTAAATTTGAAAAAGGGCACCGAAAACCCTGTGCCAGCCAGTGCAACTGAGTTAACTATTGTAGAGTTAGCTTTCTGTTGAATAACACACAGCAGAAGTTTCTTCACAACAGAACTTTACTAAGAGCTCAGAAGACATGCTTCCATACTGTACAGACTGCATGGGACAAGATGGAGGACAGAGAGAGGAGAAGAGGAGATAAGGAGGGGGAAAAAACCCTGTTTCATCCCCTGATCCTCCCCCTACTGGACAAGCCCCATATTAAGCTTACAATGGGCTTTTACTTGTGACTGTTGCACAATCCAACAAAATCTCCTGCTCTATGGTGCATCGGTACTTTCCCCTGAATCAGATTAATCAGATTAATCCAATTTCAATTTTTCCCATCCCTAGTTCCGGTAAAGAATAAAGTAATTGCTTGACACCCACGCACTGCTGCCCTTTTCAGTCACAGGCAATTATTACTTCTATCCCTAATTTAGTATTAAAAGAGAAATAACTAAGCCGAGTGTGGATGGAAAAGAAGCTGAAATTGAGGTCCTGAAGGCTTGCTCCTGGAAGATTACATGCTCTTCAAAAATTCTCTAACAAAAAAGCCAGGCCGAAAGTCAGAAGAAATATCAGCAAATAAATTAGTTCCGTATATGAAGGAATTGGACAATCCCAGGACAATCCTTCACCATTAAAATCAATAAGAGTTTTACTGCTTTCACTGCCAAAACTCTGGTTCATCTAAGTCATCTCTCGCCTTGAGTACTGCAGCTTCCTTCTTACTGGCATTCTCCACTCTCACCTCAGCACTCTCACTTCTGTTCAACACTCTGCTGCCAAGGTCATCAATCTTACTCAGGTTCCCTCTCCCCTTTTATATCCAGGCTGCAGCACAATTCCCCTTCCTTGCTCCCCCTCCCCCCTTAAATTGGGAGGGGGCAGCTTTCAGGGGAACGGGGTTTGTCTGCCCCTATCAAAGGGAGGAGACGAGCAAGTACCTGATCCCACAGTGGCTGCCGGTGCGGAGCCAAGTCTCATGAGGCGGGACGTAGCTGGAATGAGCCAGTTGCGCTGAAGAGGACGAAGTGGCGGCCCAGCAGTAGCTGGGCTGGATTGGATCCTGGGTGCTGTGGCCTGCCCAGCCTGCGCTGGGCGCGCATGGGGGCACCCCCATCAGCCCTCCTACCAAGACTCGCCCCCTGCAGAAGAATGGGCTGCCAGTGGAGCAAGTATGGTCACACATGGGACATTGCACCTCCCCATGCCAGCTGGGTCATTCACCTGACTCAGGAGGTGGTGCCGATGGCAGGTGGCTATGCTGAGGTGAATGCCCCGATCGGTGCCCACCTGATGCATGCCACTAGAGAAAAAATATGGAAGGGTGAATATGTAGACGTATTCGTCCCTCTTTTCAATGACCCCATCCCGGACCCGAATTCCAAGGAAGAGGGCAAGGACAAAGAGAAATTTAAAACACCTAAAGTGGACCGTAACTGGTCCAACTGGTCAGCTGCCTTCTTTGTCCTGATGGGTGTTATGTTACAGATGTCCCCAGAATGTGCATCGGAACTACTCAAATATCAGGACATAGTTCGAAGGGCTTATGACATGGGCAACCCAGGGGTATGGTTATGCTATGATGAGGCATTTAGAAAACGAGCCTCTATAACCCCAGGGCTCCAGTGGGACAGATATGCACAAGACCTTTGGCTCGAGTGTATGAGCAATGTAACACCCCCCAAACAGACAGCGGCCACGTCTTGGTAAAGGGAGGGGTGGAGCTTGTGAATGATCCCTTTTGATCAGATGGGCGCAGCCCCTCAACTAAAAGGGGCTACTTGTTGGGAGTACAATGGGTCTGGGAAGACTGTGGAGGGTGTGGAAGCTGTGGGGCGAGAAGGGGATGTTTCTTTGTTGACCTGGGACCTGCCTGCCACTCATTGGAGTTCCCTCCCTTCCAATCAGGTATATAGCCAAGGCCTGGGGCCTTTTTGCAGACTGTGGAGGGTGTGGAAGCTGTGGGGAGAGAAGGGGCTGTTTCTTTGTTGACCTGGGACCTGCCTGCCACTCATTGGAGTTCCCTCCCTTCCAATCAGGTATATAGCCAAGGCCTGGGGCCTTTTTGCAGACTGTGGAGGGTGTGGAAGCTGTGGGGAGAGAAGGGGCTGTTTCTTTGTTGACCTGGGACCTGCCTGCCACTCATTGGAGTTCCCTCCCTTCCAATCAGGTATATAGCCAAGGCCTGGGGCCTTTTTGCAGACTGTGGAGGGTGTGGAAGCTGTGGGGAGAGAAGGGGCTGTTTCTTTGTTGACCTGGGACCTGCCTGCCACTCACTGGAGTTCCCTCCCTTCCAATCAGGTATATAGCCAAGGCCTGGGGCCCTTTGGGCATCAGTCCTTGGGCAGCAGCCGAAGGGTGACACCAAAGGGTGTTGCCCATTGGTGGGGCCGTTCGTGGGGCGGTGTGTGGGCGTGGGTGCCCCCTTTGATGATTGGACAGCATGGACAGCACAGAGGAGCGGAAGGATTCCACCCCCTAGACTGATTTGCAGCGGGGTGGAAACTGGACCCTATTACCAGCGATTGGGTGTGGGGAGCGAGCTGCTGTACTGAGGTCCCTGCTGTGCTGCAATTATAACTTCTTACCTGGCGGCTGGGAGCGGGTGGAGCCTGGTGCTGGTCGGGGGTGGAGCCGGAACCCTGCGGGAGGACAAGAGACCTGAGTGAGCCTATATAGATAGAATTGGTTGGCGAGGGTGAAAGATTGGTGTGTGGCTAGGAGTAGGGTTAGAGGACAGAGTTACCCCCCTCAGAGTGTATATTGCCCTGAAGGAGGATAGAACTAGGACAGGGGACACCTGACTAGTGGTGCTGGTATCAAGGACAGGAGAGAATCTGTGGGTGTGTCCCTCCTGAAACTTAATTACATAAACACCGTCATAGTAGTAGCTAGGTCTAGCTAGATGATGGGCAAAGGGAAACGTGGGCGTCCCTCCATGCTACCCACTTCCCCACCCCCGAAGCAAAGGAAGATGCATAGCTATTTCCCCATATTGAATAAGTTTGATGTGTTGCAACTAGATCCTCATTCGGCGCTGTCTCATCCATCAAAGGTGGATGGGCACTCACAGGGGGAGGGTGCGCTTCAGCTTTCCCCGGCTATACAGCCTAGAGGGGAGATGATGGTGCCGAAGTTATTTATGGATCAGGCCCCAACATCTCAACATATAAGTCATCATATATATCCACTCATGAAGGGGGCCTTATGGACTGCTTTGTGGAACATGCACTCCTTACGGCGCAGACGATTCGCGCTATGTCTGCCCAGCTGGATAAAGTCACTGCAAAAGTAGATGACCTGGCCAACCAGATTGGTAACGGGGGTTTGGCGATGCAAATGGGCAAATTAACTTTCAGGGTAGCCGAAATGATAGACCTAGTGGCTCGGGATAGAGCGGCCCCTGGTACAGGCCAAGCCCAGATAGCCTGCCCCATAGTGCCCACAGAGGTAGGGCAAGGGAGGGGTAGGATTGACTCACAAGATATGGTAGTTTTGGATATTGGACCCGCCCAGGACAAGAAGGCATTAGCCCCTTATTTAAGGGCTTTGACCAAAATTGCTTTAAATATTAAACCTATCCCTCGAGGGAACCTTCCTGGTCGGAGTTCGCCCTTGGAGGCTGAAGAGCATTTGAGGGCCCTCCTACACCTACTATAGTCAGCAAAGATATAGATAGAATTGACATGTTTGGAATTAATAGAGAACAGAGGAGTATTGTCCTTCATTTTACCACTGCTAAATATATCCCCGCCATCTGGAAAAAGAAGAAGACCCTGTCACTAGTGGGCATCTCAGTGGCCAGTGGGGAAAGGAGAACACTGGGGATGATAGACCCCCAATAGCCCTTGTTCCTCGGGGGGAGACACGGCCTATAGAGAACAAAGGTGTGGTCTCAGAGATGACTTTTCCATCAATTGACCAAAAGGTGGTAGGTCCCCAGGCTGAGCTAATGGAGGTGCAGATGTCTTCCCAAATCTTTACTATTATTCCCTCTTCTACAGTGTCACAAGGGCCAGGCCAGCCAAGCCCGGAGCTGCTGCTAGACCCAATGGATAACCTCGACAAATTAGTGTCGCTCTCCCGTAGGATCCAGGGGTCAGTGGCAAAATGTAGTTGTTCCAGAGGGGCTGCAGTTGTTGCCCTGCCTTCCTTTTGTAGGGGGGGTGTTAGGGGGTTGGCCAGTCCGGGAGTTTCCGGAGATCGGTCCCGAGGTATCCTTGTTTCTTTTGGGGATGGATTGATTGCAGTAGGGGAGTGGCCGGCTACTTCTACCGGCCTGGGGAGCATGTTCAGATATCGTTGCCCCACAGAGCTCTGAGGGTACACCTCAGGATAGCATGCCATCATTAGAACTAGTTGGCAGTAATCATGGGGTGGTGCTCAGCGCAGTTTGGGAAAAGGTAGGGATGGTAATAAACTCCTCGAAGGAGATATATGTCAAAACGGGACCATTACCTCCAGCTCAAGGGGATGTTTTGCCCCTGGATAACCATATATCTAATCATGCAGGGACAGTGTCAGGCAATGCTAGCTCACTGAAGGGCCTAAGGCAAACGGACCCAACTTTGATAGATTGACTGTACCAAGAAGCTAAAGGGGAAAACCAGCTAAGAATAGCTTGCTGGAATATAGGAGGATGGGCTCAGCGAATCTTGGACCCAGATTTTGGTAAACTCCAGAGTATTTGCAATATTCTCCTTTTACAAGAAACATGGGGGGCCATGGCCCCTGGTTTAAATGGGTTTGAAGTGTATCATATAAATGCTTGTTCTTTTAGTAAATATGGTAGGCTAAGTGGAGGCTTGGCTAATAATAAGGAATTCTTTACAGGCAGTTGTTACGGAAGTAGTGCGCTACAAATCCTACTTTGCAGTTTGGCATTGTATACTCGCCCCTGATCTAGAACTGCTAATGGCGAACGCCTATGTTCCACCTGCGGTCTCACCCTATTACTCGGAGGCAATATGGACTTTTATGTCTGCCGCTGTGCAAAAAGCCTTTCTTAAATATCCTATGGCTCTACTAATCATGGAGGGGGGGGGACATGAATACTCATTTGGGCAATCCACCCACTAGATTGAGTAGTCAGGAGGATAGTATGAACCTGGCTCCACCTTTTAATAATGTCCAGGTCTCGAAGGACCAGGTCAAGTGTTCAAGGGCTCCCTTGTTTTTCCAGCTATTAGAAGATCTGGAATTGGCTATACTTAATGGGCTACTGCCTGGAGACCTGGAGGGTAATTTCACTTATCTTTCTGCAGTAGGGCAGAGTGTTATTGTTTTTTTTATGGTCCCAGGACATTCTCTTTTTTTTGTGCAGGAACTTAGGATTCCCTTGGCAATGGAAACAGAACACTCCCCTTTGGTGTTATGGCTTGGAAATGTTGGGTATGGTGGGAGGGGGCGGGGGCCAATGGCAACTGTAAATTGTCAACAACAGCAGGAAGGGCAGTTAAGCCCATGTCTTTCCCGAGTAAGATGGTCATCTGGCTTGGAGGCGGCCTTTGTATGTTTCACCCAGGAGGCACAGGTGACTGTCTTGTGTGACCAGATAATGGCCTCCAGGTCTGAGTCAGTTGCTGCCTTCGACCTATTATGCCAGCTTTTGTTACCCTTGTTGTCCTATACAAGAACAGGAACATCTGGACAAAAAACTCCACCTAGATGGTTTGATAGTTAATGTAGGGTAGCTAGACGAAGGTTAAGGAGGGTAGTGTATATTTTTCAGTCCCTACCTTGAAGGGACAACAGTTTAAGGGTGACCATAGAAAGGAAAAGCTATCGGCATCTGCTTAGAGCTAAGAAAGGAATGTTTCACTCTGTTCAATGGGCCCCACTCCAGACAGCGGCCAGGTCAAATGACTCGGGAAGGTTTTGGTCCTTGATAGCATGATATAACACCAGAGGCAATCTGGCAGGGGGAAATATGGTATCTTTAGTGGCATGGCAGGTGCACTTTGAGGCATTTTTCTCTAGGCCAGTGGGCTTGGGCAACCCACTAGTCTTAAAACCATTAAACCATTTTCAAGAATGGCCCCCAGTAACCACACAAGAAGTTGAGGCGCTTATCCTGTCTCTGAAGAACTGAAAGGTGCCAGGTATAGATCTGACGGTATAAAGTTCAGCTGGGATTGCATCATTGACCTACTCCCCCTTTGGGTAGAAAAGGTGGTGAATGATGTGGAGTTCGCCCGGGGTCTCTTTTGGTACTATGTCCAGTGGTGATGTGTGCAGCGAAGCAGTGGGTGGGGACTTGAATGGGCCGGCCACCCTCCCTTCCGCTATTTCTGTTTGGAACTTGGCGTGCACCAAGTCCTCCTGTCCCTTGATTGATTTAAGGTTCTCTACCCACCTCCTTGTTTTAATCTCACCAGCAGGGATCCTAAAGCCCTCTCTGAAACCCTCTACTACATATTGCAGCTCCTCCCGCATTGGGAATTCACATAAGGCTCTGCCCCTATGCCATACCAGGGTTGGGGCCCTTGCCGCCACCCGATTCTTGGCTCCCTGGTGGGTATTTGGCTGTTGGCCTGTTTTTGTCCTGGGACCTAACCCTGTTGCAATGGCAGGCTGCGTGGTTGCCTGCCCAGTGGGAACAAGCGTGCCTGAAATGGAAGGGGGAGTGGGTGCAACTCCCAGACCCAGGTAAATATTTATTGAGTAGCCTCAAGGGCTATTTCAAAATAAGTAAATAGATACATAAATAATTGACTAAATACATACATAAAATCTATACAGAATTATAAAATCAAACCCATAAGGAATTTAAAACTTCAAACAAATAGACAAACAAACAACACTAAACCTTATTAGGCCAAAATATAGCTACAGCCGTCATGCTAAACAGAACAAAATCATTTTGCGGCTTTGAACAGGAGGACCCTAAGGCAGAAGGTTGCTGTTGTCTTAGCACAAGTGCCACTCAGCTCTAGGGGTACACATTTTATGGCTTTATCCCTTTGTCCCTTAAAATTTTGGCCCACAAACGGGACAATGTATTTTTCCCTTAGCCCCTGATAGGCTGAGCAGTGCAGCAAAATATGTTCCACCAACTCCAGCGAGTCAGAATCACAAAAGCTGCACACTCTCTGGGCATAGGGAGTTTGTTTGTACCTGCCACAGTACAACAGAGGGAAATGCATTCAGTCTCATCAATAAAAATGCCTTTCTAAGGGGCCACGAGGGCCAGTCTAGTAAATAAATCGCCGGAGCTTTACCAATAAAATACTTGAGGGCACTGTTGGCTTGCTCGAGCCGAGGATTCAGTCTGCATGGCTTGATCACTAATACGTTGCGCAATCAGATGGCCTGCCCCCTTCCTACCCAAGGGGAGCAGGATACTTCTAGATAGACCCAGATTAGCTATTTCCATTTCTGCCCTTAAGCACCATCCATCATCCAGGTTAGTGTGAATGGAGCTCAATAACAAGTTGGGGGGCAGGGGAAATACCTCTACCTTCAACCAATATTTTAATATGTTGGTCAATGCAATAGAGTGAACCGGGACCATTCTTACCTCCGCTCTAAGCAGGGCTTGTGGAACTGATTTCGGTACCCCCAGAATGGCTCTCAAGAAGGAATTCTGTACAGACTCAAGCTTTCCTAGGGCTGGAAAACCCCAAATGGGGATAGCATAAAGGAGCTGGGTAAGTGCCTTAGCCTTGAAAAGAGCCAGGGCTGGGCTCACAAGTCTACCCCCATGGTAATGAAAGAAGCTAGTTATTGTGTTGACTACTTTCCTAACCTGTTCTTTGATGGTTAAAAAATGTGGGGCCCAGCTACATTATGCTGAGAGAATTACCCCCAAATATTTGAAAGTTTTGACCTGTTCCAGAACCTGGCTACCCATGATCCAGCGATATTGGCGACGACTTTTACCTAAAATCAAGATTTTTGTTTTAGTGTAATTTATTATCAAATTTTCCATTTTGCAAAAGGATTCAAATCTGGAAATGCTGTGACGGAGACCCACCTGCGAGATTGACAATAAGATTTTATCATCTGCATATAGAAGAAGATACAATCAATGGTTTCCCAATTTTGGTGCATGGTTATTTGGTGTTGTCATATATGGAATTAGTCAAAGTCCCTATGACTTACAGAGAACCACTGACTCCCTGTGAGCAAGTCCAGAGCATCCTCTACCCTAGGGGTTGTGTATTGATCTGATACAGTCATGGCCTTATCAAAGTAGAAGTTTCCCCGAAATTGGAATCCTAGTAACTCGAAATCGTCTGGGTGAACCGGGAGGAGGCGAAAGGCAGATTTGATGTCGCATTTCGCCAGGAGTACCCCTGGACCGCAAGCCCGAACATGTCTATTTCCAGCTGCGACTTAAATGCCAGGCTGAAATTTGGGAGATGGGGAGAGTGACTACAGTTCTAATGGAAGTTCCCCCTGAGGACAGTTTGCCAGCAGGGCTCTTGGTGCAAAGAGGGGTGTTGTCAGTCTGGGGAGATCAGTGTAACTGGGTGTTCGTGGGGGTTAGAAATGAGACTAAAAGTCCCCTTAAGATACCCCAGGGAGCACGCATAGCCACTGTCAGCCAGGTGATTGTAGTGGGGGAGGGGTTGTCAAAGCCCAGCCCCAGCCCTACACCCATAGATCCTGAGAGGTTTAACTTTGGAGACTCTCCCCTCCCCCCAGAGTGGAAGGTCCATTTGCAGACTAAGTTGGCAGAAAGGGCCCAGGCATTTTCCTTGTCTGAATGGGATGTAGGTTGTGCCCAGGGAGTAGAACATCCCATCAGGATGATTAATAGGACCCGTTTCTGGGAGAGATCCAGGAGAATTGCCCCAGGGGACATTGCTGATGTGTGGAAACACACTGATGAGCTACTTAGGGTGGGTATCATCTCAGAGTCCCGAAGCCCGTATGCCCTGTGGTAGTTAGAAAGCCAAATGGAACAGTAAGACTTTGTATTGACTACAGGCGTTTAAATTCCAAGACTGTACCAGATCAATACACCACCCCTAGGGTAGAGGATGCTCTGGACTCGCTCACAGGGAGTCAGTGGTTCTCTGTTTTGGACCTCTGGAGTGGATACTATCAAGTCCCTATGAAGGAGGAAGACAGGGAATAAATTGCTTTTCTTTGCCCATTAGGGTTTTACCAGTTCAACATGTTACCCCAGCGGGTGTCAGGTGCCCCAGCCACCTTCTAGCGCCTGATGGAGAAGACTGTGGGGGACATGCATCTGTTGGAAGTCCTGGTCTACCTGGATGACCTAATAGTGTTTGGGAAAACCATAGAAGAGCATGAAAGAAGGTTGTTCAAGGTGTTGGACAGACTGGTTGAATGTGGGTTAAAACTCTCTATAGACAAATGTCGGTTCTGCCAGTGAGGTCAAGTATGTAGGACATATAGTGTCAGCAGCAGGGATAGCCACTGATCCTGACAAGGTAGGGGTCCTAAAAACTTGGCCTGTGCCCACAAACCTGAAGGAGCTGAGATCTTTCCTAGGGTTTAATGGGTACTACAGCAGATTTGTAGAGGGATACTCAAAAAAGGTGAGGCCTTTGACTGACCTGTTAAAGGGTTACCCAGCTCCAGGAAAGGGGAGACCAAAATCGGGTTGGGGAGGATGGCATCGACCCTCAGAAGGTTTTGGTGACCGGTGGACCCCAGAATGCACCCAGGCTTTTAAAACCATCATCCAGTGCCTGTGTAGTGCCCCGGTTCTAGCCTTTGCCGACCCCACCCTGGAGTATGAGCTACATATGGATGCCAGCATGGATGGACTGGGGGTGGTGGTGGTCTTGTACCAGTCTCACCCAGAGGGGATGAGGCTGGTAGCCTATGCTAGTAGGAGTTTAAAAAATTCTGAAAAGAACTACCCCTCCCATAAGCTAGAATTCAAGCTAGAATTCTTAGCTCTCAAATGGGCAGAATACCTCTATGGGGTGGAATTTAAAGTTAGGACAGATAACAACCCTCTGACTTATATCCTGACCACTGCCAAACTGGATGCCACTGGGCACTGCTGGCTTTGGCCTGTACTTATCATGAGACAGCCACTGGGGGGGGCAGTAGAGAGCAACTGAACTATGTGCAGAGGGTTTGCAAAGTGCAGGAGAACTAGTGCAGGACACCAGGGAGTGATTGACAGCCAGGTGGAGGGAAATCTAGAACTGTTACCAGGGCTCTGGCCATTCTGCCAGAGGGGGAGGGGGGTAGGAAAATCTGGGAACCAATAGGGAGAGAGAAAAAGGGAGGGAAGGAGAGAGGAGTGAGGGAAGTGAGGAGAATTTGGGGAGAGAAGACTGACTGGAGCTGAGAGGGAAAGGACACTCAGTCAACAAATCGGCTGACGGGGACCAGAGGGGAGGACAGAGTGGCTGAGGATTCCAAACCCCAGGTACCAGAGGGACGGCATGGGAGGTTGACTGGCAGGATGGCCAGCGGGGGAAGATGGGAAGGACACTCGGTCAGCAAATCGGCTGACAGTGACCAGAGGGGAGGACAGAGTGGCTGAGGATTCCAAACCCCAGGTACCGGAGGGACGGCATGGGAGGTTGGCTGGCAGGGCGGCCAGCAGGGGAAGATGGTGTGGGAGGTCGGCTGGCAGGACGGCCAGCAGGGGAACACGGTGAGGGAGGGCAGCTGGCAGGGCGGCTGGCGGGGGGAGTATCCATTCGGGAAGCCCAGTCCAGCTTAAACCAGACCAGGGAGGAGAAGCCCCTCAACCTGAGGGTTTGCCCTGCCTCAAGTTCCAGCTAGATTGTACCTTGGCCAGATGCTCTTTGGTGGCCTCAATTTATACTCTGACTAGCCCAGCTTAGTGTTGTAGGGGAGGGTTGGGGCCCAGAGAGTCTGTTCGGGGAACAGTAATTGAGAGAAATAGTCACTGCCTTATTATGCTTATCTTACATTATAATAAACCTGTTTGCATATCTTGGTAACCTGCTTCATGCGTGCATGTCGCAAATGGGGGGGATTTTCTCTGAGCTGGTATTATGCATTTCCACCACTGGGCCCTGGGTTGTGCAGAGGGAGAACCAGTCCACCCCTTTTTCCTCTCAGGGACACCATAGTCCTGTCTGCACCCCAGGTGGAGGCACTGTCATTCGGTGCTAAAGAAACTCTAAGAGAACGAGCCCTTGAACCCAGGCACCCTATTCCTTGGACCCCTCCCCAGGAGGGTCAGAGATAGGGGGTAGCCAAGGGGGCTTTACAGATAGATGCAGAAATAACACGCAACCTCACTTTCCTGGAGCTCTACCCCATTGTGCTGGTGGTCAACTTATGGCCTCGGGATTTCTCCAACAGAACTGTACTTTTCTGGTGCAACAACTCAGCCATTGTCCATGTCCTTAACACACAGTCCTCCAAGTCCTCCAGAGTAATGGGGTTAATTAGGGCCTTTGTGCTGCAGTGCCTAAGTAATAATATTCTGTTTATGTCCAAGCACGTCCTGGGAATTAACAATGGCACAGCCGATGCACTCTCTCGCTGCCAGATGGACCTCTTCCACCTGTTGGTGCCAGAAGCCTGCTAGGAGTCCGAGTCCATGCCACCACACATGTGGAACATTGGAGAGCTATATGAGCCAGTACAAGGTTGCTTAGCCCCCAGTACCAGAAGGTCATACTGCAAGCCCTGATCCATGAGGCCTCAAGAGGGTGGCACCCCGATATCCTGGTAGTTCTCCTTGGTGAGAACAATCTCCCCCAAACAAGAGGTCTAGAGTTAGTGGCAAACATAAAAAGGGACTGGTTGGAGACGGGCAGCCTGCTGCCAGCCACCAAATTGATTTGGACACACATGCTCGAGAGGATAAAATGGGCAAATGCAATCCGCCCCAGCAAGGTTGACCGGGTACGCAAGAAGATTAACTGAGAGGTGGAGAAGTTGTTCCTCGCCCATGGCAGGGACACCATAATTCACTCCGAAATTCGTTTTTCACAGCTCGAGGTGTACAGGACAGATGGGGTGCACCTTTCCGAGGTGGGCATCCATATGTACCTGTTAGTGTTAAAGGAAAAATTAGTTGATCTGATTTGAGGTTGGGGATGGGAATTTCAAACCAGTCAAGCAAGTGCTGGAGGTTTGATGTGGCAGGGTCAAGGGTGTTAATCAACAGTTCAATATCGTTAGCTGTGTGTTAAGTCATCTCCTTAAGAGATGGAGCCATGGGCGAAGCTAGAGAAGGGGTGGCCAGCTTCCAACCCAGATGGGAGGGGTGAGCTATACAACAGAAGACAGGGGCGGTCCCATTTTTGTGGCTGCCACCTCCCTCTTACTTTGGTCATGAGAGGTCCTGGACCTCCCCGACCAGACAGGCGGCTAGAGTGCGAGTGACCTAGCACACAAACAAGTTCGCAGTACCAAGGGACATCAGGCTGCCCAAGTTCATGTTTTTAGTTATTTCTTTAAAAGCATAGTTTAGGCTGGACCCAGGAGGGAGTATGCCCCCTCCCCGACTTTTTAACTATCAGTCAATAAAGAGTGCGGCCTTTAAACCCCACAAGGTGTTCTCATCTTCTTCCAGGGTGCGGGGGCAGACTCTAGGGATGGGTGAACAAAAGGCGGTTTGGATGTTCGGCCATTCGGTCCGAAAACCGAGTTTGGGTTCGAGTGTTCGGTTTGGCGGAGTTTGGTTAGGCTGAACATTCAGAAAATCAGTATCGATATCGGTACCAATTTTGAAGATTTTATTTTCTGTATCAGTATTGTTTGGCCCTGAGACATTTAAGTTTGTTATTTTTATGTCTGTTATATTGTTAATTTTTTTTAAAAAAAGTTATTATAAAAGTTATATCTGTTACCAGCTGAGTTTGACCTGTCCAATCTTTTACCCCTCTGTGCTGCTTCTGGCAGGAGGCAGAATCTCATTGTATGTTTGTATATACAGCTTGTCAGATCCCTACCTGACAGCAGCAGCACATGTAGTACATTAGCCCCAAGATGTGCCAGCAGGGTCTCAACTTGCAGATAGCCCCCCAGGACGACTGCTGGGGATCACATCAATAATTAGGGATATTGGTGGCCCTGGAGGAACATCATGTCTCCAAAAATCAGACCTGTGAATTTTGGGGCGTGGTGATGGGCTCTGGCTGCTGCTGCATGCTGCCACTCCACTGGCACGGCCCCTACCACCTCTGCCATGTGTCCCATTGCCCACCTTACAGGCAGCAGACCATCCTCTCCTACTTCCCTTCTCAATGTCTTCCAACCCAAAGAATGCACACAAAGATTTATATATATATAAAATTCTAATTTTTTATCTAATATTTCTGTCTATCTACACTAAATCTAACTACTATTAACTATTCTAAAACCTATGGAACTAAATGGAATATTATATCTACAAAGGCCTAGTCCTACAAACACACTATAAAACTGAATCACTACACACTATATCTATCTATCTATCTATCTCTATAAATAAGATAATTCCTACATCATCTATCTATCTATCTATCTATCTATCTATCTATCTATCCACAAGGATTTGGGGGGGCGGGGGATACAGACATCTCACCTAAATCAATCNAGGGAGAAAGAACACAGGGATGGGTAAAAAATAAAAATAACACCTAAATCTATCTAATCTAATCTAAATAAATGATACTAGGGAGGTAAATGTGTGGGATGGGTGAAATAGGAGGAGGATGGCAATGGATTGGGAGGAACACAAACTGCTGGGAGAGGGAGATTTTTGAAAATGCCTGCTGACAGGATCAGTGGCTAGCTCAGAAGGTGTTGGAAGGGGGGCGGGCAATGACTTTTGTTGCTTGCTGTGCCCGCCTTACCACAAGCCCCACTGGCTCTTTGCAGCCTAGCACCCCCCTTCCCCCATGTCCAATTGCAGACTGCTAAGCCAGTGCTCTGAGGAGAAAAGGGATGGTGATTGGGCAGGCTGGCTGTTACTCCAAGCCTCTCCACCCCTGGTGCCAGGAAGTCTTCTCCTCAGCTGCCTCCCCCTCCCTGGGCCTTCCAGTTATGTTTTTCCTGCTTGAATGGGCCTTCCAGTCACGTTTTCCTGCCCGAACTCATCCAAATTCACCCGAACGCGACTGAACTGTTCAGTCATTTTTGAGTTCGGTTCAAACATTCGGTTCAGTCGCCCGAATGGACCAAGTTCGGTCTGAACTCCGAACATCCGAACCGCGTTCGCACATCCCTAGCAAACTTTTGTTCTTGCCTTCCAGGCACTTAATGGCCTTGATATTCCCTATCTTTCTTCCCTCATTTCCCACTTGAAAACTTGCTTCTCTTCTGCCACCACTCTCACCTATCCCAGATGCTCTTGATCCTTAAATGTCTTTTCTCTTTCTCCCATATTGCTTCCTATGCCTGGAACATCCTCCCTGTGCACATATGTTTTTCTTCTTCCCTCGAACCTCAGATCCTTTATAAAAAACCTCCCTCTTTCAACAGGCTTTCTCCAGTGCCTCACTACCATATATTTTCATTGTCCCCCCCCCACCCCCTTATCTTGTCTTATCCTTTAGGATCTCCCACCTCCCCTTGTTACTAAATTAAACACTTGTTCCTGTAACTTCTCAACTTCTTGCCTTAATCCCTACCTCTCCATCTGTTCCCCTCACCCTCATCTGCCCTCCCCTGTCCAACCGAGATTGTCAGTCCCTTAGGCCAGGGACCTGTCCCTAATTACCACTGATCGGTTCTAGGCGCGTTGCCTGTACTAAATAAATGAATAACAATAATAATAATAATAATAATAATAATAATAATAATAATAATTAATAATAAATAATTGTTTCTGCTCTGCTTCTGCCAAGCCTGAGTACATGACAGCCCAGAGAAAGGGGAAATATTTCCCTGGGCCTAATCCATGTGTCACAGTTAGGGTGGCCAGATATGAAAATTTTAGAGGACGCTTATGAGAAATACAGGTTGGAGCCAATGCAGCCCTACAGCCTGTATTTCTCATAAGTATCCTCTAAACTTTACATAGCTGGCCAGCCAATTCACAATTGAGGCCTTATGACATCCTTCCCCCAGCCTGCCTCACCCTCGCTACTATTGGCCATCTGAAGTGGCATGAATAAATTCTGCCGCTAAATCTGGTCCACAACAGGCAGGCAGGCAGGCAGGACATCTTTTGGAGGTTGCCATCATTAAGGACCTTCTTTGTGTAGCAGTTCTACACTGTATGTATTCTATTTAGAACTGACTGGAAACGGGGATGCCATTCTGCAATGAAATGTCATGGCAAAACTCAGAGCATAACATTTTTTCATGGAAATTTGTGGGGAAAGTTCCTCAGTTTGGGATAAAGATAGCTTTAATACACCAAGCCCAAAACAACACACACCATTCATGTTGTCTTTAATGGGACTGTTTTTGGAATAAGCAGTTTGAGAATCACAGCCTAAATGCATAAATGCCCCCTACTGGACAAGAAGGCCAAACTTTCTCCTTTAAAGATCAGTATCTGAAAAACAAAATCACAGGGCACTCCTGCGGCTCCAAATCTGTGTTTCTCAAGATTAATATTAGGACAATCTAACTGGTTTTGCTGGAGGTTTCAAACCAATGTAATATTTTAAAGTCATTATAGTCAAAACAACAGGAAAAATGTACTAGAGCATGAATGGACTTAAAATGATCACACATCTTTAAATATAACCAAACTTGCTCTTATGCTTTATGCAAGTATTATCTACCAATAATAATCCTCTGTTTCTTCCCTGTCTCCTTTTTGCCCCAGGAGAAGTCGAGGATCCCCGAACAGCTGTTTGAGCTCTTACCAGATGTTCCAGGTTCAGTGACTGGATTTTGTGATGGAGAAATCAGGAGCAAAGAAGTCTGCTTGCAAGGTGAAACACCAGCTATGATTTATTATAAATAAATAGTCCACAGCCTTTCCAACAAAACACCAACCCACTGCCTTCCAGGGCCATCTACACCCACTACACTGACTGCAACAAACCTTCCAGAGAACCCCTGCTCCACCTCTGGCTGCTAATTGCGGTCTCTGTTAGTGCTGCTGCAGCACAAAACCCCTTAAGTTTGGCCCCAAATGGCCAGATCCATACCTTCCTCAGTGGCAGCTAGAAAGCCAACTCTTTCTTGGGTTTGCATCAGGCCTTTGTATCCACAACTAGAGGACTTCCTCCAAACACAGTGTTTCCATACTCCAGGGGTCAGGCTTGCTACATCTCACATTGGATTTCAGATATTCCTATTCTTGCTAAGAAAGAATTATTTTTGCAAACCAAATCATTGATACAGATGCATTTTAAAAGAAAGATGAATCTCACTTTTTAGGTCATTTGAAAAAATGGTCACTAAAGCTGGACAAAATAAAAGAGAACAAATCTTCATAAAGCATTTGGAAACACAATGAAGAGTAATGACTACTTTATAAGTAACTGCCTCCCTGAACTTATTTGCTCTGCTCCCTTCCTCTCCCTCCCGGCCATCAAATCTTTCCTGAAAACCTACCTCTTCTGTCAGGCTTTCCCTAGCTCCTCATCCTCACAGCCTTGTCACTGATGCTTCCTCTTCCATCCCCTTCTCCCCTGTAACTATGCTAAGTTACGTGTGTGCCGGTGACTTCTCAGTTTTGTAAATGTAACCCTCTCGCTCCCTTAGTTCTCTTTGCCCGTGTCTCTCCTCTCTTGTCTCTTCTATTTTGTAAGCCTCTTGGGGTAGGGAGCCATCTCTAATTAATTATTGGACAGAGCCAGGTACATTGTTGACAATATAAGTAACAATAACAATAAGTAATGTTCTTGATCAGGATCTAGGCTAGCTCTTCATCCTTGATGTGAATATCTCTCTTTCTTCTTAATGCTGTTACTTTCTGCTCACCTTTAACCAGCCTTCAAACTGTTAAGATGTGTGTCAAAAAGAAACCAAATTCCTTTAACTGAAAAATTACGTGGGGCTGCCTTTGATGATTGTTCAGAAGCTGCAGTTGGTGCAGAACATGGCAGCCGGCCTTCTGTTGGGAGTGGGTCTCCAGGAGCACATTACACTGGTGCTCCAGAGTCTGTACCGGCTGCCAATAGCTTTCAGGGCATGATTCAAGGTACTGGCTTTGACCCATAAAGCCCTAAGCAGATTGACCCCAGGTATCTGAATGACCGCCTCTTCCCTTATATTCTGTCACAGCCTCTGAGGTCAGCTGAGAGCACCCTCTTGTGAGTACCAACTGCCCGTGAGGTTTTTACAACGAAGGCACACAGAGAGGCATTCTTGGTGGCTGCCCCACAATTATGGAACTTCCTCCTCTTGGGGGGTTTGCCTAAGCCCAAAGCTACTCATCTTCCAGAAGAGATGTAAGACCTTTTTGTTTGGCCAGGTGTTTGGCAGGTAGGGATGGGGTTGGGTGGGACTGGGTGGAGGGGTTAGGGAGAGGATTGGTAGGTGTGGGTGGTTAGCTGCTTTGATACGTTTTCATGTGTTTTGTAAATTGCTCTGAGCCTTAGTGGGAAAGGTGGGGTAAAAATTGGATAAACAAACAAACAAATAAATAAATAAATACCCTTAAGTACTCAAGAAGCACGAAACCAGTTCAACACGTAATAATGGCATGAATAGGACTAAGACAATCCATTAAATAAATCAGAGATGAGCATAAAAAATAATAGAAATCATCCCCCACAGCTCATATAGAATCTGGAAAGAATCAATACCTCGGAACAATCTATGATTTTCCCCTGAGGTGAAATGCTAAGGTGATGGGAAAAGCCTATATTATAAGATGAACTATGCAAAATCCCCACATGTCATAGAGGAATAATTCATGATTCTTTCCCTGCCCCTTATGTTTGGTTTTATGCTCACTTACATTGGGTGTTTTCAGATGTGATGGTGGCATGGTTTAACTCACTTTAGCATGGTTTAAACTGGGTGCCACCGTCACGTCAGAAGGTGCCCGCCAGATGTTTCCCTGGACTGGATCCCAACTGTGGTGGGGGCTGGTCCAGACTAGCTCCCACCATAGTAGGGATCTGGCCACTGGACCTGGAGTAAAGCAGACTCTCATGTTCGGAGTGGCTGGGGCTGCCCATCAGCTGGGGGGGGGGCGCTGTATGCAGCACGGGGGGCAGGGCTGAGCGGATGCCCCCCATGCATCTCCCCACCCCCTCCCCACATGGGCCACTGTCATTGTTGTTTGGCGGCCATCCCAGACTCCAACCAGAGTGATGACGCCCACCACTTCCCAGGTAATTCCATGACGGCAGTAGGCACCATCTCTTCTGAAAGCACCCATTGTTGAGGAATAGTTTATGATTTCAACACCTAAAGAAACAGATGTCATACCCTTCAGCTCTGACATACCTACCTTCCGCAAGAAAGACAGAGGGTACTGTTTATATTAGTAAATTTCACTGGTTTGATATTGCTAAAATATTACTGAACTTGTCTGCAACCAGTCCTATTAGTGAAATTTTGGCTAATACTTCTAAGAGAGAATGGGTGGCTTTAGATGGACACAGGGATGCTCAACCCCAGAGTATGTCTGGGGGTGCACCCCTATATCTGCTCGCTTGTAACAGTGCCCACAGTTGCTCGTGAAGTGCCTCCAACCCACACACCATAAAGCTGCGGGTGGCCTGCTCTGCTGGCGATGCTCCAAGATGTCCTGGAGCTGTGGGTAGATCAGCATGTGCACCCCTGCAAGAGTGTGGAGCACCCTCTTGTACGGGGGTGTGCTCTCTCCTCTCACTCACTTGGAGGGATGAGGAGACCTCCTGAGCAGTTGTGAGAAGAAAATGCCCTCCTCTTGCTGCTTGCAATGTCATGCCCGGGATCAAGGCAAAGGGGACAATTTAAAGTGAAGTGAAGCGTAAGTAGATGTTACTATTCATATGTGTAAATTTAAGGAAGACTGCGGGGAACTAAAGTTCTGTGTTCCTTAATTTCTGCAGCAACTCCATATGGTTATATCTACAGAAGAAAGGGCTCAATTTTACTTTCATAATTAACAGCAAATACATGTTACACATTAAACGTGACACAAGAGATATGAATTATGCAGTCAACTTGGTATGTGCCGATCAGCCCAAAGCCCAAGGCACATTCGCAGAGTTTCTATGAAGCTCTGTAATGAGTTTCAAGTACATCATTTCCTGATGGAGGGTAAGAAAACATCCATCAATGCTAATTTCCCACTTAGTTGTTAGTTTTCATGAATATTTTACTGCTTACCAAAAAGATGAATTTCCTAGTATTGATTACAGATGGGTCCACACTAGAACTGAAACAGGTACCTGATTTTGTACCCAAAGGGAATACCCACATTTTTTGATACCATTTTGGGTATCCAAATTGGTACCCAAATACCATTTGAGTACTTGAAATACTGAAATACTAACCACTGGTATCCCGAAATACTGAAATAACCCCATAAATTCTGAAATCTACGAAATAAATAAATAAATCCATGACAAATTTGGGACAAAACTGGTATTTCAGTATACTGGCTGGCAGTATTTTGATATTTCAGTATACCGATTGTCAGTATTTTGGGTACCCAATTGAAAACTAGTTCAGGTACTGAAAAGTACCCAAAGTATTCGGTTCAGTGTGGGTACCGGAAATCAATGGGTATACTTGTTTTTCAGACACTCCTTTCAGGTCTAGTCCACACCAAAATTACAGTTCTGCACCTCAGACACAGGACTGAAATGGAACCTGCAGCTCAGACCTTTGCTTCTCTCCCTCGCTCTCCAGGAGGCTGAATCTCCACATCCCAAACTCCGGTGGGATTTGGACTCTACCAAAGAAGCTTGGTTCTGGCTTTGTGAGAGAAAGCTCAGATCTGACTCCAGATCATTGAACCAAGTTTTTTTGTAAAACTGAAACAAATTTGAATTTACATTCACAAATTTAACTTGGGCTTTTGTTTACTGAAAGAAATATTTGAATTTGAATGAGTTGCTCTTGGGACATTTGCCAGATTCATTACTTCCCCACTCCATTGTTTGGTGCTTTGCTTTTTTGTTGTTCAGAAGCTTGCTTATTAGGAACTTTGGTAGATCACATGGCATGGGTTAACCAATCAAAACCAGATTAACTTACAAATGTCAAAAAGAATTGACAAACAGTGAACGAAGAAATGAACAAGTAAACAAACTGACCTGTAAACTCTGAAGCAAAGACATTCATTAAACTTGGACAATGAATTTGAATTGACTCCTACTATTCAATGGAAAATGCATCAGATCCAGTTTGCTTTCAAAATTTATTTCAGCTCCAGTTTTCAGTTCCTTCCTCTCTCTGTTTGTGATGTCATCAGTTTTTTTTTAAAAAAAACTTGAATCCTCGAAGCAGGAGTGGTTAATTATTAGTGCATCTCTTATGCTCAGAATAAGGGTGTGTGATGGGCTGCAGACCATCGACCTGCAAACAGGTCACGGAAAGGACTGATTGGGCATGGGTTGCATGAGGATCATAATTAGGGCTGTAGCGGAATATCGAAGTGGTAGCTATTTCCGCCAGAAACAGCGTTTCCGCAATTAGTGGTATGGCATGACATGGCAGAGGCTTTCATTCCGCTAGTTTCATTCCGCTACTTCTGCAGTTCCTCTACTTCCATTCTGCTACTTCCACAGGCTTCGCAAAATAGCGGAAACATGACATTTCCACTACTTCCGCCATTCCGCCAGTGCCACAAAATAGCAGAATAGTGGTTTTCCAACAGTTTCCGCAATTTTTCCGCAATTCCACAATTTGCAGAATGCTGGAAGAATTAGCGGAATGTCCACAGAAAAGCCGCGGTGTGGTGCGGGCAATTCCGAAATGGCGAAATGGAATCGTGGCGTGGTAACACCTGCTGCTGCATCAGCCTTAATTACTAGAAGGCTGATCATGGTAGGGAGCTGTAAATGCAGGTCAGGTGACCAATTAACTCGGTGATATAAACCTGGGCTGGAATCTTAGTGGAAAGGGTGAGGCAGAGTCTGCATCTTGAGGTTTGGAACTGTATCTCATGGCTTAGGAGTTAGCCTTGTGGATGACCCAGTTGGAGTTTGCCCAAGGCCGTACCTCATACAGTGCTTTCCTGAGGACAGGTTGCCAGGGGGCAATGGCAATGACTTGAAGGGCTCAGAGCCCAAGGAGGTACCTGCTTGTAGTCATATGGGACCTTTCTCCAGATAGATGACTGACTACAGGGTTTATGTTATGACATTCTGTTTGTACACATTTATTTATTTATTTATTACATTTTTACCTTGCCCTTCTCAAAAGACTCAGGGCGGCTCATAACACTGAAAATATAAAATACAATAATATACAATAAAAAACCTTAAAACCCCAACATTATCCCAACTACCCCCCCCCCCCACCCATTATCCTCACCTACCACCAGTCGACCCCCTTCCCCAAACCTCTCTACCCAATCCCACCCAACCCTATTCCTGCATGTCAAATGCCTGGCCAAACATTTATGTTGGGGAACTCGGTGCACTGTGAAATAAAAAAACTGTGGTGAATAAACCAGTGCATGAATGGATTGCTTTGATGTCAACAAGCAGGGGGACTCACACTATGACAGGACACAGTACTGGGAACAGCTTGGCCCTTTAAGAGAGGGTAGTGCCAGCTGGAGAATGAATGCTAAGAAGGGGGCTAGTGCTAGTGGAGTAAGGGACAGTGCCTAACATCCCTGACAGCTGGCCTTGGGTGTGGCCAGGCCAGCTGATACCCTAAAAGACAGGATTTCTGTAACTAATAAGACAGGGCAAGGGGGAGTTTGAGGAGCGAGTCGCTAAAGATGCAAAATACAATAATAAAAAAACTTTTTAAAGTACATCAGAAGCAAGAAGCCTGCTAAAGAGTCGGTTGGGCCATTACATGACCAGAGGGTGAAAGGGGCACTCAGGGAAGATAAGGACATTGCAGAGTAGCTGAATTAATTCTTTGCTTCAATCTTCACTGCTGAAGACGTTGGGGAGATACCCGCTCTGGACCAAGTCTTTGTAGGTGAAGAATCGGAAGAACTGTCACAAATAAGTGTGACTCTGGAGGAGGTTCTAGAGCAAATTACTGAACTAAATAGTAACACATCACCAGGAGCAGATGGTATTCATCTCAGAGTTCCAAAGGAACTGAAATATGAAGTTGCAAACCTACTATTGGTAATTTGTAACCTATCACTAACATCTGCCACTGTACCAGAGGATTGGAGGGTAGCAAATGTAACACCAATATTTAAAAAGGGCTCCAGAGGTGATCCTGGAAACTACAGACTGGTGAGCCTGATGTTGGTGCCAGGCAAACTGCTGGAAATGGCTGATAAGAACAGAATAACTGAGCATATTGATAAACATGGCTTAATAGGGAAGAGTCAACATGGATTTAGGAAAGGGAAGTCATGCCTCACTAATTTTCTAAGGGTGTAAATAATCATGTGGATAAGGGTGAGCAAGTCGATATAGTATATCTGGACTTTCAGAAGCTGTTTGCTAAGATCCCTCATGAGAGAATTTTGAGGAAATTAAAAAGTCATGGAATAAGAGGCAGTGTCCTACTGTGGATTGGGAACTGGCTAAAAGATAGGAAGCAAAGAGTAGGACTAAATGGTCAGTTTTTACAGTGGAGACATTTGGCTAGTAGGGGTGTGCACTTCGTTTTCATTATATTGATAACAAAATGCTTAGTTTTTGTTATCATTATTGCAATAACAATAACCAAGATAAATAATAACAAAATAAATAATGATAACAAAACTCATTACTGATTTTATTATTGC
This sequence comes from Sphenodon punctatus, assembly GCA_003113815.1. Lineage (NCBI taxonomy): Eukaryota > Metazoa > Chordata > Lepidosauria > Sphenodontia > Sphenodontidae > Sphenodon > Sphenodon punctatus. The sequence continues at coordinate 4,927,648 of QEPC01004521.1, forward strand.
CCAGCAGGTGTTTTTTGGAGGGAAATGTGGAGAGTGGAGGAGGGAGTAGACATCCCAGAGCCAGAAACAGTGCCGAACTCTTGAACTGGGCCTGTGATCGTGGGAGGAAGGTCCTGATGGATGTAATTGCTGGCCAATGAGCAGTGCAAGCAGGTCCCAGGCAGTTGAATGGCACCATATGATTGCTCAATGCCTCCTGCCTCCCTGAACCAATCATGTGGGCTCTGGGGAGAGCACTGCAACCCTTTATGTTGCAGGGCCAGGCTGTTTGACTTTTGTTCTGTGTTACCTCTTGCTGTGTCAAGTTGCATTTACAGAACTCTGGTGCTTGCACTAAAAATCTTCCCCAGCCCTCAGTTTTATACTTTACCTTTCCTTATACCCTTTATTTTCCCTTTTCCCTTTGCCTGTCTGTCTTCCCCCTGTATAGATAGATAGATAGATAGAGGTTTAGGTATATAGATTAGATAGATAGATATAGATTACAGATATAGATAATATAGATAGAGATTAGATAGACAGATCCCATTTTTTCCCTTTCCCCTTCCCCTGTCTTCCTCCCCTGCCCATGTTATAGATAAATTAGATTAGATATTATATAGATATTAGTAGATATACTAGGCTTTTAAAATTATATATTAGCATTATAAGATAGAAATAGGATAGATAGATACTTAGAACACATAGCAGATATAAATTTATTGAGATAGATACTTAGATAGGAATGTATTACATATAGTATAGGTTATTAGGTGTAGGTTAGACATACATATTAGTAATTTTTTATATTGTCATTGTGAACTTATTACTACTTCATTATAATGAGAAAGGGAGGAAGGAGTTCAACATCTGAGAAGTCTGGGGCAGGTGTCTGCTGGCCCTTCTGCCACTGGTGGCAGCCCACAATGGAAATGATACCAAAAACAAAATCTTAATTGTCACTCGAAATCGATATTGATATTTTGTTAATAATGGTAATGAAAACAACAGTTTTTAATAATGAAAAATGAAAATGAAAAATGACATGGGTCCCTAGAGCACACCCCTAGTAGCTAGTGGAGTGCCCCAGAGATCTGTGTTGTTTAATATATTCATTAATGATCTGGAGAAGGGAGTAAAGAGTGAGGGGATCAAATTTGCAGATGACACAAAGTTATTCAAGGTAGTTAAAACATGAGCAGACTGTGTAGAATTGTAGGAGGATCTTGTGAGGCTGGGTGACTGGTCATCTAAATGGCAGATGAAATTTAATGTGGAAAAGTGCAAAATGATGTACATAGGGAAAAATAATTCAAACTATATATGTACAATGCTGGGTTCTAAATTAGGAGTTACCACTCAGGAAAAGGATCTTGCAGTCTTCATGGACATTACATTAAAATTCTTAGCTCAGTGTGCAGCAGCAGTCAAAAAAGCAAACAGAATGTTAGGAATCATTTGGAAAGGGATAGAGAATAAAACTGAGAATATATAGCCTCTATATAGTTCTATGGTACGACTGCACCTAGAGTGCTGTGTGCAGTTCTGGTCAGCCCATCTGAAAAAAGACATAGTAGAACTAGAAGAAGAGCAACAAAAATGGTCAAGGATATGGAACGGCTCCTGTATGAAGAGAGGCTTCATAGGTTGGGGCTCTTCAGTTTGAAAAAGAGACAACTGAGAGGGGATATGACAGAAGGTTATAAAATCATGAGTGGTGCAGAACATGTAAATAGGGAACAGTTATTTACCCGCTCTAACTGTACAAGGGGACACTCCATGAAATTAACTGGCAGCAGATTTAAAACAAATAAGAGAAAGTATTTTTTACACAGCTAGCAATTAACTTGTGGAATTTACAGCCAGAGGAAATGGTCAAGGCCACTAGCGTAGCTAATTTTAAAGAGGGATTAGATAAGTTCTTGGAGGATAGGTCTGTTAATGGCTATTAGTCAAGTAGGTTTTGGGAACGTAACCTCTTACTGTTGGGAGCTGGAACAACAGGTAATGGATTTCCCATTGTGATCTGGTGGGTACCTCTTCCAAGAGAAAGAGATTGGCCAATTTTGGAGACAGGATGCTGGGCTTGATGGACCATTGGTCTGACCTAGTACAGCACTACTTATGTCTTATGTAAAAAGGCACCTGGAAGCTCAGATGTTGGGAGAGGCAGAAGCCAGGGTGAGCTCTGCTTGAGGGAGACTTTTGAGAGAGATCTCCAAGAGGTAGGAACTGGGAAGGGCTCTGCCTCAACCAAGGCCTGGCAGAGAATGAGAAGCAGGGGCAAATCTAGGTTGGAATGGGCCCAGGTGCAAGTAGTGGACTGCCCCCCCTTCCTGGTACCATCCTCTCCCCTGTCCCACCCCTTCCCCTAGCACCTCTCCCTCCCTCCACTTGCTGCACCTGAGTCCTGGAGGCTGAGGCTGTGCTGCCTGCCTTGTGCCACCCCCGTCAGTGCTTGCTCTTTCCTGAGCTCCCTGCCATGTGGGTCCCACATGTGCTGCGCACTGCAGGTACTTCCATTTCTGCTGAGCAAAGTCTCCACCTGACCATGCCGCAACAGGACAGGATTTGAACCCCTGTCCCCAGTTCGGGCCCCAGGACAAATGTCCCTCCTGTCCCTATGATAGCTAGGCCCTTGATGAGAAAGGGGTAGGAGCCAGGTGGGGCTCTGTCTCAGTGGGCTGGCTTCAGGATGGATCGTGCCTGGCCAGCAGGGCCAAGAGAAGGCGCCCACAATGGAGAGGAGGGACTAAGACTGTTGAGAAGGCTGGAGCCAAGGACAGCTCTGCCTCTAGTCTGACTTTAGGAGGGAGTATGTCTAGCAAGAGGAAGAGATCCCACTTGAATAGACTATAGATGCACTGTGTGACTAAAGGACACTTTTGATAAGATCCTGAATTGGCCTGGGTCTTGGGGGTTGAATCCTGATGATACTTATGCCAGGGCCCTGGTACCCTGTTACACACACCCAGACAGGACTCTAAAAACGTAATGTGGACCTTTTAGTGGAGCTGAAATGAATGCCTGCATAAACGAATATACCTGTCAAATTTCTGGTACCCGAATTGACTTTAAAATATCATGTACTGATTGGTACCCAGTTTTGACCCAATTTATGTACCCATTTCCCCAGAATATCCTAGAATGTTGATTTCAAGTCCTGGAATGTTGACGTCCAGTCCTGAGTTTTTGTTTTTCGGTCCTGATTTTTCAGTTTTCAGTCTCAATAGACTGATCTGTAATTGGAAAATTGGTACCAGAAATTACTGGTTTTTTAGGTGGCCAGGTACCCAATTGGTCAATGAGTAGCCCATTGAGTACCCAATGTAGTACTTGGAAATGTAGGTATTACCCACAGGTAGTAAATCAGCTACCGGTTTCATCTCTCTGGCTGTTAGTTATCACAGTCATGTGCACAGAACTTCAGTGTTTTCTAACCTCTCAAAAAGTGTAGATATATAAGTTGTACACTGTAATAGTCTATGGATTCTTTTGTCATTGAAATAATGACAGAGGGTGTCAGAGGGTGTCATGACAGAGGGAAAGGAGAGAGGGTGTAGAGGGTTTCTCAACCCTTCTGCTTCCAAAAAGCAAAACAGCATCGGAGAGGAAGGGGGCTCCTCTGAAAAGGTCAGTCTGATTTCTGGTAATACCTGCTGAAGAGAGGTATGGCTAGTAGGGATGTGTGAATGCATTTCGGAAGTTCGGCGTTTGGCCCAAACTTGGGGCGTTTGGCCCGTTTGCGATCACCCCAAATCTGAACCGACCCCCACCTGAACTGACAGAACAAAGTTTGGGTTCCAAAAGCATTTGGGAGGGGGTGGGGGACAGGGAGGAACCCGGTTTTCCCTCCCCCCTCCAGGCTGTGCGGGTGGAAAGGGCACCGGGGTGCACCTCCCCCCCAAACCCTGGCCAGCCTGGGCATTTTTTTTAACCCTCCTCCCCAGGGATCGCCTTACCTGGTGGTGCCGGGGCTTTGGCCCTGGGTCTGGTGGCAGCAGCGGCAGCAGCAGCAGCAGCAGCAGCAGCAGCAGCAGCAGCAGCAGCGGCAGTGGTGGCGGGTCCCATGGTGGTGGTGCTCTGGAGTGCTTCAGGTCACTACTAGGTCTTCCAGGTCAAACCAGAAGGCCTAGTAGCGGCCTGAAGCACTCTGGAGAGTCGCCGCCAGACCCGCCGTCGCTGCCACCACTGCTGCCAGACCTGGACCCTGACCTACCTGGTGGTGCCAGGGCCCTGACCCTGGCCCTGGGTCCAGCAGTGGCAGCAGCAGCGGTGGAGGGTCCGGTGGCGGTGGTGCTCTGGAGTGCTTCAGGCCACTACTAGGCCTTTTGGTTTGACCCGGAAGGCCTAATAGTGACCTGAAGCACTCCAGAGCACCGCCGCTGCGGAATCCACCACTGCAGCCACCACCGCCACAGCCAAACCCAGGGCTGGAGCCCCGGCACCACCAGGTAGGGCGATCCCTGGGGTGGAGTGGTTAAATTTTTTTAAAAAAAAATTACCAGGCTCAGCAGGGTGGGGGGAGGTGCTCCCCGGTGCCCCTTCCACCCACGCAGCCTGGAGGTGGGAGGGAAAAGCACCACCCCCGCCCGAACAGGTTCGGCCCCCCCGAATGGGTTCGGCCCAAACAGGCTGAACCGAACAGTTTCGGGTTCGACCAAACCCTGAACGGGTAGAACCCTCAACCCCCGGGGGTTCACACATCCCTAACGGCTAGTCTGGCATCTTTCATAACATTTTAAACTGTTTCTTTCAAGTGCCATTCCTTCCAGAGAACTCCTCCATTGGAGAAGGGGTGATATAAAGTTGCAGTGGAAAAGGGATAAATTAAATTCATGAGTTATTAGCTTGGAATTGTTTATAAGTTATATATATACACTAGTGCTGAAACTCAGTCAGTATTTGAATTTATTTGGAATGTACCTAGGATCATGGCACTTGGTTCAGTAGCACCAAGTTCTGCGGTTCTGAGGATTAAGTCTGGTACTCAGTAAGCTCGGTTTCGCTCAAACGAGTGTTTCTCTCTGCGCTGCTGTGGTTGTACATTTGGTCAGGCATTGGGAGGTCTTGGGACCCCTGACATGATCTGAGTGACCCACATCTGAGTTTACCTTCACTGAGCTGGAAAATGAAACTTACTGCCTTATTTGGTAGGTGCAGGGTAATGGGAGGGGACAGGTATGGGGCAACAAACACACAACAGTTTTTGATTGGCTGCCAGGGGCAAAATAAAAGTGGGCATTTGGGACATTATTCACTCTCTTCGGTGACCTCAGCCTGGCTGTGTGCTACACTGCTGTATGTAGGTATTTCAGTTTTTGGAGTTGGGGTCTTGGACTCCTCATTTTTGTGCACAAAATTTTAAAGGTGGAGGGGAGATGCCTGGCCATAGGGGCAATACTGGGGTTTACTACATTCTGCTTTTTATATTTTAAAGTGGGTGCTTGGCATAGGGCAATGGTTAGTAATATGGAGTGTTTTTGGGGGTCTTGCTTTCTGGCAGGGCAGGGACTATGTGCTCTGGGGCACCAGTGCCACCATAAAGTGTGAATAGGGTCATTGGATGGGGGGAGCAAACTTGCTGGCTATGCTATGTGTTTTTTGAGGGGCCTGTGGACAGGGGCAGATTGGGAAATCAAAGTGGCCTGGGAAAATATAGTGTTAGTGGCCCTGTGCCGGCGGCAAAGCCGCCGGCGTGCCGGAAACGGGCCAAGGGGGTGTGGCTTGGGGGGCGTGGCTTGGGGCGGGCAGAGTGTACCAGATTTGGGGCCTATCGGAGCTGAGTCCCCAGACTCAGATCCTCAGCAGCCTGGCAGGGGTGAGCGGGAGGTTATGGGGGGATGGCAGGGGGGAGACTGCCACTGGGTGGGTACTGGCCCTCATTTCAGTGCTCTGGCTCCCCAAATCACTC